>JAXLNO010000864.1:130354-157473 GCA_038087875.1 Malacoraja senta | reverse complement strand
AATCAAATTTGTTCATATAAGTTAATCCCATATGATATTTTCTGTAATTTCAGATGTCGACAGTGGGTCCAGAAGACAAGATCTCCTGCACCGAACTACGGAGTACTTGTCAAAGAACTGCCGTCTTTGTTCTGAACACTTCGAACTTGACCAGTTTTCCAACTAGCAGACCAAGAACAGGCTAAATTGGAATGCAGTTCCAATGCTCTTTGACATCCCTAACCCGCCAAAACTTCTGTCTTCCTAACGCAGGTTACTCAAGAGGAAGAATGAGAACCTTCCATCTGCACCAAAGCCTTCAAAGCAGCAAAGGCGTAATTTTTTCATTTTTAAAATAACACTTATTTTCTCACAGCCTAAATTACAAATTTGTATCCTAACTGATACAATTGGTAATAGCACAATATGTATGGCGCTTCTATATTCATTTGTGAAATGTTCACAAACTATAATCACACATAAGGCTACACAGTGTAGGCTAATAGAATGTGTACTTGTATTTAATTCAAGTAAGAACATCCACTTAAAACTTCCTCAAGCATAATTTAGACAACATTTAAATGATTTTAATGGAACTTCAAAAAATCAAGACCATGATTTTCTTTTGGTAGACTGAAATTGGTGCATCACATCTATTTTAAATGATAATTAGCAGTAGATGCTAATTTATTTACATGTGCTAAATGTATTTCATTTGTATACTTATTTTTTTCCCCTTTCTAGTGAACAAAGCGAATGGCATGTTCGCCTTTATAACAAGAGGAGTTGTGTATAGGAGCAAAGAGGTCCTTCTGCAGTTGTATAGGGCCCTAGTGAGACCATACCAGGAGTATTGTGTGCAGTTTTGGTCCCTAACTTGAGGAAGGACATTCTTGCTATTGAGGGAGTGCAGCGTAGGTTTACAAGGTTAATTCCCGAGATGGTGGGACTATCATATGCTGAGAGAATGGAGCGGCTGGGCTTGTACACTCTTCAATTTAGAAGGATGAGAGGGGATCTTATTGAAACATATAAGGGTTTGGACACGCTCGAGGCAGGAAACATGTTCCCGATGTTGGGGAGTCCAGAACCAGGGGCCACAGTTTAAGAATAAGGGGTAAGCCATTTAGAACAGAGACAAGGAAACACTTTTTCTCACAGAGAGTTGTGAGTCTGTGGAATTCTCTGCCTCAGAGGCCGGTTCTCTTGATACTATCAAGAGAGAGCTAGATAGGGCTCTTAAAGTTAGCAGAGTCAGGGGATATGGAGAGAAGGCAGGAACGGGGGTACTGATTGGGGATGATCAGCCATGATCACATTGAATGGTGGTGCTGGCTCGAAGGGCTGAATGGCCTACTCCTGCACCTATTGTCTATTGTCTATTGTCTTTTTTTTTGTCTTGCCAACGTCACGCAACATACAGGCCGAACATTCTTTCTGCTTAGCTGCAGACCAAATTCATGAGCATGAACCCAGCAGTGTTTCTGCAACTCCTGATACACATGATCTTTAATTCACACCAAATATAAATGACAGAAGCGCTCTGAAGAAGGAATGACAGCATACTTTCCGCCTCAAAAAAAGAGTACATCATATTAAACGGTCAACGGAAAAGGATGCTACAGAAAGTAAAGAAACATATTGTGAGGGGTGTATGAGGAGCAAGGTGCAGGTCATCCTCAACAACTCCGGGCACCCCCTCCATGAAATTCTGGAGGGTCAAAGGAGCACACGGAACAACAACCGGCTCCTCTCCCTGCGCTCTAGAACGGAGCGGTTCAGTAGATCTTTCATCCCTGCAGCCATTAGATTTTATAATACTGAGCGCTAAGCTGTGTGGGGATGCTTTGCACTTTTAATAGTTATTTATTGGGTCTTTTTAAGTATTTATTGCTTTCATGTAATGTCCATATTTTATTTTATGTATTTTTTGTCTGCTTTCGTTCAGACTGTGTTGGCTACTGGACATCTGAATTTCCCTGAAGGGATCAATAAAGTATTATCATCATCATCATCATCATCATATCAAATGGGCAAATTTTTACGCATTTTATGAACATGATTCGCACTTGCCCATTAGAAAAGCCCATAAACTGACCAGAGGCTACTTTGTTCTTCACAGCTTCTCTAAAATGAGAGTTAACAAGGCTGCGCAGGTGATCAGCCATTCAGTAGCAGCGGGCGTCTACACCTATGCAGCTCTTGGAAAGTTGCATGGGGAGGCTGCTTTTGCTGCGGAGGTCATTGAAATAATTGATGGACTGTTTGATTCATTTAACAGAAGGTTTTTCAAGGACCCAAATAAATTGAGGAGGTCTATGTCGGAAAATTCTGCGCATAGGTCATTCTTTGATTCATGCTTGCCTGTACTCCAAAGCTTGACAGTGCTTGGAGCAAAAAATGTGCTGTTTTTCAAGGGATGACAGCTTGCAATTTATTGCATTTCACAGCTGTGGCAGCACATAAAGGAAAGCATAGACGCTCGTTTTATGTTCACATCTCGGCTTAATCAGGATATTGTTGAGAATTTGTTCTCTACCATTCGGCGAAAGGGCGGATTCCGAGAAAATCCATCAGCGAAGGAGTTTCGATGTGCTTTTAGAATGGTCATGGTAGCTGAACTAATAAAGCCATCCGTGAGTGCAAACTGTTCCCCCGACCCTGACAAATTTATCTTGACACTGCAAACACTGGCAAAGAACAGAGTAAAGAAACCATCTCCATCTCTCTCCCATGCCAATAGGACACAACAGAACAATGTAGTTTGCTGCATGTCACTTGATCTCCCTGAAGAGAATACACTGGCTTACATCGCAGGCCACATCTGTCACAGAAGCATCACTTCACATGAACTGTCCTCAAAATGCCACACATGCAGAGAAGGTCTACTATGACCACATGCCACTTTAGTTGATCCTGCCCTCATATTCATCCATCATCAAGCATTTGCCACATCTACGTCTGACTTTGGTTCCTTTATGGTGCCTTCTGAATACTTTCTAGTGTTCTGTGAAGTGCGAGAGAGTGTTTCGCACAGAATTTGACGATGTCAAAATGACCAGGAACAACATTTCCCATCTAATAAATACAGCAATAAACAATACACAAGAATACAAGGACATGAACTTGTGCTGCCATAGAGTCAAGGCTAGAATTGTAGTAATCTTTGTGCGTGTTCACATACATTATGGACTCAAATTTTAAGAATAGAAAAATGCAGGACATGACCGTTAAAAGGAAGTGTAAGAAAGTTTTTAAAAAGTGGCACAAAAGTAAAGTACATAATTTTCTTTAATTATTTATTTGACGGAATATACTTGTTTATATACATAGTGTGAAATTGTGATTTGTTGACCGCACAAAATAATGCAAATGACGATTCATTTATTATTGTACTAGACTAAGTGGGACCCGTTGGGTCCCATGTTCACACGGGAGGGCTGGTCCCCAACACAATTTTCAACCTTTCCACCAATTTCAATATTGGTGGCCAGTGGGCGGGGGGTGGGGAGGGCTTCCTGGAGAGCTAGTATGGGTGCTGTGGGCCAAAGGGACTGGTTTCCAGAGGGCTAGTATGGACATTGTGGGCCGAATGGATTCTTGGGCTGGCAGCTCAGTCACTCAGGGCTGGTGGGCTGGCAGCTCAGGATATTGTCATTTAATTTCCATTTTTGCATTGCAGTCTCAAGCACAGGGCAGACCAAACAACTCATGGCATTGTCATTTCACTTCCATTTTGCATTGCAGTCTCAAGCACATGGCAGGGCAAACAACTCATGGCATTGTCATTTCATTTCCATTTTGCATTGCAGGCTCAAGCACAGGGCAGGCCAAACAACTCATGGCATTGTCATTTCATTTCCATTTTGCACTGCAGTCTCAACCCCGACACAGCAGTACGATAGGCCATCATCTCATCCCCATCCCGCTGTGCAGCAGCCAGCCCAGAATAGTCAATGCCCGTGGCCACGGACAGCACGGCATGGACCGCCGGACGAGATTAGGCATCAGCGACCTTGTTAAGTTTACCCGCCACATGTTGGACATTGGTGGTAAACTCGGAGACGAACGGCAGGTGCCGCTGATGGCGAGCAGACCAGGGGTCGGACACCTTCATGAAAGCAAAAGTCAGGGGCTTGTGATCGATCAACGCCGTGAAGGGCCTGCCCTCCAGGAAATACCGGAAATGATGGACTGCCAAATAAAGAGCCAGGAACTCATGATCGAACGCACTGTATTTCCGCTCAGGTGGGCGCTGGTGCCGGCTGAAAAAGCCAAGTGGCTGCCAGCGACCATCAATAAACTGCTCGAGACCCCCCCCCCCCCTCCTCCCCCGACGGCAGTACCTGGAGCGTGGACAGTGAGGGCAATTTGGGCAGCAGCCCGCGGGTACACAAGCATGGTAGCACTAGCCAGCGCCTCTTTGGCAATGTCGAAAGTGGCCGCAATCACGGCATCCCACACTAGGTCTCGCGGTTTGCCGGACAGGCACTGGAACAACGGTCGTATGACCCAGGCCGCTGCTGGCACAAAACGATGGTAAAAGTTTACCATCCCCACGAACTCCTGTAGCCCTTTAACGGTGAGCGGCCAGGGAAACTGCCGAATCACCACCATCTTGCCAGGGGAGGCGTCGCACCCTGCGGGGTGACGTAGTGTCCAAGGAAAGAAATGGAGCTGAGACCAAACTGGCACTTAGTACCGTTAATAACCAGCCCATGGTCCCGGACCCGCTGGAGCAACACCCGGAGATGCGCACAATGTTCATGACAGGAACGGCTGGCAAGCAGAATGTCGTCCAGGTAAATGAAAACAAATTCCAACCCCCGTCCAAGCATGTCCATCAGCCGCTGAGAAGACTGTGCGGCGTTCTTCAGGCCGAACGGCATCCGCAGCCACTCAAACAGGCTAAACGGGGTGATGATAGCGGTCTTGGGCACATCAAGGGGTGGATGGGAATCTGGTGGTACCCGCACACCAGGTCCACCTTGGAAAAAATGGTAGTCCCATCCAAATGGGCTGTGAAGTCCTGGATGTGCAGGACTGGGTAGCAGTCAGCGGTCATGACGATGTTAAGGCAGCAGTAGTCCCCACAAGGCCTCCACTTACCGGACAACTTGGGAACCATATGGAGTGGGGAAGCCCATGGGCTGTCGGAGCGCCGCACAATCCCCATGTCCTCCATCCTCTGAAACTACTCTTTAGCCAAACGCAGCTTGTCAGGCGGGAGGGCCGGCGGTAAGGATGTGATGAACAATCCCATGCTAATGGGCGGCCGAGTAAAACTGAGGGGTCAGGATCTCCTGAAACTTGGCCAGGAGCGGGGCGTAGGCCCCACCCGCATCTGACACCGATCCGAGGATGCGGGTCGGAGGAAATCGCGGAAGGGGGGGGAGGGGGGGGGGAGGCCCGTAAAAAAATCAGCGCCCAGCAGCAGCTGGTATACGTCTGCGATCGTGAACGGCCACGAGTAATGTCGAGAGTCCAAAACGAAGGAAACTGTGCGAGTCCCGTACGTGCGAATGGGGCTGCCATTAACGTCTGTCTGGGCGGGGCTACGCTTACCAGCACGGGTATCAACCACGGTCTGAGGTAAAATGCTGAGCTCAGCCCCATCCACGAGAAAGCAGAGCCCAGAATGGCGGTCCATACGTAGAGGCGATGCTTCTGGCCGACGGCGATAGCCTCTACTGAATGGCGATCGGCCAAGGCATTTTCAGATACAAGCAGCACCCCATCATTGGTGGTAATAACACCATTGGCGCTTACTGCCATCCACGGTGGTCGGCTGTGGCGCGGCGTTGTCGACCGAGGGCGGAACGATACCGTCGAGGCTGCTGCGGAGGCGCCGACACCCGGCTGACTGAACCACCATGCTGCTGCTTGGCGAGCCACAGCTCATCGCCCGTTCTGCAGGGGATCCGCGAAGCCGTGGACGTAAACATAAACAAAACCCCAAAGATGTAATGTAAATGTAATGTAAATGCCAGCGCCCCTCGAGGCCTGGAGTACAAGCTGGCGAGTTGGCCAGTGTCTCGTGACTGAGGTCAAGTGACCTTCCAGCAGTTTCCGTTAGTTGTTGGAAATAAACTCTTCTTACAAGATGTCGCCGGTGTCGGACATGTATTCATTATGCTAGCCACAATGGGATCATACAGCAGACGTTACACCCACCACGTAGAAATAGCAGGTAGGGCCTGAAGCATCGGGCTGCCGTGTCGGCGACTGCAGAGGCCTCAGTCAATAGGCCCCGACTATGGGTGAACTGGGGATGGGACTGGACTTTGCTGCCCACTGTGGGGGGATGTTTATGTTTATTGTTAAATTATTTAATGTTGAGTTATCTTTATTTGTGTGCTGCAATGGCAAGTCAAATTTCACTACACCAATTGGTGTAGCAATGTTACAAAATTTTGAGATTTAAAAAATAAAGTCTGCAATTTATCCCATCAGATAAAGCATAAAAAGAAGTTTAATTTGACACTTAATTCACTTTCATATCTTCAGTATTAAAAAAGTTATGGCCATTATCATACTCAGAAATTAGCATCTAGTTCCCTATTGCTTTTCCATTGACTTAACACAAAAGCTGTGATCGAGGACAGTTAAAAGCCCATAACTTTCTTAAAAATTATGGTAACTGAAAGAAATGTTCAGGTATTATAGATTGAAGCATTCTGAAACAAATATGAAACAATCTTACTTCGAAGACATGAAAGTAAAGCATATAATTAGTTAGTTACCTAATTGTAGCTAATTACAAAATTCAATTACTAGATCTAAACATCTATCAATTTCTTAAGAATAGATTAACATTTTTAAATAGCCTAAGTGTCCAAATAACATTCACACAAGAATTCACAATATAACATAATTTTTAAATCTAATTTTCATGAATTTACAGGCCAAATGGAAGGAATTGAATGTTTAATACCTGTAAATTAATGGGGATTTAATTCATCTTGCGAGTGAGAATTTCTGGAACGCGATCTTTTGGAACGTTCATTTGCGGTGAATTTAACCCCGTATTGGCATGAAAAATACTGCCGTTAATTCGGGGAATAAAATCACCGTGTCGCATGAAAAAATGTGAATTAAAGGCTTCTTAAGAAGCACTTTTATACATTTAAAGAAAGCACTTTCGTTTACCTGTTCATTGTGTGAAATCCGTCCCCGTTATTGGCATTGACGCTTCAGGAGCTGCTTTTAAAATGACTGTAGCGCTGACATTGACGATTTAATTTAAAAAAAAAAATCACAAATCGCCGGTAGGAACGATTTTGTCAGCGAAGGTTTGTACTCCAACAAAATATTTCCAGGACAAGGGAGGAGAAAGCGCGTTTTAACCCCGCCCCCCCCTTAAAGGCGCCAAAATCGCGCACACGGCCAGTGGCAGAATTACAGCGCGACTGAAGGTAAGTTTTGTAACATACCTAATTGGTGTATGTGACAATAAATGTCCTTTGTCCTTTGTCCTTTGTCCTTTATTATCCGCGACCATGTGGCGGAGTGCGAACTGGGCCTCGATGTGCGCGAACCACACCTGAGGCTGAACCGCCCAGAAAACGGGCAGTTTGAGGGGAAACTGCGCTTTGATGGGCGGGGTTGGCGTCGATGTTTTCGGAGTTGTCCATGCTGAAATCCGAAAGACGTTCAGATCGTCGGGGTCACCACTGAAGCGAGACCAGGCTGGTTGAGTAAAGTAATTTTTATTCACGGAAAAAAAGGAACTAAAACCAGTGCAAACCGCGTGCCTGCGTTAGCTAACAAAACACAGCTCCTGTATCTGGGGAGAGCACTGAAAAACTGGCTTAAAAACCCGCAAACGATTCCCCGAGGTCACGTAACCATGCCGACCAATGACGAGGGTTCTGACTTCCCCATCCCACCACTAGATGCCGCTACAGGGGCTTATATTAGGAACACTTCTACATCGCGACGTGTCGGGTCTGGTCCCTTCTTTGGACTGATGGAGTCGGGGAGAAACCTGGAATAAAGAGATGGGGTCGGGACAGACTCCAGGACTTGATTAGGATGGGGGGGGGGGCGGCACGGGGGTGGGTGTCTCCTTAAATTGGAGAATTCAATATACATGTTATTGGGCTGTAAGCTGTGAGGTGTTGTTCATCCAGTTTGCGTGTAACCTCAATCTGGCAATGGAGGAGGCCCAGGACAGAAAGATCAGTGTGGGAGTGGGAAGGGGAGTTAAAATGGTTGTCAACCGGGAGTGCATGTGTGAGAGAGAGAGAGAGGGAGATCGTGTGTGAGAGAGTGTGTGTGTGAGAGAGAGAGAGAGGGAGTGTGTGTGGGCGAGCAAGAGAAAGAGCGCGTGTGTGGGAGAGAGAGACAGAGTGTGTGTGAGAGAGAGAGAAAGAGGGAGTGTGTGTGTGTGCACGTGAGGGAAAGGGGATGTGGAAGAGGGATGGAGGAGGCGTGGGGAGGGAGGGAAGCTATTTATTTCTGCGTGGGAGAGGCACCAGAGGGAAGGGGTGTCGAGGGTGTGTGTGAGAGGGACAGGGAGCGAGAGAGGGATTTTGTGAGGGGGGGGCATGGGTGGGTGGGGTGGAGAGAATTTGGGTACGAGTAGGAGGAGAGAGAGTGGGGGGAGAGGGGAGATTGTGGGGAGGGGGAAGAGAGTGTGCGGAGGGGGAGAGGGAGTGGTAGGAGAGACTATCAGGAGGGGGGAGAGAGAGGGGAGAGTCCAGCTTTAAGGGACATTGGTCAGGTAGCGTTTGGAGTATTGCATACAGTTCTGGTCACTCCATTACAGTACTGATGTGGAGTCTTTGGGGAAGGTGCAGAAATGTTTAACCAGAATGGTTTAAAAACAAGGAACTGCAGATGCTTGTTTCAAAAAAGGACACAAAATGCTGGATTAACTCAACGGGAGTGGCCTCACCAAAGACTGAAGAAAGGTCTCGACCCGAAACGTTACTCATTCCTTCCAGTATTTTGTGTCTACCTAAACAGAGCCTATCCACATGACGGTGAGCCAGCAGGGTGGAGGAGCGGGCAAAAGCCTTGCCATAGAGTGGGCAGTTGAAGGGGTGCTGGCCGGTGTAGACTCGCCGGTGCTTCAGCAGGTGGTCAAGGAGGGTGAAGCTCTGACCACAGGATGGGCAGGGGAAGGGATGTTAATATCAGAAATTTGGGCACTTGGGAAAATGGAAGATGTATGTGTAAAGATCTGTGAAACCTGCTTGACATCATTTGCAGAGAGCTGCAGAACCATGTGACATGGATGGCTCCAGGGAGTCTGAAGCCTGGGAATGGGTTGCAGAGAGGTTTCTGTCCAGATGGCCTGCAAGTTGTTAATATGTATGGGATTCTGCAGAAGGAGCTATGCACTGCTGCAAAGGCATGCTTGGGATTGGTTGGGGAAATGTTAGCTTTCAATTATGTTGCAGTGCCTTCCCACCACTAATTGTGATTGGTCCAGGAGAGTGGCCTCACCAAGGATGTTTCTTTATCTAGTGATAATGTTTCTTTATTTCATAGAAGTGTTTCCCCCTAAGTGCTAGGTGTTGAAACTATGTTATGTGCTATTGTATAATTGGGCTAATGAGCTGCCATTCCATGTAGTTTACAGCCTGTATCGGTAATTGGCTTGTAGGGGTTGCCTCCCCCATGTACTTTCACGCCTTTAGTTTGGAGGGGTATAAAAGGAATGGGGAGCACATTGGGGTGTACCGATCGTCTTGGGTCTGTTCTATTTGGCCGAGGCTGTATTGGGCTCGTGTAAGTGGAAACGAGGATTGGTCCCGCGCGGTATTGTGTACAATAAAATAGAGTTGGAATTCCAGTGCTCGTATTCGGTGTTTGACTGAACCAGACTAGGGGGGTAAGTTCAGATCCGGAATTAACATTGAGGGCTCGTCCTGGATCTCAACGGATTGCCAACACAAGTTTGCGGTCAAAGAAATCGAGTCGTGTCACATCACGGAAGGTGGAATCGGCGCCTCGGTGTGACTTTTCGCATCGGTTTTCCCCACTTCGCTAATCTGATGATGAATCGGTCACTTGCTTGCTTGTGCTTGGATTCCCGACGAGATCATTCGAAGGTTAGTAGTCTGGCGAGCCCTGAGGGTGAGGGTTTGAGGCACTGGAGGGTTCATGTCCCAGCGGGTGAGGGTCCGGCTCACAAGCTTCGTTCCTATCGGGTAAAAGTCCTCACCCAGGGAAGTCAGCAGCTGTTGCGATCAGGACCATTGGTTTGGCCTGAGGATTTGGGGCCTGTAGACCCTGAGGTTTGAGGCCCCACTCAGTATTGGAGTATCGATTGGCGAGATATCTTCAAAGAGTAGGTCAGTACTAAGAGGTGAATCGGTGCTGAGAGTGCGATTGGAAAGACGACACTTTAAAGATCGGCATCGGAAGCCAGTATGTAGCGGGTAGAAGGGTTCGAGGCCTAGGGGGTTTGAGGCCGCGCCTGTGTGGGTTCAAGTCCCAAACAGTACTGGGAACTCAGTGTTAAAGTAAATTGGCTGGAATACTTTAAACATTAACACTGAGCTGGTAAGATGCGTCTGTTATAAGTCGTGGACAGTGATCGAAATTCTTCTATTTAAATTCTGCAAAATTTGGGGTGTTCATACTGAATGCTTCTGGTTATCGTATAGTTGTCAGTTTCTGATCTTGTAAAATAGCGAATAACTCCGTAATTGTAATATAGCAACTTGCTTAGAATTGTGTAATTTACCCTGCTGTTGTAATCATAATTTGAATTGTAACGGTTTGTTAAAATTGAGTGATCTAGTGTAGTTTAAAATAGTGTGATTTACCTTGGAATTGTATTGTAACTGAATGCTTATATTTTATATTGCAGTGTGGTTGTATATCATAGTTCTAAACTATATATTTTCTTGTTTGAGAGTAATTTTGCTTGCGTGTTACAACTTTATTTGCTTTTGTTTGAATCCAACTAATTAATTGCAGGTGATTTGCTGCTGCATTGTGTTTGCTTGTTCCTTTGAGAAGGTGGTCCCCACCTTGAGTCGAAGTGTGTATACCGTTTTAATTTACTGCTTTTAAAAGCTTGTGTGATCTTTGTGATTTGTGTGGGGGAGATTTGTGTGGAACGGTTCGAAGGTTATTTATTAGTCAAATACATCAATTGGTGTAGTGAAATGCGGATTGCCATTGCAGCCATTAAAAAGAATACAACATTACAATAATAAAGAAATTTAAACATAAAAACATCCCCCCACAATGGTTCCCATTATGAGGGAAGGCGCACAGTCCAGTCCCCATCCCCATGTCCACCCATTGTCGGGCATATTGAGGCCTCCGCAGTCGCCTTTACAGAGGCCCGATGTTCCAGGCCGGATGATGGTGCTCCGGCATCGGGAGAATCCTCTCAGCGGCTTGGGATGCCTGGAACGGCCGCTTCCTTACCGTTGACCGCGGCTTCCAAAGCCGACAGGCCACGCTGGATGGAGCTCCACCACTGGTGGTCTCGGCGTGAGATCCCAGGCTCCCGATGTAATGTCCAGCACGGCCGCCCGCAGCTGGCCACTCCACAGACCCGGGCAAGGCATCGCCCGCTCCGCGATAGTGCTGTGCCGCCGCCGAAGCCGAGGTTCTGGCCGTTCCCCTCAGGAAACGCCGCTCCAGGCCCGAGGACGGGTCGAAGTTGCTGCTCGGAGGAAAGCTGCCTCTCCGACCTGGTAGGGTCCTTGAAAAGCAGTCTCCCCCTTCCCCCCTCACCCCCCACATAAAAAAGAATAGACCTCCAAAAACAAAACACTTGACTCACTAAAATTAAAAAAAAGAGGTGAGAAAACGAACAGCTGCAGGCTGGGCAGCCATACCCAAACAGGACGGCGCCCCCACAGGAAGGTCTGTGGTACCCATTTGAAAGGAGATAGATTTGTGTGAGAGACTTGCTAGGTGTTTTTGCCTTTGTTCTGTGAGAGACTTATCTGTGTTGGAAATCTTTTGCCATTGTTTTGTGAGTAGACTTGTTAAGTGTGAGGAATTTTGTCATTGCAGTGTGAATAGCCTGATCTATTGTCTCCATTGTAATTGACAATGGGGAACCACATCGATACAGCGACAGATCCCGAGAGCCCCTCTCCAGATTATTTGCAGCAAATTCCCCAAGGAGGCGAAAGATTAAAACATTTCTCAGGAACTTTGAATAAGACGTTAGGTAGTGAGTTATGGCCCGAAGGGGGGGGTTGGAACCCTGGAGGCCGTGAGATATATCGAGAAAATAATTTGGCAGTATAGTCAGTGTGACGCTGCTAAGGAACTCATTGGTCTGTGGAGACAGCATTGAGGAATAAAGAGAACGGAGAAAGGCTGCAATAATGGCAAATTGGCAAGAGGCAGCTTTGAAATTAGGATTAGAATTGAAAGATGATGAAGGGAATTAATCCCTGGATACATTGAAAACGGAATGTGGATGTGCCTATAGGGAATATAAGGAACGAGAGACTAAGCGGACTCCTGATGGAAAGGTGGCACTTGTGGAAATAGAGTTGAGGGACTCATTGGTTGGCTTTGGTTTGGATGGGGAGACAAGGAATATCTGGAAGATTGGGAGAGTATCCGTATTAAGAGAGGTTTCCAACCTCCAGCTTATGCCCCTATGTACCACCTCCACCTCCTGCACCTTATGTGCCTCACAGACCTCCTGTGCCTGCAGAACCACCCACACCCCTGCTGATAGTGATCCTGTAGCATCACCTGCTTCCCCTACAGCAGCAACTGCTCAGTGTTCCTTGACACCCCAGTAGCGCTCGGTACAAGGAGTAAGACAAAGAAATAAGCACCCGTATTCCGAGGGAAAGAACAGAGCCAGTTTACAAACCACCTAAACCTAGGAGAATAAGACGGCCACCCAGAGAGAGAAAACAGTCTTATATAAATCATTGCCTTCCCCCTAGAGATGAGGCTGAGACATCGGAGGGTGACCTAATCTTTGGGGACACTGAAAGTGAGTCAGATATAGGAGCAGGCATGAAGGCTGAGCGACCATCTCGCCGCCAGTTACATAGAAACATAGAAAATAGGTGCAGGAGGAAGCCATTCGGCCCTTCGAGCCAGCACGGCCATTCATTGTGAACATGGCTGATAGTCCCTATCAATAACCCGTGCCTGCCTTCTCCCCATATCCCTTGATTCCACCAGCCCCTAGAGCTCTATCTAACTCTCTCTTAAATCCATCCAGTGATTTGGCCTCCACTGCCCTCTGTGGCAGGGAATTCCACAAATTCACAACTCTCTGGGTGAAAACGTTTTTTCTTACCTCAGTCTTAAATGGCCTACCCTTAATTCTCAGACTGTGGCCCCTGGTTCAGGACTCGCCCAACATTGGGAACATTTTTCCTGCATCTAGCTTGTCCAGTCCTTTTATAATTTTATATATTTCTATAAGATATCCCCTCATCCTTCTAAACTCCAGTGAATACAAGCCTAGTCTTTTCAATCTTTCCTCAAATGACAGTCCCGCCATCGCAGGGATCAATCTCATGAACTTACGCTGCACTGCCTCAATCACAAGGATGTCCTTCCTCAAATTAGGAGACCTAAACTGTACACAATACTCCAAATGTGTTCTTACCAGAGCCCTATACAACTGCAGAAGAACCTCTTTACTCCTATACTGAAATCCTCTTGTTATGAAGGCCAACGTTCCATTAACTTTCTTCACTGCTTGCTGTAGCTGTACCTGCACACCAACTTTCAGTGACTGGTGTACAAGGACACCCAGGTCTCGCTGCACCTCCCCCTTACCTATCCTAACCCCATTGAGATAATAATCTGCCCCCTTGTTTTTGCCGCCAAAGTGGATAACCTCACATTTATCTATATTATACTGCATCTGCCACGCATCTGCCACTCAACCTGTCCAGGTCGCCCTGCAACCCCCTAAAATCATTTTCACAGTTCACACTGCCTAGATACACTACATCCACTGGCTACCCTTCATCCATTTTACTTGTCACATCCTCAAAAAATTCCAGAAGATTAGTCTAGCATGATTTCCCTTTCATAAATCCATGTTGATTTGGACTAATCCTTTTACTGCTATCCAAATGCCCCATTATTACCTCTTTAATAATTGACTCCAGCATCTTTCCCACCACCGAAGTAAGGCTAACTGGTCTGTAATTCCCCGTTTTCTCTCTCGCTCCTTTCTTGAAAAGTGGGATAACATTAGCTATCCTCCAATCCACAGGATTGATCCTGAATCTATTGAAAATTGGAAAATGATCACCAATACGTCCACTATTTCTCTGAGGACCCTGGGATGCAGACCATCCAGCCCAGGGGATTTATCATCCTTCAGTCCCATTAGCCTACCCAGTACTATTTCTCACCTAATGAAAACTTCTTTCAGTTCCTCTACCACCTTAGATCCTCTGTCCTCCAGTACATCTGGGAGATTGTTTGTGTCTTCCTTAGTGAAGACAGATCCGAAGTACCTGTTCAACTCTTCTGCCATTTCCTTGTTACCCATAATAATTTCACCCGTGTCTGCCTTCAAGGGACCCACATTTGACTTTGCTACTCTTTTTCCCTTAACATATCTAAAGAAGGTTTTACTATCCTTCCTTATATTCCTGGCCAGCTTCCCCTCGTACTTCATCTTTTCAGCCAGTATTGCCCGTTTTGTTTCCTTCTGTTGTCCTATGAAAGTTTCCCAATCCTCTGGCTTCCGGCTACTCTTTGCTGTGTTATACATCTTTTCTTTTAGTTTTATTCTATCCTTAACTTCTCTTGTCAGCCACGGTTGCCTCCTACTCCCCTTAGAATCTTTCTTCCTTTTTGGAATGAAATGATCCTGCGTCTTCCGGACAGTCTTATAGAAATCATCGCCTTCCCCCTAGAGATGAGGGTGAGACATCGGAGGGTGACCTAATCCCTGGGTGCGTCAGATATAGGAGCAGGCATGAATGCTGAGCAACCATCTCGCCGCCAGTTCCCAGTTAGGGAGATGCCTAACCCAGCCTTTGGTCCGACTAATGCCGTTGGTGCCAACAATTCTCGAACTATTCCCTATGAAAACCAAATGAAATGATGGCTGTACTGAGTAAAATACCTGACGAAAAGAAATCACCTGCTTCCTTTGTGGACTATCTCCGGACCACCAGGCGTGTGTATCACATGGATTCGAGAGATTTGTGGGCCGTAATTCAACCAATCCTACCGAGCATACCCGTTTCCTGGCTAATTCAGGGCACCCAACTCACGAGGCACTGGCTAATGTATTTGCCAATAACAATGCAAGAGAAGATGCAGTTTTAACTGTCCTTGCCACTACCCTCCAAAAGCCAATAGACATCGCTTGAAGAGGGAGCAGATGAGTTTCTGGAGAGGTTCTCAGAACTGTACATGGATCAGTTGGCAGATTTGAATTTTGAAAATGGTGCGAACTCTCCCCAGTACCTGGACAATGAATGGCAGTGATGGTTCAAAGGGCCAAATGGCCTCCTCCTGCACCTATTTTCTATGTTTCTATGTTTACTGCGCAATTTTATTAAATTGTTTACCAACCAATGTAGCAAGGGCCATCAAGACAAACAATATGAATTGTTCAGAGAATAGAGCAAGCCAGATGGCCTGTGCTGTCATATATTATTGGAGAGACACTAAAAAGTAAGAAAATCCTCCCAACCCAGAGTAAAGACTGAATATGTCGTAAGAAAGGAGGTACCGAGATACCCCAGAACCGTGGAGCAATTACAGCCAACCCCATGTTTTCCCAAAAGCACATTTTAAAATAAGCAGAGTAGCAGAGTCGCTTGCTTTAATTGTGGCCAGCAAGGCCATTGAAGCAAGGAATGCTTGTCGCGAAGACAAAGAAAAAGGGGCTTTGACAAGAGCAAAGGGGAGGCTGCAGGGGAACTGAGAACAGGGGAGACAAACTAACTGCTCCCAAAATGATTTGTTTTCACAGAACAATTGAATATTTTAGCACTGGTAACAGGACAAGAAGGAACTGAAGAGTACATTAAGATACCCATAGATTTAAGGAAACTAGCTTTAGAGGTTGCTCCACACATAACAAGGAAGGTGAATTTTCCAGCACGTGAAAGACTTGGGAGCGATGGTTAAGAAAGAAATTGATCTGGCAGATCCGAATATATATATGAATATATATAGAGCTTGCCTAACCAATGTACTGTTGAGTTTGATCAGACCCCGAGGACAGTTGTTGCCCAGCTACACCATATAACCATATAACAATTACAGCACGGAAACAGACCATCTCGGCCTTTCAAGTCCGTGCCGAACACTTATTCTCCCCTAGCTCCATCTACCTGCACTCAGACCATAACCCTCCATTCCTTTCCCATCCATATACCTATCCAATTTATTTTAAAATGATAAAATCGAACTTGCCTCCACAACTTCCACCGGAAGCTCATTCCACACAGCTACCACTCTCTGAGTAAAGAAGTTCCCCCTCATGTTACCCCTAAACTTCTGTCCCTTAATTCTCAAATCATGTCCTCTTGTTTGAATCTTCCCTACTCTCAAAGGAAAAAGCTTATCCACTTCAACTCTGTCTATCCCTCTCATAATTTTAAAGATCTCTATCAAGTCCCCCCTTAACCTTCTGCGCTCCAAAGAATAAAGACCTATCTTGTTCAACCTTTCCCTGTAACTTGGTTGCTGAAACCCAGGCAACATTCTAGTAAATCTCCTCTGTACTCTCTCTATTTTGTTGACATCTTTCCTATAATTTGGCAACCAAAATTGTACTCCATACTCCAGAATTGGCCTCACCAATGCCTTGTACAATTTTAACATTATATCCCAACTTCTATTACATCACCTACATTTGGGGAGTGAGGTATGATTGTATGTGGACCTGCAAATGTGGGCAGAAGACGCTACTCAGGTATGATACGTTCATATTGATCCCATCCAGGTTGCTCTCCAGAAAGGGGTAACACTGCCCTAGATACAGCAGTACCCATTGAATCAACAGGCAATTCCGAGTATAAAGACAAGCCGATTCGGGGATTCCTGGAGCAAGGCATCCTAGTAGAGTGTTAGTCCATTTGTAATACACCGATCCTTGCAGTGCCCAAGACAGTGAAAGAGGGCCAGTACAGACTGGTTCAGGACTTAAGATCTATCAACGCAATAGTGGAACCGCTCCATGCATTGGTGCCGAACCCGGCTCATATTTTAGCCTTGATTCCAGCAGAGGTGAATATTTTTTCAATTGTAGATCTACAGCATGCCTTCTTCTCATTACCTCTGCACCAAAACAGCCAATACTTATTTGCATTTACTTACAGGGGACAATAATATATGTGGACAAGACTACCCCAGGGATTTATTAATTTTCCCACCTTGTTTTCTCGATGTCTTCAAGGACAGTTAAGCACCTTAAGCTATAAAAGTAAATCCACTCTGGTTCAATATGTGGACGACCTACTGGTGCCTAGTTTAGATGAGCAGAGCAACCGTGAGGATACCACTCAATTATGAAACCACTTGGCAACATTAGGATATGTGGTCTCTCAGTCCAAAGTATTAATGGCTCAACATGAAGTAAAATTCCTGGGAGTGAGAAATTCGACCACGGAAAGAAGTCTAGAGAGCAGTAGAATTGAACCAATTTGTGAATTTCCTATACCTAAAGGAGCGAAACAGATAAGACAGTGCCTCGGCATGGTGAACTACTGCCAACCATAGATCCCTAATATTGCACTAGATATCAACAAATTGACTCCTTATACCAGCCTAGAGGGCGAATTTCAGTTGTCAGAAGCCCAGAAAGTAGGTATGTTACAAAACTTACCTTCAGTTGCGCTGTAATTCTGCCACTGGCCGTGTGCGCGATTTTGGCGCCTTTAAGGGGGGGGCGGGGTTAAAACGCGGTTTCTCCTCCCTTGTCCTGAATTATATTTCATTGGAGTACAAGCGTTTGCTGAAAAATCGTTCCTATGGGCGTTTTGTGAATTTTTTATTTTTATTAAATCGTCAATGTCAGCGCTGGAGTAATTTTAAAAGCAGCTCCTGAAGCGTCAACGCCGATAACGGGGACGGATTTCACGCACGGGACAGGTAAACGAAAGTGGTTTCTTTAAATGTATAAAAGTGCTTCTTAAGAAGCCTTTAATTCACATTTTTCATGCGAAACGGTGATTTTATTCCCTGAACTAACGGCAGTATTTTTCATGCCAATACGGGGTTAAATTCACCGCAAATGAACGTTCCAAAAGATCGCGTTCCACAAATCCTCACTCACAAGATGATTTAAATGCCCATTAATTTACAGGTATTAAACATTCAATTCCTTCCATTTGGCCTGTAAATGCATGAAAATGAGATTTTAAAATTATGTTATATTGTGAATTATTGTGTGAATGTCATTTGGACACATAGGCTATTTAAAAATGTTAATCTATTCTTAAGAAATTGATATATGTTTAGATCTAGTAATTGAATTTTGTAATTAGCTACAATTAGGTAACTAACTAATTATATGCTTTACTTTCATGTCTTCTAAGTAAGATTGTTTCATATTTGTTTCAGAATGCTTCAATCTATAATAACTGAAAATTTATTTCAGTTATCTTAATTTTTAAGAAAGTTCTGGGCTTTTAACTGTCCTCGATCACAGCTTTTGTGTTGTCAATGGAAAAGCAATAGGGAACAAGATGCTAATTTCCGAATATGAAGATGGCCATAACTTCTTTAATACTGAAGATATGAAAGTGAATTACGTGTCAAATTAAACTTCTTTTTATGCTTTATCTGATGGGATAAATTGCAGACTTTATTTTTTAAATCTCAAAATTTTGTAACATTGCTACAGAAAGCTTTCAAGAATTTAAAGAAATCCTTAATGCAGGCTCCAGCACTAGGAAGGCCACTCTATGACAGACCGTTCCAACTTTACTGGACCATCCTTTCCGAATGTTCAACAGCAGTCCTCACGCAAAAACATGGGGATAAGCACAGACCAGTGGCTTATTATTCCTCAAAGCTTGACCCAGTAGCGAGAGGACATCCAATATGCACCCACATCTTAATGGCAATCTATAATAGTTTACAGCCTGCTGCAAATCTGACCTTACAGCAGGAGATAGTAGTGTACAGTTCCTATTCAGTGGCAGCCTTGTTAGGACAATTACAAACTCAGCATCTGACAATGGCTCGTCAAAACAAATATGAAATCTATCTGCTGAATAATCCAAAACTCCAGTTCAGATACTGTACAACTATTAATCCGGTAACTTTCCTCATTTCACCACCAGAGGAACAGTCCGAATCAAGGCATTGCCCCGACCACGGGTGAACAACAAAGGGGAGGATGACTGAACTTTGGCGCCTTCCCTCACAGTGGGAAACTTTGATTCCGCTGTGTGGGGATGTTTGTGCTAAAGACAATCGTGTCTGTGTTTTTATTTTATTTTATTCATATGGCTGTATTGGGACCACAAATTTCACTGTACCAATTGGTGCAAGTGACAATAAATGTCTCTTGTCTCATGTCTTTATTTGTAATACAGGGAGAAACATCTGTGAGGGAAGATCTGAAGGACGCTGCAAAAGCAGACCCTGATCTCAAGTCAAGTCAAGTTTATTCGTCACATACACATACGAGATGTGCAGTGAAATGAAAAGTGGCAATGCTTGCGGATTGTGCAAAAAACAAACATACAAACTACAAACAGAATGGAACAGAATCACATATTCACATATTACATATTTGTGGGAGGGAAGTAAAAGGAAAAAAAACAGCAATTTTAAAAAGACACCACAACAGTAAAATGGTACCGTAAAGTTAGTACCTGGAGAGATAGGAGTTTACAGTCCTAATGGCCTCTGGGAAGAAACTCCTTCTCATCCTCTCCGTTCTCACAGCATGGCATTTGCCTGACCGTAGCATCTAGAACTGTCTGTTGCTGGGGTGGAAGGGGTCTCCCATGATCGTATTGGCTCTGGAGTTACACCTTCTGATGTATAGATCCTGGAGGGGGGCGAGTGTAGTTTCCATTGTGCGTTCGGCCGAACGCACTACACTCTGCAGAGCCTTCTTGTCCTGGGCAGACCAGTTCCCTAACCAAATCGTGATATTTCCGGACAAGATGCTTTCCACAGCCGCTGAGTAGAAGCACTGCAGGATCCTCAGAGACACTCTGAATTTCCTCAATTGCCTGAGGTCGTAAAAGCGCTGCCTTGCCTTACTCACGAGTGCTGCAGCGTGTGATGTCCATGTCATATCCTCAGAGATGTGGACTCCCAGGTATTTGAAACAGCTCACCCTATCCACCGTATCCCCATTTATCCTCAATGGTGTGTACGTCCTCGGATGATGTGCCCTCCTAAAGTCCACGATCAGCTCCTTAGTTTTTTGATATTCAAGAGGAGGCTGTTGTCCTGACACCAGAGTGCCAGATCAGCCACCTCCTCCCCGGTAGGCCTTCTCATCTTTATCTGAGATCAGGGACGACCACCACAGTGTCATCAGCAAACTTGATTATCGAGTTGAGCTGAACCTGGCCACAACAGTGTGTGTACAGGGGAGTACAGTAGGGGGCTGAGGATGCAACCCTGGGGGGAATCCTGTGCTCAGGGTGAGGGACTTCGATGTATTTCCCCCCATCTTGACTACCTGGGGCCTGGCGGTGAGAAAGTCCAGTACCCAGGCACACAGGGGGGTGTTGAGCCCCAATTCCAGCAGCTTCTCGGCCAGTCCTGGTGGGGACTATCGTGTTGAAGGCTGAAGAAGTCTATGAACAGCATCCTCACGTAGCCCCCCTTCTGGCTGTCAAGTTGAGAGAGAGCGGTGTGCAGAACCTGGAGACCGCATCGTCTGTGGATCTGTTCGGACGGTATGCGAATTGTAGCGGGTCCATGTTACGAGGGGAGGAAGGCGCAGATGTGTTTCTTGACCAGCCTCAAAGCATTTCATGACTACCGAGGTGAGGGCCACCGGACGGTAGTCATTCAGACAGGCTGGGGAGGAGGCATTTTTAGGTACCGGTACAATGATGGATTTTTTGAAGCAGGCAGGGACCACGGACTTGTCCAGGGAGAGGTTGAATATTGTCGTGAGTACCGGAGCTAGCTGCGTAGCACAGGACGTAAGTACTCGCCCCGAGATGCCATCGGGGCCTGCGGCTTTCCTCATGTTCAACTGTGTCAGAGCCCTCCTCACATCGTACTCGCACAACGAGAATGTGTGCCCATTCCTCCCTTCAGCTTCGATAGCCAGCACGCTGGCGGTATAGTCGTTAGTCGGCAGACTGGGGTGATGTTGCCCATCTCCAAACGAGCGTAAAAGGAGTTCAGGTCATCAGCTACGGAGGTGCCGGCACTTCCAGTTGAGGGTGGGGTGCTCCGGTAGTTGGTTACAGTCCGTAGCCCCTGCCACAGGTGTCTGGTGTCCTGCAGCTCCATCTGTGACTCCATCTTGTCTCTGTACCTCCTTTTTGTGTCCTTCACCGCCCTTCGCAGACGGTAGGACTCTACCTTGTAGACGTCTATATTTCCGGATGCCAGGCCCGAGTTGTAGGCAGCGGTGCGAGCATTCAAGGCCATACGAAGTGACCTGTCCACCCAAGGTTTTTGATTCGGAAAGGTGCTTACCCTTACCGTGGGGACGATGATGTCGGTTATTGTTCCGATGAAGTCCGTGACTGCTTCCGCGAATTCACTGACGTCACTGGAACTTGCTTGGAACATATTCCAGTCAACATCGGTCAGTGCATCTTGCAGCATGGCCTCCGACTGGTCGGACCACCGCTTTACGTCCCTCGTCACTGCCACTTCCCGAACTATCCTCTGTTTATACTCGGGCAGCAGGAAAATGGCAGCGTGGTCAGATTTTCCTAAGGGAAACAGCCTTGTAGCCCTTCCGAACAGCGCATAGCTGTGGTCCAATGTTTTTTTCCCCCTGACAATGTTCTTTCCCCTGATCTGACATTACACGTGATGGAAGAGCATCTATTTGGCCCCAGGGTGAGAGACTTTCTGGATACGCTATCATAGACTAGGATGGAAACAGTGTAGAGGCAGCTGCCTTCGAGTCACCCTTTTCAGCCCAACAGGCTGAGCTGCTCGCTTTAATCAGAGCATGTATTATTGGAAGAGTTCTGAAAGTAAACATATAAACAGATTCTAGATCAACCTGGGCCTGCATTTCATCCTGCTGCACCTAGACCGCCAGGGGACCTATGCGAGGATCCTGTTTGTTGATTTTAGCTCTGCATTCAACACCATTGTGCCAGAGCTACTACACTCCAAGCTGTCCGAGTTGACTGTGCCTGAACCCGTCTGTCAGTGGATCACCAGCTTCCTGACAGACAGGAAGCAACATGTGAGGCTGGGAAAGCACATCTCGGACCCGCAAACGCTCAGCATAGGAGCACCACAAGGCTGCACACTCCTCTCCTCTACTCTCTCTACACCAACGACTGCACCTCCACAGACACCTCTGTCAAGCTTCTCAAGTTTGCGGATGACACAACCCTGATTGGACTGATCCAGGATGGGGAGGAATCTGCCTACAGACATGAAGTGTCACAGCTGGCGTCCTGGTGCCGTAGCAACAACCTAGAGCTCAATGCTCTTAAGACAGTGGAATTGATGGTAGACTTTTGGAGAGCTCCCCCTCCCCTCACCCCACTCACCATCAACAACACCACAGTCACATCTGTGGAGTCTTTTAAGTTCCTGGGACCATCATCTCCAAGGACCTTAAGTGGGGGGCTACCTTCGACTCCACAGTCAAAAAGGCACAACAGAGGATGTACTTCCTGCGGCAGCTGAAGAAGCACAATCTGCCACATGCAATGATGGTCCAATTTTACACGGCCATCGTAGAGTCTGTTCTCACCTTCTCCATCGTGGTCTGGTTTGGCTCAGCCACAAGCACGACATCCGGAGGCTGCAGCGAATTGTCCGATCAGCAGAGATTATTGACTGCAACCTTCCCTCCATTGATGAATTGTACACTGCAAGGGACAGGAAGCGAGCGGGCAAGATCATCTCTGACCCCTCTCACCCTGGCCACAAACTCCTTTGAATCACTTCCCTCTGGAAGGCGACTCCGGATTGTCAAAGCTGCCACAGCCAGACATGAAAACAGTTTTTATCCACGAGTAGTTGCTCTACTCAACAGCCAAAAATCTGTAGCCTCCCTTTGATCTGGTATTTTGTTGGTTCACATGCTTGATCAATGGTGTTTTATCATTAATGTTTTATTATTATTAATGTTTAGTGTTTTCTGAGTCATTTGTAACTGTCACTGTATGTTACTTGTGGGCGGAGCACCAAGGCAAATTCCTTGTATGTGAATACTTGGCCAATAAACTTACTTACTTACTTAGATACGTATTTGGGGTAGTACACTATTTGGACAACTAAGGAGGATTCATAGTCGGGGATTCGTGACCTCAGCAGAACTCAAATATCTCACAAGCAATTGGTAACCGATTTATTACAGGCTCTGCTGCTACCCAAACAAATCTCGGCAATGAAATGTAGCATTCACACAAAGGGACAGACCCAGTTAGACATAGGGAATCGTTGTGCTGACCAAGCAGCAAAGGAGGTATCCCGGGAACGCAAGGTGGGAGTGCCAAAGATGATGAGGCAGATCAAAAGTTCTAGTAAGAAGTCTCCCTCGGAAAAGCCAATGCCAACCATCCAGAAAATTATTCAGTTGCAGGAGGAATCACCTGAAGGGGATATAAGATTATGGAAACAGCTTGGATGTACAATAGATTGCATGTCAGGATTAGGGTCACTCCCGGCAGGGCACACCTGTATGCCAGATCCTCTTGCAGTTTGGGTTGTGGAGTGTATGCATTTTGCGACTCACTGTGGTGCGAGAGCGATTGGTGATGCTCTTTCGGCCACTTGGTGGCATCCAAGACTGCAGACTTTAGCCCAGAAAGTGAGTAGCTGTTGTTTTATTTGTCAGAAATATAATCCTGGGAAGAAATGGCTTGTGAGGATGGGAGAACACCTTTACCCATGGGTCCCTTGAAACTCTTCAAATGGATGATATCGAGCTGGAGAAGTGCCAAGGATATAGGTATGTACTTGTGATTGTGAATGTATTCAGCAAATGGATTGAGGCCTATCCAACACTTGATAACAAAGCGGCTACTGTTGTCAAGGTGCTTATGCTAGAAATTAACCCCAGATTCAGCATTCCAATTCGGCTTAGCTCTGACAATGGTCCTCATTTCATTGGGCAAATTAACAAAGAATTCCGTGAACAGCTGGGCATCCAGCAGCAGTTACACTGTGCTTATCGACCACAGGCTGCTGGACTTGTCAAAAGAGCGAATCAGACCCTAAAAACAAATTGGCTAAATTAAAGGCTGAGACAGGAATTAATTGGATTAAATTGCTCCCTGTGGCTTTATTTCAGATGCGTGTCACACCTGCAGGGAAATCAAGACTAATCCCAGCTGAAATTGTATATGGACATCCCCATGGAACCAAAATAACCCAAAGGTTGACAATTTCCATTATATGGCTACAGAGATGACCAATTATGTTCTGACCTTGACTCGAGCACTAAGAGATTTACATTCCAGGGTGCCAGCAGCATACAGTGGATTACCTCCCCTGGTTTCTTCTATTAAGGTCAATACTGGTGATTTTTGATGGTGAAGAATTGGGTAAGGAAAGGTTTGGAGGCTCGGTGGGAAGGTCCTTATCAGGTTCTCCTGAGAACCCCAAATGCTGCTAAGGTGGAAGGAAAGAATGCGTGGGTCCATCTGCACCATTGCAAAAGTATTTGTGGAAAGGTTTGAGCTGCTAACTTATTTTCTTTGAGGAATCTCTTAGTATATGAACATTACAACGAGCGTCAAGAGTAACACAAGCTGGCATGGTGGATCAAGAGAATTCATGCCCATGTAAACTCGGGAGGTGGAGACTCGTCAGTCAGGATTCTTCGAAGCTATGCCCATGTAATCTCAGGAAGTGACATCACTCTCATTGTTGGATTGTATAATGTGAACAGTTGTCATTTTACCCTGTTTTGATTATCATAGGGGGAAATGTTAATATCAGAAATTTGGGCACTTGGGAAAAATGACGATGTCCGTGTAAAGATCTGTGAAACCTGCTTGACATCATTTGCAGAGAGCTGCAGAACCATGTGACATGGATGGCTCCAGGGAGTCTGAAGCCTGGGAAGGGGTTGCAGAGAGGTTTCTGTCCAGATGGCCTGCAAGTTACTATGTATGGGATTTGGCAAAAGGAGCTATGCACTGCTGCAAAGGCATGCTTGGGATTGGTTGGAGAAAAGTTAGGTTTCAATTATGTTGCAGTGCCTTCCCACCGCTAATTGTGATTGGTCCAGGAAAGTGGCCTCACCAAAGAAGTTTCTTTATCTGGTGATAATGTTTCTTTACTTCATGGAAGTGTTTCCCCCCTGAGTGCTATGTGTTGAAACTATGTTATGATTGGGCTATGGAGCTGTCATTCCATGTACTTTGCAGACTGTATTGGTTTGCTTGTAGGGGTTGCCTCCCCCAAGTACTTTCGCGCCTTTAGTTTGGAGGGCTATAAAGGGGTGGGGAGCACATTGGGTTGTGCTGATCATCTTGGGTCTGTTCTATTTGCGCGAGGCTGTATTGGGCCTTGAGTAAGTGGTAACGAGGATCAGTCCCACGGTATTGTGTATAATAAAATAGAGTTGGAATTCCAGTGCTCGCATTCGGTGTTTGATTGAACCAGACTAGGGGGGTAAGTTCAGATCTGGAATCAACAGGGACGCTCACTGATGTGGGTACGCCGGTGCTGCCACAGGCTGGACATGCGGGTGAAAGCTATGCCACACTCAGCGCACACAAAGGGTCTCTAGTGTGCATCCGCGGGTGCTCCCGCAGCCGCCGTGCACTCTTGAAATGCTTGACGCAGTGGGAGCAGCCGCTCGCCAGCGTAGGCCCGCCGGTGATGCCGTAAGCCCCGCGAGCTGTCAAATGCCTCACTGCAGTACGGGCGGTTGTAGGGCTGGACATTGGTGTGCACGCACTGGTGAGACAGGGCGTGGGAGGCCATGGCAAAGCGCTCTCCACACACCGGGCTGGGTACGGGACGGTCGCCGGCATGCACCCGCTGGTGGGACAGCAGGCTGTTGGAGCGGGTGAAGCGCTTGCCACACTGGGTGCAGGTGTAGGGGCGCTCGCCAGTGTGGGTGCGCTGGTGCTCCAGCAGCTTGGCAGAGCGGGTGAAGCCCTTGCCGCAGTCGCTGCAGCTGTAGGGCCGCTCGCCGGTGTGCAGGTGCCTGTGCACCTTCAGGTCCTTGGACGACTTGAAGCATTTCCCGCACTCGGAGCAGGTGAAGGGCCGCTCACTGCTGTGCACCCGTTGGTGCTCCCGCAGACCCGACAACCAGGCAAAGCTCTTTCCACAGGTGGAGCAGCCATAGGGCTTCTCGCCCGTGTGCACTCGCCGGTGGGACTTCAGGTTTCTTCGCCGACTTGAAGCTCTTTCTGCAGTCGCGGAGCAGTCGAAGGGGCATTCTCCCGTGTGTACCCGCCGGTGCGTCTCCAGCTGGCTCGGGAGCTGCCAGGCCTTGCCACACACATCGCACTCATAACGCCTCTTGTTGTGCTCCGTCATGTGGTCCTTCACCGAAGCTCAGCCCGCACACTGAGCAGATGGGGGGCTCACCGGCAACCTGGCTGCCCTCAATGGCAACTCACGTCACCGTCTCTCCGTCCACAGCAACGGCTCCTAAACCCTGCAGGAGGGGAACACAGAAGGTCAACAAGCTGGCAAACAGCACATTACTAACGCTTGATGGAGAGTGGGGTAGGGGGAGGTGAGGGGGGGCGCTAGAGTGTCAATCCGAGGGAGGACCATAGGTGCTGCACCGCAGCCTTCAACCGAAAGGGGCGCTGCACCGTGGCCTCCCGCCGCCGGGGGGAAGGGGCGCTAGAGTGGGAGGACCAGAGACGCTGCACCGCGGCCTCCCATCGCCAGGAGGTGCTACAACCGGAGGTCCAGAGGCGCTGCACCGCGACGTCCCAAGGATGAGGCGCTGCGCCGGGCCCTTCAACCGACAGGGGCGCTACACCGCGGCCTCCCATCGCCAGGAGGAGGACCAGACCTCCTTCTTCCCTCTCTCATTGACTGATATCCTGCACGCCTCTGGCTCCGGCTCCTCGCGAAGGGAGGGGGTGGGGGACAGG
>JAXLNO010000864.1:103893-130154 GCA_038087875.1 Malacoraja senta | reverse complement strand
AATGAGATCCCCTCTTATCCTTCTAAACTCCAGAGTGTACAAGCCCAGCCGCTCCATTCTCTCAGCATATGGCAGTCCCGCCATCCCGGGAATTAACCTTGTAAGAGTGAGGGGAGACAGGGATAAAGGGGAGAGGGAATGAAAGAGGGGGAATGAAAGAAGGGGAAAAGAGGTGAGAGGGAGAAGGGGAGAGGGAGTGAGCGAACAGGGTAAAGGGGGGGGAAGGAGAGAAAAGAGGGCAAAGGGAGAGAGGGGGAAGAGAGGAGGGAGTGAAGGCGTAAAGAGGGGGAGAGAGGGAAAGAGGAGGGGAGAGGAGTTGGGGGAGCAAGAGAGGGAGGGGCAGGAGAGAAAGGGAGAGGGGGAAGGGGTAAAAGGGTGGGGGGTAAAAGAACGGGAGAAGAGAGGGGAGAGGAGTAAAGAGGGGGAAACCCGTTCACACTAGTTTAGTTAAGAGACACAGCGCGGAAACAGGCCCTTCGGCCCGCGCCGAGTCCGCGCCGACCAGCGATCCCCGCACACTAACACTATCCTACACTCGCTCGGGACAATTTACTATTTTTACCGAAGCCGATTAACCCGCAAACCTGCACGTCTTTGGAGTGTGGGAGGAAACCGAAGATCTCGGAGAAAACCCACGCAGGTTGCGGGGAGAGAACGTAGAAACTCCGTACAGACAGCACCCGTCGTGATGGTCGAAGGGCCTCTGATGCTGTGAGGCGGCAACTCTACCGCTGCGCTAACTTGTCTGTACGGCGTGGACTCGGTGGGCCGAAGGGCCTGTTTCCGCGTTGTATCTAAACTAAACTGACGCGCTACGATGCTGATATTCTGTATCTTCCCCTTTTGCTCTACCTACTGTACTTAAGATTGACTGTATAATCATCTATCCATCCTCTGTCTCTGCCCCCTCTCTCTCGCCTCCCTCTCTCACTGCTGGGTGAAAACTGAAAGCATTCCCTGTTATGTGTGTCATCTGGCAAACTTCTGCCTGCAGGAAATAAATGTATTACTACTGCCCTACATATATTACTTCTGGTACAAAATAATTGGGAAACAAGAACACATATGCAGTCTCCCCTTTTATTGATTACTAGATCAAGGGGGACCCGTTGGGTCCCGTCCCCTCAGCTCTGCCTTCAACACCATAATGCCAATCAAACTCATCTTCAAGCTCATGGAGGTGGGAGTCAAGAATCAAGAGAGTTTTATTGTCATACCATTGGGTCCCGTTCCCTCAATGCACGGGGGGGGGGGGGGTGGTGGCCTGTGGTGTCACACACACTAACCACCCCACTTGATGTTATATTAATATTAATTCGCTCGTTTTACCCCATCCACTCACGCATAGCCCCCAACTCGCAGATGCATCTAGAGTGGGAGGGGGGGGGGGTAGAGAGAGAGGGGGAGAAACAGAAATAGTTGCAGGAGGCCATTTGGCCCTTTGAGCCAGCACCGCCATTCATTGTGACCATGGCTGATCGTCCCTAATCAATAACCCGTGCCTGCCTTCTCCCCATATCCCTTGACACCACTAGCCCCTAGAGCTCTATCTTACTCTCTCTTAAATCCATCCAGTGATTTGGACTCCACTGCCCTCTGGCAGGGAATTCCACAAAGCAGAGTGGAGGGGGTGGGTGGGGGAGAGAGGTGGGGCAGGGGGTGGTGGAGTATAAAAATAAATCAATAGCGAATTATTTTGAAAGCTGTCAAAAATCGCAGTCTTTTGAAAGTTGTCAAAAAATCTGTCAAAAATGGCGGAGTAAAAAACCGCGAAGTTAAACTTTTAAAATTGTAAAGAAATTAGTACAATGAAGTGAAAAACCGGGAAGTACAAAAACAGGGAAAAGCAACGTGGAAAATAGTTTTTAAAAACGTGGAAATCGCGAAGAAAACCACTGCAATTGAAATTAAATGTTAAAGTCCTTAAAAGTTAAGGAAGTCCTTAAAGAACAATAAATGCAACGTTAATGTATTCAAATTTTAGAAGTTAAAGCAAAAAAATGAAGTTCAATTGGACTATTATCTTTAAAGATATGAAGCATCGATCATCAAATTGAGAATGACCGTTGGGAAGGTGGTGAAGCATTTGAAGAACGTTTTGCCTGACCTGACTGGAAGCTGAGTGTGGAGAGGGCGCCCAGCAGATCCATTGTGCCGTCATCAGCGATAGCTTCTCGTTTAAATTCAAAGTTTTGTCAGATTTTTGAACATTTTCAGTAATAACTCGAGAAAAAAAAGCATGGAATTTTCAGATAAGGCCGTTTTGGACTCCATGGGAAAAATCTCTACCGGAATATATAAACATTGTACCATTACCGCGTCGTTTTTTCGCCAAGATGTGGTTACACGCGAACAAAGAAACAAATACACACACACACATCCAAGATCCGAGTTTTATACGTATAGAGATATATGTCCCAGATAGAACAATGAAATTCTTACTTGCTGCAGAACAACAGAATATGTGATCATAATAAATAATATGATAAACGAGAGAGAGAAAAAAAGTTCAGTGTATATATACACACATACTCACATATGTTTTTATATATATACTACACCGTGCAGACCCGTTGGGTCTGCTCGACCAACGCAAGAATCCACCACTCACCCATTCCCCCAACGCAATATTGCACCACTCACGCATAGCCCCCAACTGCGCAGGCGCGGCTCATTTCTCCTCATGCCCCCAGCACTCCCCTTCTCTTCACCCTCCCTCTTCAATGTCTAGAGAGGGAGGGGTGGTAGAGAGGGAAGGGGTAGAGAGGAAGAGGGGGTAGACAGGGAGGGGGGGTAGAGAGGGAGGGGGGTAGAGAGGGAGCAGAGAGGGGGGGTAGAGTGGGGGAATGGAGGGTAGAGAGGGAGGGGTGCAGAGAGGGTGGGAGTGAAAGTAGATAGGGAGGGGGCATCTCCCTCCACATCGGTCAGTCCGAGACTCCGCACATGCGCACACTCTGGAAAAGCCCCGCACATACGCACACTTCACCCCCCTTTTGACCCTCCCTACCTCCCTCTGCGCAACTCCAGGGTTCCCTGACTTAACCACAAGGGTGGTTGGAGGGGGGGGGGGGGATAGTGGCACTGGAGACAGAGGCCTCCGCCCGGGATTTGGGGCAATTCTTCCCAATATGCCCCCACTTACAGGCATGGCACCTTGGGCACTCTGATGTCTATTCAAGATGACAAAAACAAGGGGGCAGATTATTATCTCAATGGGGTTAGGTTAGGTAAGGGGGAGGTACAGCGAGACCTGGGTGTCCTTGTACACCGGTCACTGAAAGTTGGCGTGCAGGTACAGCAGGCAGTGAAGAAAGCTAATGGAATGTTGGCCTTCATAACAAGAGGATTTCAGTATAGGAGTAGAGAGGTTCTTCTGCAGTTGTATAGGGCTCTGGTAAGACCACATCTGGAGTATTGTGTACAGTTTTGGTCTCCTAATTTGAGGAAGGACATCCTTGAGATTGAGGCAGTGCAGCGTAGTTTCACCAGATTGATCCCTGGGATGGCGGGACTGTCATATGAGGAAAGATTGAAAAGACTAGGCTTGAGGTAGGGATGTACAAAAAGGAGGTGCAGAGACAAGATGGAGTCACAGATGGAGCAGCTGGATACCAGACGCCTGTGGCAGGGGCTACGGACTGTAACCAACTACTGGAGCACCCCACCCTCAACTGGAAGTGCCGGCACCTCCATAGCTGATGACCTGAACTCCTTTTACGCTCGTTTGGAGATGGGCAACATCACCCCAGGTCTGCCGACTAACGACTATACCGCCAGCGTGCTGGCTATCGAAGCTGAAGGGAGGAATGGGCACACATTCTCGTTGTGCGAGTACGATGTGAGGAGGGCTCTGACACAGTTGAACATGAGGAAAGCCGCAGGCCCCGATGGCATCTCGAGGCGAGTACTTACGTCCTGTGCTACGCAGCTAGCTCTGGTACTCATGACAATATTCAACCTCTCCCTGGACAAGTCCGTGGTCCCTGCCTGCTTCAAAAAATCCATCATTGTACCGGTACCTAAAAATGCCTCCTCCCCAGCCTGTCTGAATGACTACCGTCCGGTGGCCCTCACCTCGGTAGTCATGAAATGCTTTGAGAGGCTGGTCAAGAAACACATCTGCGCCTTCCTCCCTCGTAACATGGACCCGCTACAATTCGCATACCGTCCGAACAGATCCACAGACGATGCGGTCTCCCAGGTTCTGCACACCGCTCTCAACTTGACAGCCAGAAGGGGGGCTACGTGAGGATGCTGTTCATAGACTTCAGTTCAGCCTTCAACACGATAGTCCCCACCAGACTGGCCGAGAAGCTGCTGGAATTGGGGCTCAACACCCCCCTGTGTGCCTGGGTACTGGACTTTCTCACCGCCAGGCCCCAGGTAGTCAAGATGGGGGGAAATACATCGAAGTCCCTCACCCTGAGCACAGGATCCCCCCCGGGTTGCGTCCTCAGCCCCCTACTGTACTCCCTGTACACACATGACTGTGTGGCCAGGTTCAGCTCCAACTCGATAATCAAGTTTGCTGATGACACTGTGGTGGTGGGCCTGATCTCAGATAATGATGAGAAGGCCTACCGGGAGGAGGTGGCTGATCTGGCACTCTGGTGTCAGGACAACAGCCTCCTCTTGAATATCAAAAAAACTACGGAGCTGATCGTGGACTTTAGGAGGGCACATCATCCGAGGACGTACACGCCATTGAAGATCAATGTGGATACTGTGGATAGGGTGAGCTGTTTTAAATACCTGGGAGTCCACATCTCTGAAGATATAGAAACATAGAAATTAGGTGCAGGAGTAGGCCATTCGGCCCTTCGAGCCTGCACCGCCATTCAATTTGATCATGGCTGATCATCCAACACAGTATTCCGTACCTGCCTTCTCTCCGTACCCTCTGATCCCTTTAGCCACAAGGGCCACATCTAACTCCCTCTTAAATATAGCCAATGAACTGGCCTCAACTACCCTCTGTGGCAGAGTTCCAGAGATTCACCACTCTCTGTGTGAAAAAAGTTCTTCTCATCTCGGTTTTAAAGGATTTCCCCCTTAACCTTAAGCTGTGACCCCTTGTCCTGGACTTCCCCAACATCGGGAGCAATCTTCCTGCATCTAGCCTGTCCAACCCCTTAAGAATTTTGTAAGTTTCTATAAGATCCCCTCTCAATCTCCTAAATTCTAGAGAGCATAAACCAAGTCGATCCAGTCTTTCTTCATAAGACAGTCCTGACATCCCAGGAATCAGTCTGGTGAACCTTCTCTGCACTCCCTCTATGGCAATAATGTCCTTCCTCAGAATTGGAGGAAGGACATATGACATGGACATCACACGCTGCAGCACTCGTGAGTAAGGCAAGGCAGCGCCTTTAGCACCTCAGGCAATTGAGGAAATTCAGAGTGTCTCCGAGGATCCTCCAGTGCTTTTACTCAGCGTCTGTGGAAAGCATCTTGTCCGGAAATATCACGATTTGGTTTGGGAATTGCTCTGCCCAGGACAAGAAGGCTCTGCAGAGAGTAGTGCGTTCGGCCGAACGCACTATGGGAACTTCACTCGCCCCCCTGCAGGAACTATACATCAGGAGGTGGAACACCAGAGCCAATAAGATCATGGGAGACCCCTTCCACCCCTGCAACGGACTGTTCCAGCTGCTATGGTCAGGCAAACGCCTCCGTTGCCATGCTGTGAGAACGGAGAGGTTGAGAGGAGTTTCTTCCCAGAGGCCATTCGGACTGTAAACTCCTATCTCACCAGGGACTAACTTTACTGGACCACTCTACTGCTTTTTTTTTTTAAATTGCTGGGGGTTTTTCCCCCCTTTTTCCATCCGCCCACAATATTTAATATGTAAAAGAATATGTGATTCTATTCCATTCTGTTTGTAGTTGTTTGTTTGTTTGTTTGTTTGCACAAAGTCCGCGAGCATTCTCACTTTTCATTTCACTGCACATCTCGGATGTGTCTGTGACAAATAAATTTAACGACTTGACATGACTTGTATTCACTGGAGTTTAGAAGGATGAGGGGGGGATCTTAGAGAAACATATAAAATTATAAAAGGACTGGACAAGCTAGATGCAGGAAAAATGTTCCCAATGTTGGGCGAGTCCAGAACCAGGGGCCACAGTCTTAGAATAAAGGGGAGGTCATTTAAGACTGAGGTGAGAAAAAAACGTTTTCACCCAGAGAGTTGTGAATTTGTGGAATTCCCTGCCACAGAGGGCAGTGGAGGCCAAGGCACTGGATGGATTTAAGAGAGAGTTAGATAGAGCTCTAGGGGCTAGTGGAATCAAGGGATATGGGGAGAAGGCAGGCACGGGTTATTGATTGGGGACGATCAGCCATGATCACAATGAATGGCGGTGCTGGCTCGAAGGGCCGAATGGCCTCCTCCTGCACCTATTTTCTATGTTTCTATGGAGCCTGAAATCTGCAACATCCAGGTTCAGGAATAGCTACTTCCCCACAGCCATCAGGCTATTAAACTCAACTCAAACAAAACTCTGAACATTAATAGCCCATTGCACTTTATCTGTTTATTTATGTGTGTGTATATATATATATATATTCATGGGTATATGGACACACTGATCTGTTCTGTATTTATTTATGCCTACTATATTCTGTTGTGCTGAAGCAAAGCAAGAATTTCATTGTCCTATCTGGGACACATGACAATAAACTCTCTTGACTCTTGAATCTTGAATCTTGAGACGATGTCTCGAGGGAAACCTCCATGGAGTCTGATGACCTGGTTTACGATGAGGTGAGCGAGTTCTACAGCAGATGGGAGCTTAGGAAGAGGAAGGAAATGAGCAGCCTTGGAGAAACAGTCCACAATGGTAAGAACAACCGCATTATCCTTGGACGGGAGGCAAGACGGTGATGAAGTCCAGGGCGATGTGTGACCAGCTACAGCGGGGAACAGGCAGGGGATGAAGGAGACCAGAGGGAGGCAGACAAGGGCCTGTCCCACTTACGCGACCTTTACAGGCGACAGCTGGCACCCGTGATAGGTCGCCGAAATTTTCAACATGTTGAAAATTCAGCGGCGACCAGAAAGAGGCTACGACTCTTTGGAGACCTCTCATGACCATAGGAGACCTCTCACGACCATAGGAGACCTCTCTCGACCATAGGAGACCTCTCATGACCATAGGAGACCTCTCATGACCATAGGAGACCTCTCACGACCATAGGAGACCTCTCTCGACCATAGGAGACCTCTCATGACCATAGGAGACCTCTCTCGACCATAGGAGACCTCTCCTGACCATAGGAGACCTCTCATGACCATAGGAGACCTCTCATGACCATAGGAGACCTCTCTCGACCATAGGAGACCTCTCATGACCATAGGAGACCTCCCTCGACCATAGGAGACCTCTCTCGACCATAGGAGACCTCTCTCGACCATAGGAGACCTCTCATGACCACACAGCCTGTATGGTTGTGAGAGGTCTCCTATGGTCATGAGAGGGTCTCCAAAGAGTCCTTAGCGTCTTTCTGGTCGCTGCTGAATTTTCAACATGTTGAAAATGTCGGTGACCTATCACGGTCTCGTAAGTGGGACAAGCCCTTTATATTCTGCGCACAGGCAGATGGGGTGGAAACGAAGGGTCGGGTGTCGGCCTCCACGGTGGGCCACCAGAACCGCTGGCCGACACCAGGATGACAGGCGAGACTATAGCAATGGGCCCACTGGCGTACTTCAGAGCGGGCGGAGACTGGGAGAAGTAACTCATTGGGGGGGATCCAGAACCAGTATCGGGGTGACGACACAGGGCATTGCGAACTGTGGTCTCGATCCCCCAGGTGATGTCATATGCTGAGAGAATGGAGCGGCTGGGCTTGTACACTCTGGAGTTTAGAAGGATGAGAGGGAATCTTATTGAAACATATGATTGTTAAGGGCTTGGACACGCTAGAGGCAGGAAACATGTTCCTGATGTTGGGGGAGTCCAGAACCAGGGGCCACAGTTTAAGAATAAGGGGTCGGCCATTTAGAACGGAGACGAGGAAACACTTTTTCTCACAGAGAGTGGTGAGTGTGTGGAATTCTCTGCCTCAGAGGGCGGCGGAGGCCGGTTCTCTGGATGCTTTCAAGAGAGAGCTAGATAGGGCTCTTAAAAATACCGGAGTCAGGGTATATGGGGAGAAGGCAGGAACGGGGTACTGATTGGGGATGATCAGCCATGATCACATTGAATAGCGGTGCTGGCTCGAAGGGACGAATGGCCTCCTCCTGCACCTATTGTCTATTGTCTATTGTCTACTGACTCTTCTCAGCCTATGGAACATAACTGCGTGTATCAGTAATATTTGCTCCCTTTCCCGCTCTTTCCCCCCAACTTTCTTGACCCCCACCCACCACATTCAATGTGAAGAAGGGTGCGAATCCCTCACCACTTCATGTTCGCCGGAGATGCTGTCTGATCCGATATGTTACTCCAGCACTTTGTGTCTTTTTGTAAACCAGCATCTGCAGTTCCATGTAGGTAGACACAAAATGCTGGAGTAACTCAGCGGGACAGGCAGCATCTAGAGAAAAGGAATAGGTAACGTTTCGGGTCGAGACACTTCTTCAGACCTTGCACTTCCTTGTATCTCAGCTATATGTATCCTTTGCAATAAACAGTAGGACCACGACAATAGGTGCAGGAGTAGGCCATTCGGCCCTTCGAGTCAGCACCGCCATTCAATGTGATCATGGCTGATCATCCCCAATCAGTACCCCGTTCCTGCCTTCTCCCCATATCCCCTGACTCCGCTATTTTTAAGAGCCCTATCTAGCTCTCTCTTGAAAGTATCCAGAGAACCGGCCTCCACTGCCCTCTGAGGCAGAGAATTCCACAGACTCACACCTCTCTGTGAGAAAAAGTATTTCCTCATCTCCGTTCTAAATGGCTTACTCCTTATTCTTACACTGTGGCCCCTGGTTCTGGACTCCCCCAACATCGGGAACATGTTTCCTGCCTCTAGCGTGTCCAAACCCTTAACAATCTTGTATGTTTCAATAAGACCCTTAACAATCTTATACGTTTCAATAAGATCCCCTCTCATTCTTCTAAACTTTAGAGTGTACAAGCCCAGCCGCTCCATTCTCTCAGCATATGACAGTCCCGCCATCCCGGGAATTAACCTTGTAAACCTACGCTGCACTCCCTTAATAGCAAGAATGTCCTTCCTCAAATTAGGGGACCAAAACTGCACACAATACTCCAGGTGTGGTCTCACTAGGGCCCTGTACAACTGCAGAAGGACCTCTTTGCTCCTATACTCGACTTCTCTTGTTATAAATGATCACTGCCATGCCAGAGATGTATTGCTCAGGTCTGATAAACGACGTCAACTGTCAGGCGTAATAGAATCATTGAGTATGGATTTGCAATTCCTAAACATCGTATACCCATGCGGACACGTGTTACATTCCTTCTTCAAACTGACATATTCAATCGGAAGGTAGCTAAGAATGCTGGAGAAACTCAGCAGGTGAGGCAGCATCTATGGAGCGAAGGAATAGGTGACGTTTCGGCCCGAGAGCCGTTGGGACAGAGGCCCGAGAGCCGTTGGAGCGGTCGCAGAGGGAGGAGCTACACCCGAGCGGTAGGAGTTAATGTGGAGCGCGGGGCTTGCTTGTTCCTTACAGAGGCCCGAGAGCCGTTGGAGCGGTCGGGGTCCAAATCGGCAACGGTCCAAGTTCCACTTCAAAAACAAGTGGGCTTAAGGAAGCCGCTGATTGGTGGAAGCAGACATGAGGGAGCAGCTCATTGGGAGTCAGATCCCTGCAGATTGTACTGTATTGTAGCAGTTTGTTTTGTATTGTATCCAGGGTAAGGGGAGTATGAGGGCCAGGGCAGTTTACTGTTCTGGATGTCAGATGTATTGTATCCAGGGTAAGGGGAGTATGAGGGCCAGGGCAGTTTACTGTTCTGGATGTCAGATGTGGGAAGTCATGGAGTCTGATAGCCCTCCAGACGTCCACATCTGCGCCAGGTGTATCGAGATGGGGCTCCGAATGGACCGTATTAGGAACCTGGAGCAGCAGCTCGATGACCTCCATCTGGTCAGGGAGAGCGAGGAGGTCATTGAGAGGAGTTACAGGGAGGTGGTCACTCCAAGACCACAGGAGGCAGGCAAGTGGATCACGGTTGGGAGAGGCAAGGGGCACAGGCAGGGACTAGAGAGTACCCCGGTGGCTGTACACCTTGACAATAAGTACTCCTGTTTGAGCACTGCTGGGGGGGACAGCCTACCTGGGGGTAGCGACAGCGGCCGGGCCTCCGGTATAGAGACCAGTCCTGTTGCTCAGAAGGGTAGGGGAAAAGAAGAGGAGGGCAATACTAATAGGGGACTCTATAGTTAGGGGGTCAGACAGGTGATTCTGTGGATGCAGTCGGGAGACCCGGATGGTAGTTTGCCTCCCTGGTGCCAGGGTCTGTGATGTGTCTCAACGTGTCCAAGATATCCTGAAATGGGAGGGAGAGGAGCCCGAGGTCGTGGTACATATAGGTACCAATGACATAGGTAAAAAAGAGAAGAGGTCCTGAAAGGAGAATTTAGGGAGTTAGGAGGGGAGTTAAAGAGTACGATAGCAAAGGTAACAATCTCGGGATTACTGCCTATGCCACGCGACAGTGACAGTAGGAATGGAGCGAGGTGGAGGGTAAATGCGTGGCTGAAGGACTGGTGCAGAAGGCAGGGATTCAAATTTCTGGATCATTGGGACCTCTTTTGTGGAAGGTTCGACCTGTACATAAAGGATGGGTTGCACTTGAACCTGAGGGGGACCGATATCCTGGCGGGGAGAACTGCAAAGGCTACTGGGGAGACTTTAAACTAGAATGGTTGGGGGGAGGGACTCAAATAGAGAAAGCTATTAGACAGTGTGTGAGGCAGGAGGCAGAGAAGGAAAGCACTCAGACCCAACATGTAGGGGGGAAAGAGAAAACAATAATAAACAGAGAATAAGAGGTGGTGGGGTTCTTAAATGGGTGAGCAGAGAAACAGAGGGGTGTAAAATGCGGGCGGAAGCAATTGGTAGCAAGGTGAAAAGTAAAAGTGGCAGGCAGACAAATCCAGGGCAAAAATCAAAAAGGGCCACTTTTCAACATAATTGTATAAGGGGTAAGAGCGTTGTAAAAACAAGCCTGAAGGCTTTGTGTCTCAATGCAAGGAGCATTCGTAATAAGGTGGATGAGTTGAACGTGCAGATAGCAATTAATGATTATGATATAGTTGGGATCACGGAGACATGGCTCCAGGGTGACCAAGGCTGGGAGCTGAACATCCAGGGATATTCAATATTCAGGAGGGATAGAGAGAAAGGAAAAGGAGGTGGGTAGCGTTGCTGGTTAGAGAGGAGATTAACGCAGTGGAAAGGAAGGACATTAGCTTGGAGGATGTGGAATCGGTATGGGTAGAGCTGCGAAACACTAAGGGGCAGAAAACGCTGGTGGGTGTTGTGTACAGGCCACCTAGCAGTAGTAGTGAAGTTGAGGATGGCATCAAACAGGAAATTAGAAATGCGTGCAACAAAGGCAAAACAGTTATAATGGGTGACTTCAATCTACATATAGATTGGGTGAATCAAATTGGCAGGGGTGCTGAAGAAGAGGATTTCTTGGAATGTATGCGGGATAGTTATCTAAACCAACATGTAGAGGAACCAACGAGAGAGCAGGCTATTCTAGACTGGGTATTGAGTAATGAGGAAGGGTTAGTTAACAGTCTTGTTGTGCGTGCCCCCTTGGGCAAGAGTGACCATAATATGGTTGAGTTCTTCATTAGGATGGAGAGTGACATTGTTAATTCAGAAACAACGGTTCTGAACTTAAAGAAAGGTAACTTTGAGGGTATGAGACGTGAATTGGCCAAGATTGACTGGCAATTAGTTCTAAAAGGGTTGACGGTGGATATGCAATGGAAGGCATTTAAAGACTGCATGGATGAACTACAAAAATTGTTCATCCCAGTTTGGCAAAAGAATAAATCAGGGAAGGTAGTGCATCCGTGGATAACAAGGAAAATCAGGGATAGTATCAAAGCAAAAGATGATGCGTACAAATTAGCCAGAAAAAGCAGCATACCAGAGGACTGGGAGAAATTCAGAGACCAGCAGAGGAGGACAAATGGCTTAATTAGGAAAGGGAAAATAGATTATGAAAGGAAACTGGCAGGGAACATAAAAACTGACTGCAAACGTTTTTATAGATATGTGAAGAGAAAGAGATTAGTTAAAACAAATGTAGGTCCCTTGCAGTCAGAAACAGGTGAATTGATCATGGGGAACAAGGATATGGCGGACCAATTGAATAACTACTTTGGTTCCGTCTTCACTAAGGAAGGCATAAATAATCTGCCGGAAATAGCAGGGGGCCGCGGGTCAAAGGAGATGGAGGAACTGAGTGATATCCAGGTTAGTCGGGAAGTGGTGTTGGGTAAATTGAATGGATTAAAGGCCGATAAATCACCAGGGCCAGATAGGCTGCATCTCAGAGTACTTAAGGAAGTAGCTCCAGAAATAGTGGATGCATTACTGATAATTTTTCAAAACTCTTTAGATTCTGGAGTAGTTCCTGAGGATTGGAGGGTAGCAAATGTAACCCCACTTTTTAGGAAGGGAGGGAGAGAGAAAACGGGGAATTACAGACCAGTTAGTCTAACATCGGTAGTGGGGAAACTGCTAGAGTCACTTATTAAAGATGGGATAGCAGCACATTTGGAAAGTGGTGAAATCATTGGACAAAGTCAGCATGGATTTACGAAAGGTAAATCATGTCTGACGAATCTTATAGAATTTTTCGAGGATGTAACTAGTAGAGTGGATAGGGGAGAACCAGTGGATGTGTTGTATCTGGACTTTCAGAAGGCTTTCGACAAGGTACCACATAAGAGATTAGTATACAAACTTAAAGCACACGGTATTGGGGGTTCAGTATTGATGTGGATAGAGAACTGGCTGGCAAACAGGAAGCAAAGAGTAGGAGTAAACGGGTCCTTTTCACAATGGCAGGCAGTGACTAGTGGGGTACCGCAAGGCTCAGTGCTGGGACCCCAGCTATTTACAATTTATATTAATGATCTGGATGAGGGAATTGAAGGCAACATCTCCAAGTTTGCGGATGACACTAAGCTGGGGGGCAGTGTTAGCTGTGAGGAGGATGCTAGGAGACTGCAAGGTGACTTGGATAGGCTGGGTGAGTGGGCAAATGTTTGGCAGATGCAGTATAATGTGGATAAATGTGAGGTTATCCACTTTGGTGGCAAAAACAGGAAAGCAGACTATTATCTAAATGGTGGCCGATTAGGAAATGGGGAGATGCAGCGAGACCTAGGTGTCATGGTACACCTGTCATTGAAAGTAGGCATGCAGGTGCAGCAGGCAGTGAAGAAAGCGAATGGTATGTTAGCTTTCATAGCAAAAGGATTTGAGTATAGGAGCAGGGAGGTTCTACTGCAGTTGTACAGGGTCTTGGGGAGACCACACCTGGAGTATTGCGTACAGTTTTGGTCTCCAAATCTGAGGAAGGACATTATAGCCATAGAGGGAGTGCAGAGAAGGTTCACCAGACTGATTCCTGGGATGTCAGGACTTTCATATGAAGAAAGACTGGATAGACTTGGCTTATACTCGCTAGAATTTAGGAGGTTGAGAGGGGATCTTATAGAAACGTACAAAATTCTTATGGGGTTGGACAGGCTAGATGCAGGAAGATTGTTCCCGATGTTGGGGAAGTCCAGGACAAGGGGTCACAGCTTAAGGATAAAGGGGAAATCCTTTAAGACCGAGATGAGGATGAGTGGTGAATCTCTGGAACTCTCTGCCACAGAGGGTAGTTGAGGCCAGTTCATTGGCTATATTTAAGAGGGAGTTAGATGTGGCCCTTGTGGCTAAAGGGATCAGGGGGTATGGAGAGAAGGCAGGTACGGGATACTGAGTTGGATGATCAGCCATGATCATATTGAATGGCGCAGGCTCGAAGGGCCGAATGGCCTACTCCTGCACCTATTTTCTATGTATCTATCTATGTATCTATGAGACCCTTCTTCAGACTCTATTCAATCCGAATGTTCCCCTGCCGCAAACTATGGATTAACCGTGAGGTAAATTCACAGGTTGAGGCCTGGTCCGCTGCAGACAAGTCAAACGATCCCAAGAGGTACTGCTGTGATCTCCACAAAGCCATCAAGGTTGCCGAGAGACAATATCAGGACAAACTTGAGTTCCAGTATAGTACTCGGATATACGGAGAATGTGGCAAGTTCTGAATATGATAACTGGCTGCAAAGCGAGGTCAGGCAGCCATGCGGCCCTACTTAATGAACTCTGAGGGTCCTTGTTCATCAGTCTATGAAAGTAAGCATGCAGGTACAGCAGGCAGTGAAGAAAGCGAATGGCATGTTGGCCTTTATAACGAGAGGAATCGAGTATAGGAGCAAAGAGGTCCTTCTGCAGTTGTACAGAGCCCTAGTGAGACCACCGCTGGAGTATTGTGTGCAGTTTTGGCCCCCTAATTTGAGGAAGGACATTCTTGCTATTGAGGGGGTGCAGCGTAGGTTAACCAGGTTCAATTCCCGGGATGGCGGGACTGTCATATGCTGAGAGAATGATGCGGCTGGGCTTGTATACTCTGGAGTTTAGAAGGATGAGAGGATATCTCATTGAAACATATAAGATTGTTAAGGGTTTGGACACACTAGAGGCAGGAAACATGTTCCCGATGTTGGGAGAGTCCAGAACCAGGGGCCACAGTTTAAGAATAAGGAGTAAGCCACTTAGAATAGAGACGGGGAAACACTTTTTCTCACAGAGAGTTGTGAGTCTGTGGAATTCTCTGCCTCAGAGGGCGGTGGAGGCCGGTTCTCTGGATACTTTCAAGAGAGAGCTAGATGGAGCTCTTAAAGATAGGGGATATGGGGAGAAGGCAGGAACTGGGTACTGTTTGGGGATGATCAGCCGTGATCACATTGAATGGCGGTGCTGGCTGGAAGGGCCGAATGGCCAACTCCTGCACCTATTGTCTATTGTCTATTCTCTATTGTCTGTCTATAACAGGAATTACGTCCCGATGAGATTAGAGTTTACAGTCCTGATGGCCTGTGGGAAGAAACTCATCCTTTCTGTTTTCACAGCATGACAGCGGAGGCATTTGCCTGCCCGTAGCAGCTGGAACAATCCGTTGCTGGGGTGGAAGGGGTCCCCCATAATGTTGCTGGCTCTGGATCTGAACCTCCTGGTGTATAGTTCCCATAGTGCGTTCGGCCGAACGCGCTACTCTCTGAAGAGCCTTCCTGTCCTGGGCAGAGCAGTTCCCAAACCAGATTGAGATTCCGGTCAGGATACTTTCTACAGCCCCAGAGTAGAAGCACTGAAGGATCCTCAGAGAGACTCTGAATTTCCTCAGCTGCCTGAGGTGGTAAAGGCGCTGCCTTGCCTTACTCTCCAGTGCGGCAGTGTGTGTTGCCCATGTCAGATCCTCAGTGATGTGGACTCCCAGGTATTTGAAGCTGCTCACCCTATCCACAGTATCCCCATTTATCTCCAGTGGTGTGTACGTCCTCGGATGTTGAGCCTTTCTAAAGTCCTCAATCAGCTCCTTAGTTTTTTTGACATTCAAGAGGGGGCTGTTGTCCTGACACCAGAGTGCCAGATCAGCCACCTCCTCCCGGTAGGCATTCTCATCGTTATCGGAGATCAGACCCACCACCAAGCAAACTTGATGATGGAGTTGGAGCTGAACCTAGCCACACAGTCATGTGTGTACAGGGAGTACAGTAGGGGGCTGAGGACTCAACCCTGGGGGGATCTTGTGTTCAGGGTGAGGCGGTTGGATGTATGACTCCCCATCTTGACTACCTGGGGCCTGGCGGTGAGAAAGTCCAGGACCCAGGCACACAGGGGGGGTGTTGAGCCCCAATTCCAGCAGCTTCTCAGCCAGTCTGGTGGGGACTATCACGTTGAAGGCTGAACTGAAGTCTATGAACAGCATCCTCACATAGCCCCCCTTCTGGCTGTCAAGGTGAGAGAGAGCGGTGTGCAGAACCTGGGAGACCGCATCGTCCATTGATCTGTTCGGACGGTATGCGAATTGTAGCGGGTCCATGTTGCCGCAGATGTGTTTCTTGACCAGCCTCTCGAAGCATTTTATGACTACCGAGGTGAGGGCCACCGGTCGGTAGTCATTCAAGCAGGCTGGAGAGGCATTCTTAGGCACTGGTACAATGATGGATCTTTTGAAGCAGGCAGGGACCATGGACTTGGCCAGGGAGAGGTTGAATATTGTGGTGAGCACTGGAGTAGCACAAGACTTTAGTACTCACCCAAATATGCCATCAGGGCCTACAGGGCCTGTCCCACTTGGCCGTCATTTGCGCCTCATTTATGCGTCGTATGTAAAATAGGTCGACGCGTCGTGATGCGCGACATCGCGCAAATCACGTGTCAGCACAGCCGTCTGGTGCGCATGACGTCATTAGAATACCCTGCGGCGCGCGGCAGGACATTGACGCAAGCACGTAAGGACGTTGACGCACGGTGACGTAACCATGCGTCACCACGCGATACTCGGGAGACGTCGGGACGCCAGCGTACGACGCCAATGCGTCGGCGTGCGTACGCGATACGTCACGCAGGTGGCGCGCGAGGATTTCGCTCCTGTCCTAAATCCGGGAGCGCCGCACGACACCGCATACGATTCCACGCCTCACCGTGCGCAACGCGTGCACACCCCACACGCCGACCTAATTTACATATAACGCGTAAATGAGGAGCAAACGACGGCCAAGTGGGACAGGCCCTACACAGCTTTCCTCGTGTTCACACGCGTCAGAGCCCTCCTCACGTCGTGCTCGGACAACGAGAATGTGTGCACAACCCCAGCGGAGGAAGTCCCTCCAGCCTCGCTAGCCAGCGCGCTGGCGGTGTTGTTGTTAGCCGGCGAGCTAGGGGTGATGTTGCCCGTCACGAAACGTGCATGAAATGAGTCCAGGTCATCAGCTGGGGAGGTGCCGGCACTCCCGGTTGAGGGGGAGGGGGGGGGCTGCTCTGGTAATCAGTTATATTCCATAGCCCCTGCCATAGGAGTCTGGTGCCCTGCTGCTCCATCTGTGACACCATCCTGTCTCTGTACCTCCTTTTTGCGTCCTTCACTGCCCTTCGCAGTCGGTAGCACTCTCCCCCTCTCTCCCGCTCCATCCCCCTCTCTCTCCCTCTCTTCTACTTGCCCCTCCCCCTCTCTTCTACTCGCTCCTCCCTCTCTATCCCCCTCTCTCTTCCCCTCTCACCCTCTCTCTTTCCCCTCACCCTCCCCTCCCTTTCCCGCCTCGTCTCCCCCTCCTTTCTCTCTTCCCTCTCTCCCCGCTCTCTATCTCTTTCTCTCCCATTTCACTCTCTCTCTCTCCAATCATGTCTGTCTCTTCCATCTATCACTCATTTTCCCCTTCCTCACTTCCTCCCTCCTCTCCCCCATCGATCACCCTTTCACGCTGAATGCTTCTTTTACTGCGTGCTATCCAGGCAGCGGAAAGACAATACATGATTACAATCGAGCCCTCCACAGTGTACAGATACATGATAATGGGAGTAACATTTAGTGCAAGAAAGAGTTAGAGGTTCAAAGAGTATTTTATTGTCACGTGTACCAATTAAGGTCCAATCAAACTCGACTTACATTACATCCGTGCCCAAAAAAAGCAACAAGATACACAACTACATAAAAATTAACATAAACATCCACCACGGTGGATTCCCCACATTCCCCTCTGTGACAATAGACAATAGGTGCAGGAGGAGGCCATTTGGCCCTTCGAGCCAGCACCGCCATTCAATGTGATCATGGCTGATCATCCCCAATCAGTACCCCGTTCCTGCCTTCTCCCCATATCCCCATGACTCCGCTATCTTTAAGAGACCTATCTAGCTCTCTCTTGAAAGCATCCAGAGAACCTGCCTCCACCGCCCTCTGAGGCAGAGAATTCCACAGACTCACAACTCTCTGTGAGAACAAGTGTTTCCTCGTCTCCGTTCTAAATGGCTTACTCCTTATTCTGAAACTGTGTGTGGCCCCTGGTTCTGGACTCCCCCAACATCGGGAACATGTTTCCTGCCTCTAGCGTGTCCAAGCCCTTAACAATCTTAACAACCTTGACGGAATCGTGACGGAAGGCAATAAAGTCTAATCCTCTCTCCTCCTTATTTGATGGGGCAGTCAAACCATCCGCAGTCGGGGCGGTCGAAGCTCCTGCGGTCTGGAGTCCCGAAGTCGGTCCCTAACCAGGCACCGCGAGCTCCACCGTGTTGAGTCCCGCAGGCTTCCCGTGGTTGGGGCTCCCGAAGTCGGTCCCCAGCAGAGGCTCCTCGATGATAGGCCGCTGCACGGACGGAGATACGATAGGAAACAAAACAATCGCATCTCCGTCTAGGTAAGAGATTTATAAAGTTCCCCCCAAACCCCACCCCCCCACCTCACATACAAAACAAGCTAAAGAACACTAACGCATACATTTAACACAGACTAACAAACAACGAATGGAAAAGGGCGAGACAGACTGTCGGCGAGGCAGCCACTGCGGCGCCACCCGCTGGTTGGCACGGGCTCGGTGGGGCCGAAGGGCCTGTTTCCACGCTGTATCTCTAAAGTAAACTAAACTAGCGTGTGATTTTTTTTTAAAAATTTAAAAAAAAATATTTATTATACTTTTATTTTTTTTAAATTTTATTTTTTTTCTTTCTTCTCCCCGCCTCCTATCAGTCTGAAGAAGGGTTTCGGCCCGAAACGTTGCCTATTTCCTTCGCTCCATAGATGCTGCTGCACCCGCTGAGTTTCTCCAGCATTTTTGTGTACCTAACGTGTGATTAGTGTGTAAATGTGCTTGATTCCAGAAACAGGGAAGGGGCGGAGGGGAAGTCTAGCCCTCTGTTTAAGACGCTGGAGATTTCTTGGTCATTTTGAAGATGTTGATATCATTCTCAGTTTCCTGCTGGACTATCTCGGAGGTAAAGTACTCGGGAGCCAAGGAGTGATGGAAGTTTACCGCGCCCATGTGCTCCCGCATCTTGCTGCTCAAATAGATGAGGCTGTGGGAGTCACTGAGATAATTCAAGGTCTCCAGAAGAGCAGAGTACTTGGACCTGCTGTAGACGATGTCCGAGCCCAAGATGATGTCATAGTCGGAGGGGAAACTGTGTTGGTCTACTCCCCAGCACAGAGGCGCCACCTTGGAACGGTGGCGGAGAGACGGGGGGACGTTGGTGGAGATGTTAAACTTGATCTGGTCCAACGCTGCTGGGAGATCCGTCAACGTAACCTCAGCACCTAGCGAGAGAAGGTTTGTTTAGTTTAGTTTAGCTTAGAGATACAGCGCGGAAACAACCCCCTCGGCTCACCGAGTCCGCGCCAACCAGACATCAACTGCTCACGTTAGTCTACATAGAAACATAGAAACATAGAAAATAGGTGCAGGAGGAGGCCATTCGGCCTTTCGAGCCAGCACCGCCATTCATTGTGATCATGGCTGATCGTCCCCAATCAATAACCCGTGCCTGCCTTCTCCCCATATCCCTTGACTCCACTAGCCCCTAGAGCTCTATCTAACTCTCTTTTAAATCCATCCAGTGATTTGGCCTCCACTGCCCTCAGTGGCAGGGAATTCCACAAATTCACAACTCTCTGGGTGAAAATGTTTTTTCTCACCTCAGCTTTAAATGGCCTCCCCTTTATTCCAAGACTGTGGCCCCTGGTTCTGGACTTGCCCAACATTCGGAACATTTTTCCTGCATCTAGCATGTCCAGTCCTTTTATAATTTTATATGTAGAAGCAGGCCCTTCGACCCACTGAGTCCGTGCTAACCAGCGATCACCGCACACTAATATCATTGACAGTTTCCTGATGGACTATCTCGGAGTTAAAGTACTCATATGCTGAGAGAATGGAGCAGCTGGGCTTGTACACTCTGGAGTTTAGAAGGATGAGAGGGTATCTTATTGAAACATATAAGATTATTGAGGGTTTGGACACGCTAGAGGCAGGAAACATGTTCCCGATGTTGGGGGAGTCCAGAACCAGGGGCCACAGTTTAAGAATAAGGAGTAAGCCATTTAGAACAGAGACGAGGAAACACTTTTTCTCACAGAGAGTGGTGAGTCTGTGGAATTCTCTGCCTCAGAGGCCAGTTCTCTGGATGCTTCCAAGAGAGAGCTAGATTGGGCTCTTAAAGATAGCGGAGTCAGGGGATATGGGGAGACGGCAGGGACGGGGTACTGATTGGGGATGATCAGCCATGATCACATTGAATGGCGGTGCTGGCTCTAAGGGCCAAATGGCCTACTCCTGCACCTTTTGTCTATTGTCTATTGTCTATTTAAACTATCCTACACACACGAGGGATAATTTACAATTACTCCAAGCCAATTAACCTGCAAATCTGTACGTCTTTGGAGTGTGGGAGGAAACCGGCCCACCCAGGGAAAACCCACGCAGGTCACGGGGAGGACGTGCAAACTCCGCACAGACGGCACCGGTAGTCAGGATCGGACCTGGATCTTTTGCGCTGGAAGGCAACAACTGGACCGCTGCGCCGTTTTTTTATATTTAGGTTTTATTTAGGTTTGAGTTTAAACCTACCGAGCAAGATGGCAAGGATTCCAACTATCCCAGTACCCGATCCCAGTTCGATTATCTTCTTTCCAGTGAAGTCGACCTTCTCCTTTTCAAAGTAGCGACATAGAAAGATACCCTAGTGAAGGAAACCCAGTGTTAAAAAGAAGATAGACACAAAATGCTGGAGTAACTCAGGCAGCATCTCTGAAGAGAAGGGATGAGTTACGTTTCAGATAGAGACCCTTCTTCAGACTGTGAGCCAGGGGAAAGGGAGACTGCAACAGGGAGACAATAGACAATGGACAATAGGTGCAGGAGGAGGCCATTCGGCCCTTGGAGCCAGCACCGCATTCAATGTGATCATGGCTGATCATCCCCAATCAGTACCCCGTTCCTGCCTTCTCCCCATATCCCCTGACTCCGCTATCTTTAAGAGCCCTATCTAGCTCTCTCTTGAAAGCATCCAGAGAACCGGCTTCCACCGCCCTCTGAGGCAGAGAATTCCACAGACTCACCACTCTCTGTGAGAAAAAGTGTTTCCTCGTCTCCGTTCTAAATGGCTTACCCCTTATTCTTAAACTGTGGCCCCTGGTTCTGGACTCCCCCAACATCGGGAACATGTTTCCTGCCTCTAGCGTGTCCAAACCCTTAATAATCTTATATGTTTCAATGAGATACCCTCTCATCCTTCTAAACTCCAGAGTGTACAAGCCCAGCCGCTCCATTCTCTCAGCATATGACAGTCTCGCCATCCCGGGAATTAACCTTGTAAACCTACGCTGCACTCCCTCAATAGCAAGAATGTCCTTCCTCAAGTGAGGGGACCAAAACTGCACAGAATACTCCAGGTGTGGTCTCACTTGGGCCCTGTACAACTGCAGAAGGACCTCTTTGCTCCTATACTCGACTCCTCTTGTTATGAAGGCCAACATGCCATTGGCTTTCTTCACTGCCTGCTGTACCTGCATGCTTGCTATCATAGACTGGTGAACAAGGACCCCCAGATCCCGTTGTACTTCCCCTTTTCCCCCAGATTGAGTAGGCTGGGACTCCATGACTTGGAGCGCAGGAGGATGAGGAGTGATCTTATAGAGGTGTACAAGATAGTGAGAGGAATGTAGATCTCCCTTGCCCAAAGTAGGCGAATCGAGGACCAGAGGACGTTGGTTTAAGGTGAAGGGGAGAAGGATTTTATAGGAATCTGGGGGGTAAATTTTCCACACAAACGGTGGTGGGTGTATGTGACGAGCTGCCGGGTGAGGTAGTTGAGGACAATGCCAACATTTATGAAATAGTTAGACAGGTACATGGATAGGACAGGGTTAGGGGGATATGGACGAAACGCAAGCAGGTGGGACTAGTTGAGATGTGACATGTTGGCCCGGTGTGGGCAGGTTGGGCTGAAGGCCCTGTTTCCACACTGCAATCACTCTATGACTAAAAAGTAGATGATGATCAAGGAAATGTAGAATGGTTCATTGTTAGCTGAGGGGAAAATTTAATCTGGAGGACAGTTAAATTATTCGGCGCATTAGCGTGCGACGGGCGAGTAGGAAGGAACCTGATGCTGCTTTAAACCGAAGATAGACACAAAAAGCTGGAGCGAATGACTCAGCGGGACAAGCAGCATCTCTGGAAAAGGGGAATAGGTGATGTTTCGGGTCATGACCACCTCACAAGCCGGCGGTATGAATATTAATTACTCTAGCTTCAAGTGAGCCTTGCATCCCGTCTCTCTTGGTCCCTCTCCCACCCAAGTCGTACTCGCTTCAAACTTGTCTTGTTGGGCCTCTCTTCATCCTTCTAATCTCTTTTTAATAACTTGTTTTCACCTAGCACACATGGAAAATGGCCCGTTTACATAGAAATACATAGAAATACTTAGAAAATAGGTGCAGGAGTAGGCCATTCGGCCCTTCGAGCCTGCACCGCCATTCATTGTGATCATGGCTGATCATCCCCAATCAGTAACCCGTGCCTCCCTTCTCCCCATATCCCTTGACTCCACCAGCCCCTAGAGCTCTATCTAACTCCCTCTTAAATCCATCCAGTGATTTGGCCTCCACTGCCCTCTGTGGCAGGGAATTCCACAAATCCACAACTCTCTGGGTGAAAATGTTTTTTCTCACCTCAGTCTTAAATGGCCTCCCCTTTATTCCAAGACTGTGGCCCCTGGTTCTGGACTCGCCCAACATTGGGACCATTTTTTCCTGCATCTAGCTTGTCCAGTCCTTTTATAATTTTATATGTTTCTATAAGATCTTATCATCGTTACTTTTTTGTATTTATTTCATTCATTTGTTCTATATTTCCACGTCACTGTCTCCATCTCTAATTTCCCTTTCCTCCGACTCTTAGTCTGAGCAAGGGTTTCGACCCGAAACGTCACCTATTCCTTTTCTCCAGAGATGCTGTCTGACCCGCTGAGTTACTCCAGATTTTTCTGTCCAACTCCCTTCCATTAACTCTATTCATACCTCACACTGACGAGGCAAGGCCAGCAGCATAATCGGGGACCAGTCTTGGATCACTCCCACTTCTCTAATTGGGTCAACTCCCTCTTGTCCCCTCTCCCATCACTCAAGAGGTACAGAAGTGTGAAAAAGCACACCTCCAGATGCAGCGGCAGTTACATCGCAGCTGTTATCGGGCAACTGAACCGTCCTACCACAACTAGAGAGCAGTCCTGAACTACTATCTACCTCATTGGTAACCCTTGGTCTATCCTTGATCGGACTTTACTGGCTTTACCTTGTACTAAACATAATTCCCGTATTAAAAAAGGACTGGACAAGCTAGATGCAGGAAAAATGTTCCCAATGTTGGGCGAGTCCAGAACCAGGGGCCACAGTCTTAGAATAAAGGGGGAGGCCATTTAAGACTGAGGTGAGAAAAAACTTTTTCACCCAGAGGGTTGTGAATTTGTGGAATTCCCTGCCACAGAGGGCAGTGGAGGCGAAATCACTGGATGGATTTAAGAGAGAGTTAGATAGAGCTCTAGGGGCTAGTGGAGTCAAGGGATATGGGGAGAAGGCAGGCACGGGTTATTGATAGGGGACGATCAGCCATGATCACAATGAATGGCAGTGCTGGCTCGATGAGCCGAATGGCCTCCTCCTGCACCTATTTTCTATGTTTCTATGTGTCTGTACACTGTAAATGGCTCGATTGTAATCATGTTTTGTCTTTCCGCTGAATGGTTAGCACGCAACAAAATATTTACACTGTACCTCGGTACACGTGACAATAAACTAAACTGAACTGGAATTCTCTGCCTCAGAGGGCGGTGGAGGCAGGTTCTCTGGATGCTTTCAAGAGAGAGCTAGATAGGGCTCGTAAAGATAGCAGAGTCAGGGGATATGGGGAGAAGGCAGGAACGGGGTACTGATTGGGGATGATCAGCCATGATCACATTGAATGGCGGTGCTGGCTCGAAGGGTCGAATGGCCTCCTCCTGCACCTATTGTCTATTGTCTAATGGAAGCAATAATTTCATTGTTCTGTGTGGGATATATGATGAGCATACGATTACACATATGATGAGCCTTTGTCGGCACTGGGCCTGCACTCACTGGAGTTTAGAAGGATGAGGGGGAAACCTCATTGAAACTTACCAAATAGTGAAAGGCTTGGATAGAGTGGATGTGGAGAGGATGTTTCCACTAGTGAGAGAGTCTAGGACCAGAGGGCACAGCCTCAGAATTAAAGGATGTTCCTTTAAGAAGATGAGGAATTTCTGTAGTCAAAGGGCGGTGAGTCTGTGGAATTCTTTGCCACTGTAGGCTGTGAAGGCTGCCAATTCTTATTTTTAAGGCAGAGATAGATAGATTCTTGATTAGTATGGGTGTCAGGGGTTATGGGAAGAAGGCAGGAGAATGAGGTTTCGAGGGAGAGATAGATCAGCCATGATTGACAATAGACAATAGACAATAGATAATAGGTGCAGGAGTAGGCCATTCGGCCCTTCGAGCCAGCACCGCCATTCAATGTGATCATGGCTGATCATCCCCAATCAGTACCCCTTTCCTGCCATCTCCCCATATCCCCTGACTCCGCTATTTTTAAGAGCCCTATCTAGCTCTCCCTTGAAAGCATCCAGAGAACCGGCCTCCATTGAATGGCGGAGTAGACTTGATTGGCCGAATGGTCTAATTCTGCTGATATCGCTTACGACCTTATGACCGAAAATGATGGAGTAACTCAGCGGGACAGGCAGCATCTGCGGAGAGAAATAATGGGCGAACATTTCGGGTCGAGAACCTTCTTCAAACTGAGAATCAGGGGAGAGAGAAACAGAGAGATACGGAAAGGTAAGGTGTGTAAACGCAGATCAAAGAGGATGAGGATCTAGGAAATTAATAATAGTTTTTTGCTATTTGAGGGGAAGCTGACAGCGAGGCCCACAACCAGTAACATTTAATCAGGACAGTGCAACTCGTCGGAGAACTCGGATGGAGAGAGGAACAAAGAGAGAGGGAAAGCAAGGGTTACTTGAAGTTGGAGAAATCATATGCTGAGAGAATGGAGCGGCTGGGCTTGTACACTCTGGAGTTTAGAAGGATGAGAGGGCATCTCATTGAAGCATATAAGATTGTTAAGGGCTTGGACACGCTAGAGGCAGGAAACATGTTCCTGATGTTGGGGGAGTCCAGAACCAGTGGCCACAGTTTAAGAATAAGGAGTAAGCCATTTAGAACGGAGACGAGGAAACACTTTTTCTCACAGAGAGTTGTGAGTCTGTGGAATTCTCTGCCTCAGAGGGCGGCGGAGGCCGGTTCTCTGGATGCTTTCAAGAGAGAGCTAGATAGGGCTCTTAAAAATAGCAGAGCCGGGGGATATGGGGAGAAGGCAGGAACGGGGTACTGATTGGGGATGATCAGCCATGATCACATTGAATGGCGGTGCTGGCTCGAAGGGCTGAATGGCCTCCTCCTGCACCTATTGTCTATTGTGTAAATCAATATTCATACCGGCTGTGTTGTAAGCTGCCCAGATTGACTTAGAAGAAGTCAATCTGGGTGGAAGAAGAAGCAAAGGCAGTGGAATTAAATAAAAAAAGGCAAACTTACCGCCTCCCAAATGATTGCAGAGAGGCCAATGTCATTGGTGAGGTCTCGAGTTATGGTTAAATCGTGACCACAAAATTTATAATACGCCCTTTGATTTTTACTCTCCGGTTTGGGTTGTGAATCGGCGACATTCTCTGTCTGTGTCTGAGGCTCCATTTCCCTCGCGCAGGCTTTGTTCCCACTCTGGATCAGTTTTGGAAAAGTATTGGGATTTTCCCTTGTGTTGTCTCTTCTGTCTCTCTCTCTCTCTCTCTCTCTCTCTCTCTCTCTCTCTCTTCCTCTCCCTCTTTCCCTCTCGGCGCTAGTCCGTATCCTATGAAGAATTGAGTTGAAAGTTGGTTAGAGACACGGTGGCGCAGCGGTAGAGTTGCTTGCCTCACAGCGCCAGAGCCCACGAGTACTGTCTGTACGGAGTTTGCACGTTTACCCTGTACATGATGAATTGGTACATAGTGCCAGAGTAGAAACATAGAAACATTGAAACATAGAAACATAGGTGCAGGAGGAGGCCATTCGGCCCTTCGAGCCAGCACCGCCATTCATTGTGATCATGGCTGATCGTCCCCAATCAATAACCCGTGCCTGCCTTC
>JAXLNO010000864.1:77621-103693 GCA_038087875.1 Malacoraja senta | reverse complement strand
CATTTTTAAGTAAAATCATTGAAAAAGCTGTTTTTCAACAGCTTAACAATTTCTTGTCACTAACGAACTGTTTTGATGTCTTCCAGTCAGGTTTTCGACCACACCACAGCACCGAGACTGCTCTTGTTAAGGTCTTCAATGACATCCACCTAAATACAGTCAGTGGCAAAATCTCAGTCTTAGTATTAAGGGCCTGTCCCACTTTCACGACCTAATTCATGACCTTTTTTCTCGTGGACACTTTTCATCAAATTGAAAAAACACCCGACCTACTTGAAGTACCTACGAGTACCTACGACTAGCATCACGGCCTACCTACGGCCCACTTACGACCTCCTACGACCTCGTGACACCATGCTGCGAGTATGAGTCATGGGCAAACTCGTCAGAGGTCGTGAATTAGGTCATGAAAGTGGGACAGGCCCTTTACTGGATCTCTGTGCTGCATTTTACACGGTCGACCACACCATTTTAAGAATAAGGAGTAAGCCATTTGGAACGGAGACGAGGAAACACTTTTTCTCACAGAGAGTGGTGAGTCTGTGGAATTCTCTGCCTCAGTGGAGGTCGGTTCTCTGGATGTTTTCAAGAGAGAGCTAGATAGGGCTTTTAAAAATAGCGGAGTCAGGTGATATGGGGAGAAGGCAGGAACGGGGTACTGATTGGGGATGATCAGCCATGATCACATTGAATGGCGGTGCTGCTCGAATGATCAAATGGCATCCTCCTGCACCTATTGTCTATTGTCTATTGTCTATATTACTAGACCGATTGGAAAACTGGGTTGGACTTCTGGCACGGTACTAAACTGGTTTGAATTCTACTTAAAGAACAGGGCCTACTTTGTGTCTATAGGTAATTACACATCAGAGCGGACAAACATGAAATGTGGAGTTCCCCAGGGCTCCATTCTGGGGCCTCTTTTGTTTAACGTCTACAAGCTCCCACTGACTCAGATTATGGAAAACAACAAAATAAATTACCATAATTATGCAACATCTCCAAGTTTGCGGATGACACGAAGCTGGGGGGCAGTGTTAGCTGTGAGGATGCTAGGAGGCTGCAAGATGACATGGATAGGTTGGGTGAGTGGGCAAATGCATGGCATATGCAGTATAATGTGGATAAATGTGAGGTTATCCACTTTGGTGGCAAAAACAGGAAAGTAGACTATTACCTGAATGGTGGCCGATTAGGAAAAGGGGAGATGCAGCGAGACCTGGGTGTCATGGTACACCAGTCATTGAAAGTAGGCATGCAGGTGGTGCAGGCAGTGAAGAAAGCGAATGGTATGTTAGCATTCATAGCAAAAGGATTTGAGTATAGGAGCAGGGAGGTTCTACTGCAGTTGTACAGGGTCTTGGTGAGACCACACCTGGAGAATTGCGTACAGTTTTGGTCTCCTAATCTGAGGAAGGACATTCTTGCCATAGAGGGGAGTACAGAGAAGGTTCACCAGACTGATTCCTGGGATGGCAGGACTTTCATATGAAGAAAGACTGCATAGACTCGGCTTGTACTCGCTAGAATTTAAAGATTGAGGGGGGATCTTATAGAAACTTACAAAATTCTTAAGGGGTTGGACAGGCTAGATGCAGGAAGATTATTCCCGATGTTGGAGAAGTCCAGAACAAGGGGTCACAGTTTAAGGATAAAGGGGAAATCTTTTAGGACTGAGATGAGAAAAACATTTTTTACACAGAGAGTGATGAATCTCTGGAATTCTCTGCCACAGAATGTAGTTGAGGCCAGTTCATTGGCTATATTTAAGAGGGAGTTAGATGTGGCCCTTGTGGCTAAAGGGATCAGGGGGTATGGAGAGAAGGCAGGTACGGGATACTGAGTTGGATGATCAGCCATGATCATATTGAATGGCGGTGCTGGCTCGAAGGGCCGAATGGCCTACTCTCTGCACCTATTTTGTATGTTTCTATGATCATCCCCAATCAGTACCCCGTTCCTGCTTTCTCCCCAGTACCCCGTTCCTGCCTTCTCCCCAGATGGGGCTCTTAAAGATCATTGGCTATCTTCAAGAGCCCCATCTAGCTCTCTCTTGAAAGCATCCAGAGAACCTGCCTCCACCGCCCTCTGAGGCAGAGAATTCCACAGACTCACCACTCTCTGTGAGAAAAAGTGTTTCCTCGTCTCCGTTCTAAATGACTTACTCCTTATTCTTAAACTGTGGCCCTTGGTTTGGGACTCCCCCAACGTTTCCTGCCTCTAGCGTGTCCAAACCCTTAACAATCTTATATGTTTCAATGAGATGCCCTCTCATCCTTCTAAACTCCAGAGTGTACAAGCCCAGCCGCTCCATTCTCTCAGCATATGACAGTCCCGCCATCCTGGGAATTAACCTTGTAAACCTACGCTGCACTCCCTCAATAGCAAGAATGGCCTTCCTCAAATTAGGGGACCAAAACTGCACACAATACTCCAGGTCTTGGACCTGGATCTTAATCTTGGACTCAGACCTGAACTTCAACAGCCACTTTAAGATACAAAGTCCGTGTACTATCACCTTAAGAATATATCAAGGGTTATGCAGGATTTGGAAAAATATGTCCATGCATTTATCTTCAGTGGACTTGACTACTGTAATGCTTTCTTCACAGGTTTCCCTGGAAAATCGATTAGATACCAGCAGCTAATTCAGAACTCTGCTGCTCGAGTCCTCTCTAAGTAAGTAAGTATATTGGCCAAGTATTCACATACAACGAATTTGCCTTGGTGCTCTGCCCACAAGTAACAACATGACATACAGTGACTGTTATGACTCAGAAAACACTAAACATTAATAATAATAAAACATTAATGATAAAACACCATTGATCAAGCATGTGAACCAACAAAATACCAGATCAAAGGGAGGCTACAGATTTTTGGCTGTTGCGTAGAGCAACTACTCGTGGATAAAAACTGTTTTTATGTCTGGCTGTGGCAGCTTTGACAGTCCGGAGTCACCTTCCAGAGGGAAGTGATTCAAAGAGTTTGTGGCCAGGGTGAGAGGGGTCAGAGGTGATCTTGCCCGCTCGCTTCCTGGTCCTAAGTCCAAGAAAGTGGTTCACATCACTCCAGTTCTGACGTCTTTACACTGGCTTCCAGTCTGTCAAAGAATTGATTTCAAAATATTACTGTTGGTATATAAAGCACTGAATGGTCTAGGGGCCAAAATACATTTCTGATTTTCTGCTACGTTATGAACCATCCTGACCTCTGAGGTCGTTGGGACAGGTCTGCTTTCTGTCCCCAGAGTCAGAAATAAACATGGAGAAGCAGCGTTTAGTTTTTTTGCACCACATATATGGAACAAACTTCCAGAAAAATGCAGGTCTGCTCCAACTCTGTTCTGTCCGACGCTGTTTTTAATTAAATTAAATATTTTTTTTTTTTTTTTTTTTTTTTTTTAAATTTTTATTTATTAGAAGTACATTACATCACAGCCACATACATTAATACTCGTCATTTATATCTTCTTACAATTAATGTACTCCCTTTATTTATTTTTTTACACTAAAGAAAGAAATGATTGAAAGAGAGAAGAAAGTGAAGGAAAAAGTGCAAGTGTAGAAAAGTGTAGAAAATGTAACAACAAAAAAGGACGAAGACCCTATGAGAGCGAAATTAAAAACAAAAAGAAAAAGAGTTAAGAAATAGGCCCTAAGAAAAGAAAAGAGAGAGAGAAAAAAAGAAAAACAAATGTTTTTTTTTTTTTGAGCATCACGTAAATAGGACATACCAACTCTTCAACTATCATCCCCCCTTACCCGACCTCAATTTTTTTATTTTTTTAAAGTACTTTTGCACCCTATGTTTGTAATAATTCTATAAATGCAGACCACGTCAGGTGGAAGTGATCTGGTTTACCTGCTAGGAGGAGTCTTATCTCTTCAAGGTGTAGTGTTTCAACATATTTGAAATCCACATATTTATAGTTGGTATTGGAGCCTTCTTCCAAATTTTAGAATTAGCTTTTTTCCAGTTATTAACCCATAATCCATTAATTTCTTTTGAAACACATTTAGTTCTGGATCATCTTCCGTTATTCCGAAGATAATCCATTCTGCTTTGGGTATCAGTCTTTGTTTTAAATAACTTTGTAAAGATTTCAAAAATTTCATTCCAAAATTTTTGAATTTTTGTACAAAAGACAAATGAGTGCGCTATAGTTGCTTCTTGGGATTGACATTTATCACAAATAGATGATACGTTTGGGAAAATTTTATGAATCCACCCAGCCCCGGCTCCAATCCACCCAGCCCCACTCCAATCCACCCGGCCCCACTCCAATCCACCCAGCCCCGGCTCCATCCACCCAGCCCCACTCCAATCCACCCGGCCCCACTCCAATCCACCCGGCCCCACTCCAATCCACCCAGCCCCGGCTCCAATCCACCCGGCCCCGCTCCAATCCACCCGGCCCGCTCCATCCACCCGGCCGCACTCCAATCCACCCGGCCGCACTCCAATCCACCCAGCCCCGCTCCAATCCACCCGGCCGCACTCCAATCCACCCGGCCGCACTCCAATCCACCTGGCCCCGCTCCAATCCACCCGGCCGCACTCCAATCCACCCGGCCCCGGCCCCGGCTCCAATCCACCCGGCCCCGCTCCAATCCACCCGGCCCCGCTCCAATCCACCCGGCCCCGGCCCCGGCTCCAATCCACCCGGCCCCGCTCCAATCCACCCGGCCCCGCTCCAATCCACCCGGCCCCGGCCCCGGCTCCAATCCACCCGGCCCCGCTCCAATCCACCCGGCCCCGCTCAAATCCACCCGGCCCAGCTCAAATCCACCCGGCCCCGCTCAAATCCACCCGGCCCCGGCTCCAATCCACCCGGCCCCGGCTCCAATCCACCCGGCCCCGCTCCAATCCACCCGGCCCCGCTCCAATCCACCTGGCCCCGCTCCAATCCACCCGGCCCCGCTCCAATCCACCCGGCCCCGGCTCCAATCCACCCGGCCCCGGCTCCAATCCACCCGGCCCCGCTCCACCCGGCCCCGGCTCCAATCCACCCGGTCCCGCTCCAATCCACCCGGCCCCGCTCCAATCCACCCAGCCCCGCTCCAATCCACCTGGCCCCGCTCCAATCCACCCGGCCCCGCTCCAATCCACCCGGCCCCGGCTCCAATCCACCCGGCCCCGGCTCCAATCCACCCGGCCCTGCTCCACCCGGCCCCGCTCCAATCCACCCGGCCCCGCTCCACCCAGCCCCGCTCCACACCGCTCCACCCGGCCGCGCTCCAATCCACCCGGCCCCGCTCCACCCGGCCCCGCTCCACACCGCTCCACCCGGCCCCGCTCCACCCGGCCCCACTCCAATCCACCCGGCCCCGCTCCACCCCGCTCCACCCGGCCCCACTCCAATCCACCCGGCCCCGCTCCACCCCGCTCCACCCGGCCCCGCTCCACACCGCTCCACCCGGCCCCGCTCCAATCCACCCGGCCCCGCTCCACCCGGCCCCGCTCCAATCCACCCGGCCCCGCTCCACCCAGCCCCGCTCCACACCGCTCCACCCGGCCGCGCTCCAATCCACCCGGCCCCGCTCCACCCGGCCCCGCTCCACACCGCTCCACCCGGCCCCGCTCCACCCGGCCCCACTCCAATCCACCCGGCCCCACTCCAATCCACCCGGCCCCGCTCCACCCCGCTCCACCCGGCCCCGCTCCACCCCGCTCCACCCGGCCCCACTCCAATCCACCCGGCCCCGCTCCACCCGGCCCCGCTCCACACCGCTCCACCCGGCCCCGCTCCACCCGGCCCCACTCCAATCCACCCGGCCCCACTCCAATCCACCCGGCCCCGCTCCACCCCGCTCCACCCGGCCCCGCTCCACCCCGCTCCACCCGGCCCCACTCCAATCCACCCGGCCCCGCTCCACCCGGCCCCGCTCCACACCGCTCCACCCGGCCCCGCTCCACCCGGCCCCACTCCAATCCACCCGGCCCCACTCCAATCCACCCGGCCCCGCTCCACCCCGCTCCACCCGGCCCCGCTCCACCCCGCTCCACCCGGCCCCACTCCAATCCACCCGGCCCCGCTCCACCCGGCCCCGCTCCACACCGCTCCACCCGGCCCCGCTCCACCCGGCCCCACTCCAATCCACCCGGCCCCACTCCAATCCACCCGGCCCCGCTCCACCCCGCTCCACCCGGCCCCGCTCCACCCCGCTCCACCCGGCCCCACTCCAATCACCCGCCCCGCTCCACACCGCTCCACCCGGCCCCGCTCCACCCGGCCCCGCTCCAATCCACCCGGCCCCGCTCCACCCAGCCCCGCTCCACACCGCTCCACCCGGCCGCGCTCCAATCCACCCGGCCCCGCTCCACCCGGCCCCGCTCCACACCGCTCCACCCGGCCCCGCTCCACCCGGCCCCACTCCAATCCACCCGGCCCCGCTCCACCCGGCCCCACTCCAATCCACCCGGCCCCGCTCCACCCCGCTCCACCCGGCCCCACTCCAATCCACCCGGCCCCGCTCCACCCCGCTCCACCCGGCCCCACTCCAATCCACCCGGCCCCGCTCCACCCGGCCCCGCTCCACACCGCTCCACCCGGCCCCGCTCCACCCGGCCCCACTCCAATCCACCCGGCCCCGCTCCACCCCGCACCACCCGGCCCCACTCCAATCCACCCGGCCCCGCTCCACCCCGCTCCACCCGGCCCCGCTCCAATCCACCCGGCCCCGCTCCAATCCCACCCGGCCCCACTCCAATCCACCCGGCCCCGCTCCACCCCGCTCCACCCGGCCCCACTCCAATCCACCCGGCCCCGCTCCACCCCGCTCCACCCGGCCCCACTCCAATCCACCCGGCCCCGCTCCACCCCGCTCCACCCGGCCCCGCTCCAATCCACTCGGCCCCACTCCAATCCACCCGGCCCCGCTCCACCCGGCCGCGCTCCACCCGGCCCCGCTCCACACCGCTCACCCGGCCCCACTCCAATCCACCCGGCCCGCTCCACCCCGCTCCACCCGGCCCCACTCCAATCCACCCGGCCCCGCTCCACCCCCGCTCCACCCGGCCCCACTCCAATCCACCCGGCCCCGCTCCACCCCGCTCCACCCGGCCCCGCTCCAATCCACCCGGCCCCACTCCAATCCACCGGCCCCGCTCCACCCGGCCGCGCTCCACCCGGCCCCGCTCCACACCGCTCCACCCGGCCCCACTCCAATCCACCCGGCCCCGCTCCACCCGGCCGCGCTCCACCCGGCCCCGCTCCACACCGCTCCACCCGGCCCCACTCCAATCCACCCGGCCCCGCTCCACCCCGCTCCACCCGGCCCCACTCCAATCCACCCGGCCCCGCTCCACCCCGCTCCACCCGGCCCCACTCCAATCCACCCGGCCCCGCTCCACCCCGCTCCACCCGGCCCCGCTCCAATCCACCCGGCCCCACTCCAATCCACCCGGCCCCGCTCCACCCGGCCGCGCTCCACCCGGCCCCGCTCCACACCGCTCCACCCGGCCCCACTCCAATCCACCCGGCCCCGCTCCACCCCGCTCCACCCGGCCCCACTCCAATCCACCCGGCCCCGCTCCACCCCGCTCCACCCGGCCCCACTCCAATCCACCCGGCCCCGCTCCACCCCGCTCCACCCGGCCCCGCTCCAATCCACCCGGCCCCACTCCAATCCACCCGGCCCCGCTCCACCCGGCCGCGCTCCACCCGGCCCCGCTCCACACCGCTCCACCCGGCCCCGCTCCACCCGGCCGCGCTCCACCCGGCCCCGCTCCACACCGCTCCACCCGGCCCCACTCCAATCCACCCGGCCCCGCTCCACCCCGCTCCACCCGGCCCCACTCCAATCCACCCGGCCCCGCTCCACCCCGCTCCACCCGGCCCCACTCCAATCCACCCGGCCCCGCTCCACCCCGCTCCACCCGGCCCCGCTCCAATCCACCCGGCCCCACTCCAATCCACCCGGCCCCGCTCCACCCGGCCGCGCTCCACCCCGCTCCACCCGGCCCCGCTCCAATCCACCCGGCCCCACTCCAATCCACCCGGCCCCGCTCCACCCGGCCGCGCTCCACCCGGCCCCGCTCCACACCGCTCCACCCGGCCCCACTCCAATCCACCCGGCCCCGCTCCACCCCGCTCCACCCGGCCCCGCTCCAATCCACCCGGCCCCACTCCAATCCACCCGGCCCCGCTCCACCCGGCCGCGCTCCACCCGGCCCCGCTCCACCCCGCTCCACCCGGCCCCACTCCAATCCACCCGGCCCCGCTCCACCCCGCTCCACCCGGCCCCGCTCCAATCCACCCGGCCCCACTCCAATCCACCCGGCCCCGCTCCACCCGGCCGCGCTCCACCCGGCCCCGCTCCACCCCGCTCCACCCGGCCCCACTCCAATCCACCCGGCCCCGCTCCACCCCGCTCCACCCGGCCCCGCTCCAATCCACCCGGCCCCACTCCAATCCACCCGGCCCCGCTCCACCCGGCCGCGCTCCACCCGGCCCCGCTCCACACCGCTCCACCCGGCCCCACTCCAATCCACCCGGCCCCGCTCCACCCCGCTCCACCCGGCCCCACTCCAATCCACCCGGCCCCGCTCCACCCCGCTCCACCCGGCCCCACTCCAATCCACCCGGCCCCGCTCCACACCGCTCCACCCGGCCCCGCTCCAATCCACCCGGCCCCACTCCAATCCACCCGGCCCCGCTCCAATCCACCCGGCCCCACTCCAATCCACCCGGCCCCGCTCCAATCCACCCGGCCCCACTCCAATCCACCCGGCCCCGCTCCAATCCACCCGGCCCCACTCCAATCCACCCGGCCCCGCTCCACACCGCTCCACCCGGCCGCTCCAATCCACCCGGCCCCACTCCAATCCACCCGGCCCCGCTCCAATCCACCCGGCCCCACTCCAATCCACCCGGCCCCGCTCCAATCCACCCGGCCCCACTCCAATCCACCCGGCCCCGCTCCACACCGCTCCACCCGGCCCCGCTCCAATCCACCCGGCCCCACTCCAATCCACCCGGCCCCACTCCAATCCACCCGGCCCCGCTCCAATCCACCCGGCCCCACTCCAATCCACCCGGCCCCGCTCCAATCCACCCGGCCCCCACTCCAATCCACCCGGCCCCGCTCCAATCCACCCGGCCCCGCTCCAATCCACCCGGCCCCACTCCAATCCACCCGGCCCCGCTCCACCCGGCCGCGCTCCAATCCACCCGGCCCCGCTCCACCCGGCCCCGCTCCACCCGGCCCCGCTCCACACCGCCCCGGCTCCAATCCACCCGGCCCCGCTCCACCCGGCCCCACTCCAATCCACCCGGCCCCGGCCCGCTCCACCCGGCCCCGCTCCAATCCACCCGGCCCCGGCCCGCTCCACCCGGCCCCGCTCCACCCGGCCCCACTCCAATCCACCCAGCCCTGGCTCCAATCCACCCGGCCCCACTCCACCCCGCTCACCCGGCCCCACTCCAATCCACCCGGCCCCGCTCCACCCCGCTCCACCCGGCCCCGTGTGTGGGCGTTGCCGACCCACAGCCCCGTGGCAGTGCGGCCCACAGAGGGAGACGGGGCGGAGGGCGGCCGTGGCCGGACAGCGCTGACCCCGGGAGGAGAGTGGGGGCTGTCCCGAGGGATGTGCTCCTTCGGCCGCTTACACCTTGGTGATCGGGTTGAGAGCAAAGATACTGATACCTTCCCACTTTCAATGACAGTACAAACAAATATTTATAGCGCTAAAAATGACAATTTTGGCAGTTTTTAACAGTTGAGAAGGTACGCGTTCTGTGTGCCGGAAGCTGCCATGTCCTCCAGATGGATTGAGCTGCTCCGTGCATCATGCCCTTTGACCCGATTACCTTGCGTGCAACCCCCCTATTCTTAAACTGTTACCCCTGGTCCGGGAACATTTTTCCTGCATCTCACCTGTCCAATCCTCTAAGAATTTTATATGTTTCTATCAGATAACCTCTCATCCTTCTAAATTCCAGTGAATACAAACCCAGTCGACCAATTCTTTCATCATATGTCAGTCCCGCCATCCCGGGAATTAACCTTGTAAACCTACGCTGCACTCCCTCAATAGCAAGGATGTCCTTCCTCAAATTAGGAGACCAAAACTGCACACAATACTCCAGGTGTGGTCTCACCTGGGCCTTCTTGCTCCTAAACTCAAATCCTCTCGCAATGAAGGCCAACATGCCATTTGCTTTCTTCACTGCCTGTTGTACTTGTATGCTTACTTTCAGTGACTGACGTACAAGGACAACTCAGGTCTCATTGCATCTCCCCTTCTCCTAATCTGACACCATTCAGATCATAATCTGCCTTCCTGTTCTTGCCACCAAAATGGATAACATCACATTTATACTACAAATAATACAACCTATACTATAATATTTTTCTGTACATAAATACAATCAAGTTAAATTCAAAAGCAAAGGGGAAGATACAGAGTGCAGAATTATGCAAGCTATGCAAACAGATCAGATAATACTATTAATAAATACAATCTATGCTATAAATAAATAATCAAGCCACACTCAAGTACAAGAGACAAAGCCAAATGAAACTTGAATCTGCCTTAAATTATATTTATCTCTGAGCTAGTTTACAGCTGAGTGGAAGATATATCTATCTTAAACTTATCTATAAGGACAAATTTCTCGCCATTGCACACTAAATATTTTCAGAGACCGACCTCCCCACAACCTCTTTGTTGCATTGAACTGGGAAATGTCCTCCCCCCCCCCCCCCCCCCCCGCTGCATTGCACGCATGCATGAAGGAATTAAATGCAAAAATGCATGTTTGTCTCAATCTGGTCAAATGGGCTTATTTTTGCAACAAATGCAAGCTTCGGCGGCATGCATCATAGTAAATGCAGCGTTAGTGCAAAGTTGGAACCGTTGTTGCGTTGCCGGCGCGTTTGCTGGGAAGGCTTTGGAAAGATTGTGTGTGTGTGTGTGTGTGTGTGTGTGTACCTACCTGCTTCACTGGGGAGAGGAGCTCCGTCGGCGACCAGACGCAGACTGAGCCGCGGGTCACGTGACCGCGGGGGTCATGCCAAGGGGCGGGGCTAGTAATGGACGCTACCAACTCCCCTCACAAGCGTGGGGGGGTTCTCTTTCCAGACCCATGTGGTTAGAGAGTCATAGAATCAAAGAGTTCCAGAGTCAAGAGACAAGAGAGTTTATTGTCATGTGTCCCAGATAGGACAATGACATTCTTGCTTTGCTTCAGCACAACAGGCATAAATAAACACAGAACAGATCAGTGTGACCATATACCATTGAATATATATATATATACACACATAAATAAACAGATAAAGTGCAATGGGCTATTAATGATCAGAGTTTTGTTTGAGTTGAGTTTAATAGCCTGATGGCTGTGGGGAAGCAGCTATTCCTGACCCTGGAGGTTGCAGATTTCAGGCTCCTGTACCTTCTCCCTGAAGGCAGCGGGGAGATGAGTGTGTGGCCAGGATGGAGTGGGTCCTTGATGATGCTGCCAGCCTTTTTGTGAAATTATTTTTTATTGGAGGTAGATACATATCATATTAAAATCGATACCAGTCTTACATTTTTAAATTACTAATATCGTCCATTATTATTACAATGTCTCCAATATTTTTTTTATTTTTTTTTAACTAAATAGAACTAAAAAGATATAGATGAAATAAAGAAAGAAAGAGAAAAAAGAGAAGAAACAAAAAAAAAAAAAAACAATAAAACAAAAAACAGAAACAAAAAACAAAAAAAACAACAACAAAAAAAAGATAATAAAGAAGAATGGAATAATTTACTACGATAAAAAACTTAATTCGAGATATATTCGTACATTTCAGAGTATAACATTTCATCTATTCCTTGGCACGGGTGTTAGTCAGGTTCTTGTGCTGAACCATTCTGACCCTTTAAATAGTCAATAAAGGGAGACCATGTTCCGACGAATAGTTCCTGTTTGTCCAACAGGACAAGTCTAATTCTTTCCAAGTGTAAGGTCTCCGTCATTTTTATAATCCACATTTTAATTGTGGGGGTTATAGGGCCTTTCCAAAATTTTAGAATTAATTTTTTCCCAGTTATTATACTATAATCAATAAAGTTTCTTTGAGTTGATGTAAATGTTTGATTTAGTTCTAATGTTCCAAGTATTATTAATTTTGGATCCGGGTCCAATTGAATGCTAGTCACTTTAGATATTATTGTGAAAATATTTACCCAGAAATTTTTAATTTTTATGCAATTTGCAAACATATGAGATAAGTTAGCTTCTAAATGTTGACATTTATCACATATTGGTGAGATATGTGGGAAGATTTTATTTAATTTTGTTTTAGAATAATGTAACCTATGTATTACTTTGAATTGTATTAGAGAATGTCTGGCATTTAATAAATATTGATGTATGTGTTGTAAACTTTCTTCCCAAGTATCTTTCGTTATTATTTGATTCAGTTCTTTTTCCCAAGTTTGTCTGTGTAAGTCCGTCAATGGAATATCACTGTCTAATAAAATATTATATATATAAGATATTAGTTTTTCTGTATTAGGATGTTTATTCCAACAGTCGTCAAAAATTTCTGAATTTCTAATTCCAAAATTTAGAGTATTTGCTTTTACGTAATCTCTAAGTTGGAGATATCTGAAAAAATCATTTACTTGAAGTCTATAAATCTGTTGCAACTCCTGAAATGAAAGAAAAGTGCCTTCCTTATAAAGTTGTCCCATCTTTTTAATTCCATCGTTTTTCCATTGTGTGAAACCTTTGTCCAACCATGAGGGCTTAAACAAAGGGTTATTCGCAATTGGAAGAAAAAGTGATAAATTATCTAGTTTTAATGTCTTTTTTAATTGTTTCCAAATTCGCATAGTACTATATATTATAGGATTTTCCCTATAAATTTTTTAATTTAATTTAGAAGTAGCAAATAGTATCGAGGCTGGCAGCCTTTTTGAGGCAACGACTGTGATAGATCCCCTCGATGGTGGGGAGGTCAGAGCCGATGATGGACTGGGCAGTGTTTACAACTTTCTGCAGCCTTTTACGCTCCTGGACGCTCAAGTTGCCGAACCAAGCCACGATACAACCGGTCAGCATGCTCTCTACTGTGCACCTGTAGAAGTTCGAGAGAGTCCTCCTCGACATAACGACTCTCCATAATCTTCTCAGGAAGTAGAGGCGCTGATGTGCTTCCTTTATAATTGCATCAGTGTTCCGGGACCAGGAGAGATCTTCAGAGATATGCACGCCCAGGAATTTGAAGCTCTTGACCCTCTCCACCATCGACCCGTTGATATAAACGGGATTGTGGGTTCCCATCCTACACCTTCCAAAATCCACAATCAGTTCCTTGGTTATAGAGTCACATAGTTGGAGTTGTGTTATAGAGTTGTAGAATTATTGAGTTATAGTCTTGGAGTTATAAAATATTGGAGTTATAGTCAGAGTATAGAAGTGTGATCAATCGATTGGCCAAATGGTGCCAGTTTGGCGGATTGAGACAATAGACGATGGCTCTCAACACCAGCAAAACCAAGGAACTGATTGTGGATTATGGAAGGGGTAGGATGGGGTCCCACAATCCCGTTTATATCAACGGGTCGATGGTGGAAAGGGTCAAGAGCTTCAAATTCCTGGGCGTGCATATTTCTGAAGATCTCTCCTGGTCCCAGAACACTGATGCAATTATAAGGAAAGCACATCAGCGCCTCTACTTCCTGAGAAGATTACGGAGAGTCGGTATGTCAAGGAGGACTCTCTCTAACTTTTACAGGTGCACAGTGGAGAGCATGCTGACCGGTTGCATCGTAGATTGGTTCGGCAACTTGAGCGTCCTGGAGCGGAAAAGGCTGCAGAAAGTTGTAACCACTGCCCAGTCCATCATCGGCTCTGACCTCCCCACCATCGAGGGGATCTATCGCAGTCGCCGCCTCAAAAAGGCAGCCAACATCATGAAGGACCCACACCATCCTGGCCACACACTCGTCTCCCCACTGACATCAAGTAGAAGGTACAGGAGCCTGAAATCCGCTACATCCAGGTTCAGGAACAGCCACTTCCCCACAGCCATCAGACTATTAAACTTGCCAACAAACAGACTCTGAGCTATAACAGCCTTTTGCACTTTTTCTGTTTATTTATGTGTATATTGAACTGAACTGTTCTGTATTTGTGCTTACAATATTCTGTTGTGCTGCAGCAAGCAAGAATTTCATTGTCCTATCTGGGACACATGACAATAAACTCTCATGACTTGACTTGACTTATGGAGGCATGGAATCTTAGAGCCATATAGTCATAGAGTTATATAGTCATAGAGTTATAGAGTAGAGTTACGATTTATGGAGTCACGGAGTTATAGAATCTTGGAGTTATGGAGTTATGGAGCCACAGAGTTATAGAGTTATGGAGTCTTGGAGTCTTGGAGTTACCATTAAAGTAATAGAGCAGGGGTGGGGAACCTGTGGCCTTAAGGCCGCATGCGGCTTTCTAGGCCTTTAAGTGCGGCTTTTTGAATGAATCCAAATTTTGTAGAACAAATCCTTTTATTTTTATCAATATGTTTTAGTTCATCTTTTATTATTTTTATTTTAATCTTAAAATAAACATATTTAAAATACCAAAGAGTAAAAGAAGATTCAACGAAATAATCCTCCCCGACTGACGGCCACAATTAAAACATTAGTAAGTCATGAGGGGTATTTTAACACCTGTTATTCTCATGATTTAGTTCTAATGCGACTCTGGAATGTACGTTAACCGCCCTGCCTGACTGGCGCCACCACCGCCTGAGGCTGGTTGACGAGAGGGCAAATGTCGGGGAGAGTCCGCTGGCCGTCCAGTCTTCAGTATTATCAACTTTTGATAGCGGTGCGCGTGGCTTTCCGTTTGAACTTGAATTTGAGAATAGTTAAACAGCGTATTTGTTTGACTGTTTTTTTTAAATTCTGTCTGCTTAACAGCCCATGTCAAAGAAAACCAAGAGAACGTTAAGGGAAGAAAAAAAGAGTTTTTATTGAGGATTGGGAACTGCAATATTATCTTGTTTCTGCTCAAGATAAGATGATTTGCTTGCTTTATGATACTGCAATATCAACATTGAAGAAATTCAATGCTCATCAGCATTATGCCACTCATAAGGACCTCAAATATTTCAAAATAGAGAGAGTGAGGCGCGAAAGGTTTATTTATTTTTTAAATTTAGATCCTTTATTTCGAACAGAAAAAATAAATAAAAAAGCAAGTATGAAACAGCATACAAAAAATAAAAAAACAAAACAAGAATATTTATAAAGTGTCATAAACAATATTTATAAATAAATGAATCGTATGTGTCCGAAAAGGAACAGGTAGAAGCCAAGCTTATTAATTCTCACCCCTTATTCAAATGCTTATAATGATCTTATACAAATTTAGCAGCTATATGCACCTTTTTCCATATGTACACAACATTATTTACATTTATACACTAATCAAATATTTGCAAAGCCATACAAAAAAGAAAAAAGACAAAGAAAAAGCCCTCCTGTACTATACAGTGTCTCTTAGTCATATATACAACCCATCACCCTTCCCAATACAATCAGTATAACAAATATCCCACTCACAATCATCTATCCTCATCCCAATATCCTTTTAAAAAATGTGTTTTTGTACATCTTTTTAAACTGAATTATGTTTGTGCTAAGTTTTATCTCCTGTTCCAAACCATTCCACAAATTCACCCCACAGATTGCTATGCACATTCTTTTAAGAGTTGTTCTGGCATTGAGTTTAAAAAAAATTAAGTTCCCCTCTCAAATTATACCCGCCCTGTCTTTCCATAAACAGTTTTTGTATATTTCCCGGAAGTAAATTATTTCTTGCTTTGTACATGATTTGTGCATGCAGAAATGAAAAGATGAAAAGCAAAGGCAAAGGGAGTTATTTCAAGCAGCGGTAAGACCCAGAAATAATGCTACTGAATTTCAGCGACTTATTAAGTAGTTTATATACTCGGGATGGGAAAGGGAAGCCATTTAGCGATGTAGAAATCGTAAAAGAATGCATTGTCGAAGTTGTAGGATGCTTAGACCCCGATAAGGTTTCAAATTTCAAACAACTGCCTCTTTCAAGGAGAACTATAACTGATTGGCAGCATGAATTAGCCCTCAACGTAACTGAACATAGAAACATAGAAAATAGGTGGAGAAGGAGGCCATTCGACCCTTTGAGCCAGCCCTGTGATCATGGCTGATCGTCCCCAATCAATAACCCGTGCCTGCCTTCTCCCCATATCCCTTGATTCCACCAGCCCCTAGAGCTCTATCTAACGCTCTCTTAAATCCATCCAGTGATTTGGCCTCCACTGCCCTCTGTGGCAGGGAATTCCACAAATTCACAACTCTCTGGGTGAAAACGTTTTTTCTCACCTTAAATGGCCACCCCTTTATTCAAAGACTGTGGCCCCTAGTTCTGGACTCGCCCAACATTGGGAACATTTTTCCTGCATCTAGCATGTCCAGTCCTTTTATAATTTTATATGTTTCTATAAGATCCCCGCTCATCCTTCTAAACTCCAGTGAATACAAGCCTAGTCTTTTCAATCTTTCCTCATATGACAGTCCCGCCATCCCAGGGATCAATCTCGTGAACCTACGCTGCCTCAATCACAAGGATGTCTTTCCTCAAATTAGGAGACCAAAACTGTACACAATGAGCAACTTCACGCAATACTCCAAAAGGATACATTTTTAAGTATATCTAATTGAAGTTTCTTGGATGCGGCCTCATTAGATTACAGCATTCCAACATGAAAAGGTTCACCACCCCTGTAATAGTGCCATAGAGTCAGAGTTTTTAAAACATAGAGTCATGGAGTTATGGAGCAAAGGGCCTGTTCCACTTTCCCGAGTTATTCTCGAATTCTCCCGAGTTTTCAAACTCGCAGAATGTTCGTAACGAGTCCGTAGGAGTCCGTAGATATTTTCGTAGCAGCTCGTAATGCCAGGTAATCGGGGCATCAGGTATGTTTTTTCAGCATGTTGAAAAATGTCCACGAGTAAAAAAATAGCCCCGTGTACCTACGGCTGGCATAATAAGCCACTACGATATATCCACGGACTCCTACGGACTCGTTACGAACATTCTGCGAGTTTGAAATCTCGGGAGAATTCGTGAATAACTCAGGGGAATTCGTGAATAACTCGGGAAAGTGGGACAGGACCTTTACAGTGCCTTGAAGTTATAGTCATAGAGTTATTAGGTCATAGTTATAGAGTCATAGACTGACATTCTGGCAGGCAGGTTTACTAGTGCTATAATGGTGGGTTTAAATTAAATAGTGGGGGTGGGGGGTCAACAACCTGAAGCGTATGCGTGCAGTTAACGGGAATGGGAGTGTAGGAAAGGTCATATTTAAAATAACAAGGCAGGGGGATGGGAACCAATGCAGGGAGACAGCGGGCCATAAAATTAGGCCAGAAGCAAAAGGGGAAAATAAAAATAAACCTGAAAGCTTTGTGCCTTAATACAAGGTGCATTCGTAATAAGGTGGATGAATTGAATGTGCAGTTAGTTGTTAACGGATACGATATAGTTGGGATTACGGAGACATGGCTCCAGAATGACCAAGGCTGGGAGCTAAACATGCACGGGTATTCAATATTCAGGAAGGATAGAGAGAAAGGAATAGAGAGAAAGGTGGGGTGACATTGCTGGTTCAAGAGGGGATTAATGCAATGGTAAGGAGCGACATTAGCTTGGATGCTGTAGGATCTGTATGGATAGAACTGCTTCAAGCAGTCGTTCCAGGTGCGACAAAGGTTCACCTGCATTTCCTCCAACCTCATCTATTGCATCCGCTGCTCAAGATGTCAGCTGATCTACATCGGTGAGACCAAGCATAGGCTTGGCAATCGTTTCGCCGAACACCTCCGCTCGGTCCGCATTAACCAACCTGATCTCCCGGTGGCTCAGCACTTCAACTCCCCCTCCCATTCCGAATACGACCTTTCTGTCCTGGGCCTCCTCCATGGCCAGAGTGAGGACCATCGGAAATTGGAGGAGCAGCACCTCATATTCCTGCACCCCAGCGGTATGAACATTGACTTCTCCAATTTCCGATAGCCCCTTACAGTCTCCTCCCCTTCTCAGCTCTCCCTCAGCCCTCTGGCTCCTCCTCTTCCTTTCTCCTTCCCGCCCCCCCCACCCTACATCAGTCTGAAGAAGGGTTTTGGCCCGAAACTTTGCCTATTTCCTTCGCTCCATAGATGCTGCCGCACCCGCTGAGTTTCTCCAGCACTTTTGTCTACCTTGGATAGAACTGCTAAATAGACAAGGGCAGGAAATGCTTGTTGGAGTTGTGTACAGACCACCAAACAGCAGTTGCGAGGTTGGGGATAGCCTCAAACAGGAAATTAGGGATGCGTGCAGCAAAGGTACAGGAAATTAGGGATGCGTGCAGCAAAGGTACAGCAGTTATCATGGGTGACTTCAAACCCAAGGCGTAACTATGGGCACTCGCATGGGCCCCAGCTCTGCCTGCCTCTTTGTAGGGTACGTCGAACAATCACGGTTCCAGGCGTTCACCGGCCCTGTCCCTGAACTCTACCTCCGCTACATTGACGAGTGCATTGGTGCTACCTCCTGCCCCAATGCAGAACTCACTGACTTCATCAACTTCACGACTAATTTCCATCCTGCACTCAAATTCACTTGGACCATCTCCGACATCTCCCTACCGTTTCAAGATCTCACCGTCTCCATCACAGGAGACAGAGTATTGACTGACATCTATTATAAACCCACTGACTCCCACAGCCATACACTTCTTCCCACCCTTGCCTCCCGTAAAGACTCTATCCCCTACTCCCAATTCCCCTGTCTACGCCACATCTGCGCCCAGGATGAGATTTTCCATTCCAGGTCATTGGGGATGTCCTCATTCTTTACGCAACGGGGATTCCCCTCTTCCATTATAGATCAGGCTCTCACTAGGGTCTCCTCGATATCCCACAGCTCTGCTCTTGTACCCTGTCCCCCCATTCATAACAAGGACAGGGTCCCCCTTGTCCTCACCTTCCACCCCATCAGCCGTCGCATACAGCATATAATCCTCTGCCATTTTTCCCACCTCCAATGGGATCTCACTACTGGCCACATCATCCCATCTCCACCCCTTTCTGCTTTCCGCAGAGATCGTTCCCTCCGCAACTCCCCGGTCAACTCTTCCCTTCCCACCAAAACCACCCTCTCCCCAGGTACTTTCCCCTGCAACCGCAGGAGATGCAACACTTGTCCCTTTATCTCCCCCCTCGACTCCATCCAAGGACCCCGACAGTCTTTCCAGGAGAGGCAGAGGATCACTTGCACCTCCTCCAACCTCATCTGCTGTATCCGCTGTTCCAGGTGTCAACTCCTGTATATCGGCGAGACCAAGCGCAGGCTCGGCGATCGTTTCGCTGAACATCTCCGCTCAGTCCGCCTTAACCTCTACCTGATCTCCCGGTCAGCCCTTTAGCTCCCCCTCCCATTCCAAATCTGACCTTTTTGTCCTGGGCCTCCTCCATTGTCAGAGTGAGGCCCAGCGCAAATTGGAGGAACAGCACCTCATATTCCGCTTGGGCAGCTTACACCCCAATGGTATGAACATTGACTTCTCTAACTTCAAGTAGCCCTTGTTTTCCCTCTCTCCCCACCCCCTCCCCCTTCCCAGTTCTCCCACCAGTCTAGGGAAGGGTTTGGCCCGAAACGTTGCCTATTTCCTTCGCTCCATAGATGCTGCTACACCCGCTGAGTTTCTCCAGCACTTTTGTCTACCTCCCACCAGTCTTCCTGTCTCCGACTACATTTTATCTCTGTACCGCCCACTCCCCTGACATCAGTCTGAATAAGGGTCTCGGCCCGAAATGTCACCCATTCCTTCTCTCCAGAGATGCTGCCTGTCCCGCTGCGTTACTCCAGCATTTTGTGTCTACTATGGGTGACTTTAATCTACATCTAGATTGGGTTAACCAAATTGGTAACAACGTTGAGAAGGAGGATTTCCTGGAATGTATATGGAATGGTTTTCTGAGCCAATATGCAGAGGAACCAACTATAGGGCAGTCCATCCTAGACTGGGCATTGTGTAACGAGGAAGGATTAGTCAGCGATCTCGTTTTGCTAAAGCCCCTCGGGCAAAAATGACCATAAGATGGTGGAATTTTACCTTAAGATGGATAGTGATGGACGGTTAATTCAGAGACGAGGGTCCTGAACTTAAAGAAAGGTGACTTTGATGGTATGAGATGGGAAATGGCTGGGATAGATACATAGATACATAGATACATAGAAAATAGGTGCAGGAGTAGGCCATTCGGCCCTTCGAGCCTGCACCGTCATTCCATATGATCATGGCTGATCATCCAACTCAGTATCCCGTACTTGCCTTCTCTCCATACCCCCTGATCCCTTTAGCCACAAGGGCCACATCTAACTCCCTCTTAAATATAGCCAATGAACTGGCCTGAACTACCCTCTGTGGCAGAGAGTTCCAGAGATTCACCACTCTCTGTGTGAAAAAGTTTTTCCTCATCTCGGTCTTAAAGGATTTCCCCCTTATCCTTAAGCTGTGACCCCTTGTCCTGGACTTCCCCAACATCGGGAACAATCTTCCTGCATCTAGCCTGTCCAACCACATAAGAATTTTGTACGTTTCTATAAGATCCCCTCTCAATCTCCTAAATTTTAGCGAGTATAAGCCAAGTCTATCCAGTCTTTCTTCATATGAAAGTCCTGACATCCCAGGAATCAGTCTGGTGAACCTTCTCTGCACTCCCTCTATGGCTATAATGTCCTTCCTCAGATTTGGAGACCAAAACTGTACGCAATACTCCAGGTGTGGTCTCACCAAGACCCTGTACAACTGCAGTAGAACCTCCCTGCTCCTATAGTCAAATCCTCTTGCTATGAAGGCCAACATACCATTCGCTTTCTTCACTGCCTGCTGCACCTGCATGCCCACTTTCAATGACTGGTGTACCATGACACCCAGGTCTCGCAGCATCTCCCCATTTCTTATCGGCCACCATTTAGATAATAGTCTGCCTTCCCGTTTATGCCACCAAAGTGGATAACCTCACATTTATCCACATTATACTGCATCTACCAAACATTTGCCCACTCACCCAGCCTATCCAAGTCACCTTGCAGTCTCCTAGCATCCTCCTCACAGCTAACACTGCCCCCCAGCTTAGTGTCATCCACAAACTTGGAGATGTTGCTTTCAATTCCCTCGTCCAGATCATTAATATAAATTGTAAATAGCTGGGGACCCAGCACTGAGCCTTGCGGTACCCCACTAGTCACTGCCTGCCATTGTGAAAAGGACCCGTTTACTCCTACTCTTTGCTTCCTGTTTGCCAGCCAGTTCTCTATCCACATCAATACTGAACCCCCAATACCGTGTGATTTAAGTTTGTATCCTAATCTCTTATGTGGTACCTTGTCGAAAGCCTTCTGAAAGTCCAGATACAACACATCCACTGGTTCTCCCCTATCCACTCTACTAGTTACATCCTCGAAAAATTCTATAAGATTCGCCAGACACGATTTACCTTTCGTAAATCCATGCTGACTTTGTCCAATGATTTCACCACTTTCCAAATGTGCTGCTATCCCATCTTTAATAACTGACCCTAGCAGTTTCCCCAATACCGATGTTAGACTAACTGGTCTGTAATTCCCCGTTTTCTCTCTCCCTCCCTTCTTAAAAAGTGGGGTTACGTTTGCTACCCTCAGGAACTACTCCAGAATCTAGAGTTTTGAAAAATTATCACTAATGCATCCACTATTTCTGGAGCTACTTCCTTAAGTACTCTGGGATGCAGCCTATCTGGCCCTGGTGATTTATCGACCTTTAATCCATTCAATTTACCCAACACCACTTCCCAACTAACCTCGATTTCACTCAGTTCCTCCATCTCCTTTGACCCTGCTATTTCCGACAGATTATTTATGTCTTCCTTAGTGAAGACGGAACCAAAGTAGTTATTCAATTGGTCCGCCATATCCTTGTTCCCCATGATCAATTCACCTGTTTCTGACTGCAAGGGACCTACATTTGTTTTAACTAATCTCTTTCTCTTCACATATCTATAAAAACTTTTGCAGTCAGTTTTTATGTTCCCTGCCAGTTTCCTTTCATAATCTATTTTCCCTTTCCTAATTAAGCCCTTTGTCCTCCTCTGCTGGTCTCTGAATTTCTCCCAGTCCTCTGGTATGCTGCTTTTTCTGGCTAATTTGTACGCATCATCTTTTGCTTTGATACTATCCCTGATTTCCCTTGTTATCCACGGATGCACTACCTTCCCTGATTTATTCTTTTGCCAAACTGGCAAATGATACCTAAAGGGTTGATGAGATAAAGAGATGCAATGGCGAAGATTTAAAGATCGCATGGATGAATTACAACAATCGTTCATCCCTGCCTGCCATAAAAAATAAAATGGTGAATGCGGCTAACAAGGGAAATTAGGGATACTGTTAAACCCAAGGAAGAGGCATATTCATCGCTGACCACCCAAACCACCCCTTTGTCAGGAACCTTCCCCTGCAACCGCAGAAGATGCAACACCTGTCGCTTTTCTTCCTCCCTCGACTCTGTCCAGGGACCCCGACAATTTTTTCAGGTTAAGCGGAGGTTAACTTGCACCTCCTCCAACCTCATCTACTTCATCCAAGTTGTTCAAGATGTGGACTCCAATACCTTGGCGAGACCAAACGCAGACTGGGCAATCATTTCGCGGAACACCTTCGCTCAGCCCGCCCGAACCTACCTGATCTCCCAGTTGCTAAACACTTTCATTCTCTTTCCCATTCCTACACAGACCTTTCTGTCCTCGGTCTCCTCCATTGTCAGAGTGAGGCAAATTGGAGGAACAGCATCTCATATTTCGCTTGGACAGCTTACAGCCCAATGATATGAATATTGATTTCTCTCACTTCAGGTATCCCCGGCATTCCCCCTCTCTCTCTATCCCTCCCCCACCCAAGTCGCTCTAGCTTCTCATGTTCACCCTACAAACAGCTTACTCTTTGTCGGAGACAGGTTTAATCTACAATTTGGGAGGGAGAAGGGAAAATTGGAAGTGTCAGTATTACAGGCCTTTCCTTTATCATCGTTACTTTTTTGCATATCTTTCATTCATTGTTCCGTTTCACTCGTTTCCCTTTTCCATAACCAGTCTGAAGAAGGGTCTCGAACTGAAACGCCACCCATTCCTTCTCTCCAGAGATGCTGCCTGTCCCGCTGAGTTACTCTAGCTTTTCAAGATTCAAGATTCAAGTGAGTTTATTGTCATGTGTCCCAGATAGGACAATGAAATTCTTGCTTTGCTTCAGCACAACAGAATATTGTAGGCATAAATAAATACAGAACAGATCAGTGTGACCATATACCATTGAATATATATATATATACACACACATAAAATAAGCATATTAAGTGCAATAGGCTATTAAAGTTCAGATTTTTGTTTGAGTTGAGTTTAATAGCCTGATGGCTGTGGGGAAGCAGCTATTCCTGAACCTGGATGTTGCAGATTTCAGGCTCCTGTACCTTCTCCCTGAAGGCAGCGGGGAGATGAGTGTGTGGCCAGGATGGTGTGGGTCCTTGATGATGCTGCCAGCCTTTTTGAGGCAGCGACTGCGATAGATCCCCTCGATGGTGGGGAGGTCAGAGCCGATGATGGACTGGGCAGTGTTTACAACTTTTTGCAGCCTTTTCCGCTCCTGGGCGCTCAAGTTGCCGAACCAAGCCACGATGCAACCGGTCAGCATGCTCTCTACTGTGCACCTGTAGAAGTTCGAGAGAGTCCTCCTTGATATCTTCTGTCTTTTGTAATTGTAATTTTGTGTCTCTCTTCGAGAAGGCATATAAATTGGCCAGAGGAAGCAGCAAACTGTAGGACTGGGAGAAATCTACAATTCAACAGAGGAGGACAAAGGGGTCAATTAACGGCATGAAAGAAAGCTTGCGGAGAATATAAAAACTGACTGTAAAAGCTTTTTAGATATGTGAAGAGGAAAAGATTAGTGAAGACTAATACTAATCATATTAGTAATATGATACGGTTTAATCTACAATTTGGGAGGGAGAAGGGAAAATTGGAAGTGTCAGTGTTACAGTTGAGCAAAGGGAACTATGGAGCCACGAGGGAAGAGCTGGCCAAAGTTGACTGGAAAGATACACTAGCAGGGATGACAGTGGAACAAAAATGGCAGGTATTTCTAGAAATAATACAGAAGGTGAAGGATCCGTTAATTCCAAAGAGGAAGAAAGACTCCAAGGGGAGTAACAGGCGACCGTGGCTGACAAGGGAAGTCAAGGACAGTATAAATATAAAAGAGAAGTATAACGTAGCAAAGATGAGCGGGAAGCCACAGGATTGGGAAACTTTTAAAGAGCAACAGAAGATAACTAAAAAGGCAATACGGGGAGAAAAGATGAGGTACAAAGGTAAGCTAGCCAAGAATATAAAGGAGGATAGTGAAAACTTCTTTAGTTATGTGAAGAGGAAAAAATTAGTTAAGACCAAAGTTGGACCCTTGAAGACAGAAACAGGTGAATTTATTATGAAGAACAAGGAAATGGCAGACGAGTTGAACAGGTACTTCGGATCTGTCTTCACTAAGGAAGACACAATCTCCCAAATGTACTAGTGGCCAGAGGACCTAGGGCAATGGAGGAACTGAAGGAAATTCACATTAGGCAGGAAATTGTGTTGGGTAGACTGATGGGACTCATAAATCCCCAGGGCCTGATGGTCTGCATCCCAGGGTACTTAAGGAAGTGGCTCTAGAAATCGTGGACGCATTGGTGATCATTTTTCCAATGTTCTATAAACTCAGGATCAGTTCCTGTGGATTGGAGGGTAGCTAATGTTATCCCACTTTTTAAGAAAGGAGCGAGAGAGAAAACGGAATTATAGACCAGTTAGCCTGACATTGGTGGTGGGGAAGATGCTGGAGTCAATTATAAAAGATGAAATAGCGGCACATTTGGATAGCAGTGGCAGGATCGGTCCTGGTCAGCATGGATTTACGAAGGGGGAATCATGCTTGACTAATCTTCTGGAATTTTTTGAGGATGTAACTAGGAAAATGGACAAGCAGTGAAGTAAGCAAATGGCATGTTGGCCTTCATTGCAAGAGGATTTGAGTTTAGGCGCAAGAAGTGCCCTGGTGAGACCGCACCTGGAGTATTGTGTGCAGTTTTGGTCTCCTAATTTGAGCAAGGACATTCTTGCTATTGAGGGAGTGCAGCGTAGGTTCACCAGGTTAATTCCCGGATGGCGAGAAAGACATATGATGAACGAATGGGTCGACTGGGCTTGTATTCACTGGAATTTAGAAGGATGAGAGGGCATCTTATTGAAGAAATATAAGATTATTAAGGGATTTGACACGCTAGATGCAGGAAACATGTTCCCGATGTTGGGGGAGTCCAGAACCAGGGGCCACAGTTTAAGAATAAGGGGTTGACCATTTAGAACGGAGATGAGGAAAAACATTTTCAACCCGAGTTGTGAATCTGTGGAATTCTCTGCCACAGAAGGCAGTGGAGGTCAATTCACTGGATGTATTCAAGAGAGAGTTAGATTCAGCCCTTAGGGCTAAGGGAATCAAGGGATATGGGGAGAAAGCAGGAACAGGGCATTGATTGTGGATGATCAGCCATGATCATATTGAATGGCGGTGCTGGCTCGAAGGGCCAAATGGCCTCCTCCTGCACAGAGTTTCTATGTTTCTACTTATAGAGTTATCAGGTGGACAAGACGTCACAAGCTGGCGATATGCAGAGTACTGCCCTGCCGACTACAAATTCAGAAGGTTCACAAAGCATCTTGCCAGCCAATAGGAGAGCGCGGGTTACCTCCCTGAGGAGCTAACCGACCAATAAAAGCGCAAGGAGGACGGGCCCCAGTGGGGCTCCCACCAATAGGAATTCAGGGAGGGTGGACCTCCACTTCACAAAGCATCTCCCCGTCTGAAGAAGGGTCTCGACCTGAAACGCCGCCTATTTCCTTCGCTCCGTAGATGCTGCCTCACCCGCTGAGTTTCTCCAGCATTTTTGTCTACCTTTCCA
>JAXLNO010000864.1:0-77421 GCA_038087875.1 Malacoraja senta | reverse complement strand
GAACCTCACTGCTTCCTATACTCAAATCCTTTTGCTATGAATGCTAACATACCATTCGCTTTCTTCACTGCCAGCTGCACCTGCATGCCTACTTTCAATGACTGGTCTACCATGACACCCAGGTCTCGTTGCATCTCCCCTTTTCCTAATCGGCCACCATTCAGGTAATAGTCTACTTTCCTGTTTTTGCCACCAAAGTGGATAACCTCACATTTATCCACATTATACTGCATCTGCCATGCATTGCCCACTCACCCAGCCTATCCAAGTCATCTTGCAGCCTCCTGGCATCCTCCTCACAGCCAACACTGCCCCCCAGCTTCGTGTCATCCGCAAAACTTGGAGATGTTGCATTCAATTCCCTTGTCCAAATCATTAATATATATTGTAAATAGCTGGGGTCCCAGCACTGAGCCTTGCGGTACCCCACTAGTCACTGCCTGCCATTCTGAAAAGGATCCGTTTACTCCTACTCTTTGTTTCCTGTCTGCCAGCCAGTTCTCTATCGACATGAATACTGAACCCCCAATACCGTGTGCTTTAAGTTTGTATACTAATCTCTTATGTGGGACCTTGTCGAAAGCCTTCTGAAAGTCAGATATAACACATCCACTGGTTCTCCCTTATCCACTCTACTAGTTACATCCTCGAAAAATTCTATAAGATTCGTCAGACATGATTTACCTTTCGTAAATCCATGCTGACTTTGTCCAATGATTTCACCACTTTCCAAATGTGCTGCTATCCCATCTTAAATAACTGAATCTAGCAGTTTTCCCCACTACCGATGTTAGACTAACGGGTCTGTAATTCCCCGTTTCTCTCTCCCTCCCTTTTTTAAAGTGGGGTTACATTAGCTACCCTCCAATCCTCAGGAACTACTACAGAATCTAAAGAGTTTTTGAAAATTATCACTAATGCATCCACTATTTCTGGGGCTACTTCCTTAAGTACTCTGGGATGCAGCCTATCTGGCCCTGGGGATTTATCGGCCTTTAATCATTCAATTTACCTAACACCACTTCCCGACTAACCTGGATTTTCACCCAGTTCACTCAGTTACTAGTTGTAGTAGGATGGTTCAGTTGCCCGATAACAGCTGGAAGAAAACTGTCCCTGAATCTGGAGGTTTGCGCTTTCACACTTGTATACCTCTAGCCCGATGGGAGAAGGGAGAAGAGAGTGGTCCTTGTTTATGCTGCTGGCCTTGCCGAGGGAGCGTCAGGTGTAGATGGAGTCAATGGAAGGGAGGATGGTTTGTGTGATGGTTTGGGCTGCCTCCACAATTCGCTGCATTTCTTATGGCCTTGGATGGAGCTGTTCCCAAACCAAAATGTGATGCATCCTGATATATAATGCTTTTATGGCGCATCTGTAGAAGTTGGTGAGAGTTGGAGGGGACATGCCAAACTTGCTATTGAGGGAGTGCAGTGGTTCCACCAGGTTAATTCCCGTGATGGCGGGACTGTCATATGTTGATAAAATGGAGCGGCCTGGGCTTGTATAATCTGGAATCTAGAAGGATGAAATGGGATCTTACTGAAACATATAAGATTATTCAGGGTTTGGACACGCTAGAGGCAGGAAAATGTTCGGGAGTCCAGAACCAGGGGCCACAGTTTAAGAATAAGGGGACAATGGGATCTGGGGGTCCTTGTTCATCAGTCAATGAAAGTAAGCATGCAGGTACAGCAGGCAGTGAAGAAAGCGAATGGCATGTTGGCCTTCATAACGAGAGGAGTTGAGTATCGGAGCAAGGAGGTCCTTCTGCAGTTGTATAGGGCCCTAGTGAGATCACACCTGGAGTATTGTCAGGGTTCTCACTTAACTTTTTTTCTCTGTTGCCAGCTATTTAGGTTGCCAAATGACGGTTTAGGTGGTCATTTAAGACGTTTACATGGCGCGTGCGATAATGTGCTCGGACGAAGTGCGTAGTTACCAGTCGGAATTATGCTCAATGAAGCATTCACATATTATGTTCAAGAAGGAACTGCAGATGCTGGAAAATCGAAGGTAGACAAAAGTGCTGAAGAAACTCAGCGGGTGCAGCAGCATCTATGGAGCGAAGGAAATAGGCAACGTTTCAGCCGAAACCCATCAGTCTGAAGAAGGGTTTCGGCCAGAAACGTTGCCTATTTCCTTCGCTCCATAGATGCTGCCGCATCCGCTGAGTTTCTCCAGCACTTTTGTCTACATTCACATATTATTTCTGCTTCAAATAACTCACAAACTAACATATTCACCAATCAAGACATGATATATACCACAATGACATGCAGCAAAATTATAATACAATATCGCAACACTTTTTACACATTGCAATTAATGCAATTTCTATTAGTTCTTTCCACGTCCAAACAAAAATGTGGTTTTTATTGTGGTTAGCATATGATCAACCTGTGTCAATAAATCCTGGACCATGGTAAATCCCTGGACCATATGTTTAACCAGATTGATGCAAGCATGTTCTCTGAAAGACCGAAAATTATCATGACATGGCCTTAGCATGGGTCGTTATTGCTATTGGTACAGAAACACTCTCGCTTCCCACATAATTTATCCATAACAAAATATACAGGTTGCAATGGAAATTTCTAAAGGCATTTTATGATAATAGCTGTTAAAACCGACTATACCCATCTGACAGGTTAAACATTACACTAACTGACAAGAGATGGCCAAAGTACATAACTGCAGCAAATGTTCTTTTGGTAATATGTTTAAAGGTGTCAAAACAAATAATAACATTGGGAATTAAAACACATTTGATTGCATTCCGTTATCAAACATAGTCAATGTTCGCTCTGAAGACCATGAAGCACAATAGGGCCAGGGAGGGGGGGGGGGTGTGAATCAATGCGGGGTGGATAGATGGCAGGGGGGGGGAGGGGGTTGAGAAAGGCAATCGGTGTGGAATGGATGGATTGAGGCAGGTGAATTAGTCAGGTGAATTAGTACGTGTTGGTTGGAGTATAAAATTGTGAGGGGAGAGCACGGGGGATGTCAGTGGTGTTGAATGGGGGGTTCAGTACGGGATGGATGGGGGGGGATCAGTACAGGATGAATGGGGGGTCAGTACAGGATGAATGGGGGGAGACAAAAATGCTGGAGAAACTCAGCGGGTGAGGCAGCATCTATGGAGCGAAGGAAATAGGCAAAGTTTTGGGTCGAGACCCTTCTTCAGACTGTTCCCCCTATTCTTTTTGAATGGGGGGATCAGTACAGGATGAATGGTGGGATCAGTACAGGATGAATGGGGGGTGGGGGTCAGGACAGTGTGGATCGGAGGGTCTGTGCAGGATGAATGGGGGATCAGTATAGGATGAATGGGGGATCAGTATGGGATGAATGAGGGGATCAGTACAGGTTGCATGAGGGGATCAGTACAGGATGAATGGGGGATCAGTAAAAGATGAATGGGGAGATCATTACAGGATGGATGGGGGGATTGGTGCAGGGTACATGGAGGGTGGGTCAGTACGGGATGAATGGGAGGATCAGTGCAGTATGAATGGGGGAGATGTGCAGGATGGATGGGAAGGGGGGTCAGTACAGGATGAATTGGGGGACCAGTGTAGGATTGATGGGGGGTGGCAGGAGAATCAATGCGAGGTGGGTAGGGTGATGAATAGATTGGGGGGGGTAGATGGGGAAGGGGAGTACAGGAGATGTCAGTGAGGAGGGAATGGGGATCAGTGCGGGATGGAGAGGAGGGGTCCCAGGATAAGAGGGGTGGAGGGGGGCATACAAGAGAGAGAGGGGGGGGGGGGAAGGGGCAGAGGAGGTGGGGAGGAAGGAAGGTCAGCGCTCCTCGGACAACATCGCCCTGCTGCCTTGGCCGTCCCTGTCCGCCGCCAAAGCGGGTGGCGGTTGGGAACTCCTCGCCACCGCCTTCCCTCCTCCGCCAGCCAACAGCAAGGTGCGGGGCCGAGCGTTGCAGCTCAAAGATCCTATAGCTATAGGATCTTTGGTGCAGCTGCTTCAGACGGCGGAAGGAGGCCTCCGCCTCCCTCTCCCTCCCCCCCTCCTCCCGGCCTCGGCGTGCGAGAGGGGTTGTTTTGAAAGCGCCATTGGCGGATTTGCAAACAGCGGCCGTTATCAGGGCGATAGCGGCCGCTGCTTGCAAATCCACAAACGGCGCTTTCAAAACAACCCCTCTCGCACGCCGAGGCCGGGAGGAGGGAGGGATGGAGAGAGAGAGAGGGAGGCCTCCTTCCGCCGGGCGGGATGCGGGAGGTGGAGGCGGTGGAGACGCTGTCGCAGCCGCTGTTCGGGGCCCGTCGTTCGCTCCGACCCTTCGTCACCACGCACCTAGTATCTTTGCCCCGCACAGCCGCTGCCGACACGAAACGTCACGTTCCTATTCTCCAGAGATGCTGCCTGACCCGCGGAGTTACTCCAGTTTTTTGTGTCTATCGGTATAAACCAGTATTTGATTGCAAAATGACTCGGTGTTTAGGTTGCCCGGCGGCACTTTGGGTGGTCAATGGCACCCGGGCAACCGTTAATTTCGAGCCCTGATTGTGTGCAATTTTGGTCCCCTAATTTGAGGAAGGACATTCTTGCTATTGAGGGAGTGCAGCGTAGGTTTACAGGGTTAATTCCCGGGATGGGCGGGGACTCATACGCTGAGAGAATGGAGCGGCTGGGCTTGTACACTCTGGAGTTTAGAAGGATGAGAGGGTATCTTATTGAAAGATCTTATAAGATTATTAAGGGCTAGAGGTAGGAAACATGTTCCCGATGTTGGGGGAGTCCAGAACCAGGGTCACAGTTTAAGAATAAGGAGTAAGCCATTTAGAACGGAGACGAGGAAACACTTTTTCTCACAGAGAGTGGCAAGTCTTTGGAATTCTCTGCCTCAGAGGGCAATGGAGGCGGGTTCTCTGGATGCTTTCAAGAGAGAGCTAGATCGGGCTCTTAAAAATAGCGGAGTCAGGGGATATGGGGAGAAGGCAGGAACGGGGTACTGATTGGGGATGATCAGTCATGATCACATTGAATGGCGGTGCTGGCTCGAAGGGCCGAATGGCCTACTCCTGCTCCTATTGTCTATTGTCTAAGATCCTCATCATTTGATATCTGGCCCACAATGGTGGTGTTGTCTGGGAATTTAAAAATTAAATTTGATTTGTACATGGCTGCGCAGTCGTGGGTGTGCGAGGAGTAAAGAAGGGGCTGAGAACGCATCCTTGTGGAGCACCGGTTCACAGGGAGACAGGGAATGATCTAGGAGTGCAGGTACATAGTTTCCTGAAAGTGGCGTCACGGGTAGACAGGAAGTGTTGTAGAACAGAGGGATCTACGATCGCAGGTACACAGTTCCCTGAAAGTTTAGTTTATAGTCACGTGTACAGAGGTACAGTGAAAAGAATTTATTGCGTGCTATACAGTCAGCAGAAAAACAATACATGATTAAGTAAGTACGTTTATTGGCCAAGGATTCACATACAAGGAATTTGCCTTGGTGCTCCGCCCACAAGTATCAACGTGACATGCAGTGACAGTTACAAATGACTCAGAAAACACTAAACATTAATGATAATGAAACATTAATGATTAAACACCATTGATCAAGCATGTGATCAGCCATGATCATATTGAATGGCGGTGCAGGCTCGAAGGGCCGAATGGCCTACTCCTGCACCTATTTTCTATGTTTCTGTGAACCAACAAAATACCAGATCAAAGTGAGGCTACAGATTTTTGGCTCTTGAGTAGGGCAACTATTCGTGGATAAAAACTGTTTTTATGTCTGGTTGTGGCAGCTTTGACAGTCGATCCATTTACAGTGATAAGGGAATAACGTTTAGTACAAGGTAAAGCCAGGAAATTCCGATCAAGGATAGTCCGAGGGTCACCAAAGAGGTAGATAGTAGTTCAGGACTGCTCTCTAGTTGGCGTAGGATAGTTCCGTTGCCTGATAACAAACTGTCCCTGAATCTGGAGGTGTGTGATTTCACATTTCTGTAACCTCTTGCCCGAAGGGAGAGGGGAGAAGAGGGAGTGACCGGGGTGAGACTTTTCCTTGATTATGCTGCTGGCCCTGCCGACAGCATGAAGTGTAGATGGAGTCAATAGAAGGGAGGTTGGTTTGTGTGATGGTTTTGGCTGCGCCCACAATTCGCTACATTTCTTGCGGTCTTGGATGGAGCTCTTCATCCTGATAAAATGCTTTCTGTGGCACATCGGTAGAAGTTGATGAAAGTTTTTGGGGACATGCCAAACTTCCTAAAGGGCCTGTCCCACTTTCACGACCCAATTCACGACCTTTTTTACTCGTGGACATTTTTCATCATGTTGAAAAAACGCCCCGACCTACTTGATGCCACGAGTAACTACGACTAGCATCACGACCTACCTACGACCTCGTGACGACCATGCTGCGAATATGAGTCAAGGGCAAACTCGGCAGAGGTCGTGAACTAGGTCGTGAAAGTGGGACAGGCCCTTAAGCCTTCTAAGGAAGTAGCGGCGTTGGTGTGCTTTCTCGGTCGTTGCTTCAATATGGGTTGTCCTGGAGATGTAGTTGGCGCTATTGACTCTTAGGAGGTTTTCGACCATCTCTACTTCGGCACCATCAATGCAAACTGGGGGATCCTGAAGTCGATCTCTATCTTTGTCTTGCTGACGTTGGGAGAAAGGTTGTTGTCTCAACACCAGGACATGAGGTTCTCAATCTCCTTCCTGTACTCCGCCTCATCATTATTTGATATCCGGCCCACAATGGTGGTGTCGTCTGCGAATTTGAAAATTGAATTAGATTTATACATGGCTGCACAGTTATGAGTGTACGAGGAGTAAAGAAGGGGGCTGAGAACACATCCTTGCCGAGCTCACAGTTAGACAGGGAATGTTGTAAAGCAGAGGGATCTAGGAGTGCAGGTACAGAGTTCCCTGAAACTGGCTTTCGGTACTGGCCTTGAACAGTCAGAGTATTGAAGTTGGGACGTTACATTACAGTTGTATAAGACGTTGGTGAGTTCGCATTTAGAAACATAGAAAATAGGTGCAGGAGGATCCTCGGAGCCAGCACCCCCATTCATTGTGATCATGGCTGATCGTCCCCAATCAATAACCCGTGCCTGCCTTCTCCACATATCCCTTGATTCCAATAGAAACATAGAAAATGTTTCCTCGCCAACGTCTTATACATTTGGGGCATTGTGTTCAGTTTTGGTCGCCCTGCTACAGGAAGGATGTTGTTAAAGCTGGAAAGGGTACAGAGAAGATTTAAGTCCTGTCCCACTTTCCTGAGTTATTCACGAATTCTCCTGAGTTATTCACGAATTCTCCCGAGTTTTCAAACTCGCAGAATGTTCGTAACGAGTCCGTAGGAGTCCGTGGATATATCGTAGCGGCTCGTTATGCCAGCCGTAAGTACACGGGGCTATTTTTTTTACTCGTGGACATTTTTCATCAGGCCGAAAAAAAGTCCCGTCAATCCTGATGCCCCGAGTACCTACGGCTGGCATAACGAGCCGTTACGGTATATCCACGGACTCCTACGTTACGAACATTCTGCGAGTTTGAAAACTCGGGAGAATTCGTGAATAACTCAGGAGAATTCGTGAATAACTCGGGAAAGTGGGACAGGCCCTTTACGAGGATGTTCCTAGAACGTACGGAAGTTGCTAAAAGTTGCATTCTCCATTGCCCAGAGTGGTCGAATGCGGAAATGGCGGAGAGCGAGATGGGAAGCAGACCGCCACGCGCCGAACAGCCCTACGAATGCCTGGAGTGCGGAAAGAGCTTCAAGTGGTCTTCTCGGCTGACCCACCACCAGAGGAGCCACACGGGGGAACGTCCCTACAAGTGCTCGGAGTGCGGCAAGGCCTTCAAGGGGTCTTCGGCCCTCCTCTACCACCAGCGGGGCCACACGGGAGAAAGGCCCTACAAGTGCTCAGAGTGCGGCAAGGCCTTCAAACGCTCCTCCCTCCTGGCCGTCCACCAGAGTGTCCACACGGGCTTCCGGGCCTTCAAGTGCAGCCTGTGCCCGCTGAGCTTCAAGTGGTCATCGCACTACCAGTACCACATGCGGCAGCACTCCGGAGAGCGTCCCTACGCCTGCGGGGAGTGCGGCAAGACCTTCAAGAACTCCTCCAGCCTGTCCCGGCACCGTCACGTCCACACAGGCGAGAGACCCTACCCCTGCCCGCTGTGCGGCAAGGCCTTTGCCCAGTCGGCCAACCTGCGGCAGCACCAGCGCACCCACACCGGGGAGAGGCCCTTCCGCTGCGAGGAGTGTGGCCGGGCCTTTACCCACTCCTCCAACCTGCTCCTCCACCGCCGCACGCACTCCACCCTCCCCTCCGCCCCCCTCAGCCCCTCGGCTGCCTCTCCTGCCGGCTGGACTTCCTCGACGCCCCCTCCCTCCGGCTCCATCTCCGCTCCGGCACATGCCAGGGTCAAGCGCTGACCCCTGCGAGCCCAGCTCTTCCCCCACCTCTTCCACAGCTACCTCCCCCACCTCCCCTCGCCCTGCCGCTCCCGCTCCCTCTCCCTCTCCCTCTCCCTCTCCCGGTCCACGAGACGGAGGGAGCGCTCTCCCTCTCGCTCTCCCCAGCCGAGGAGGTGGTGCTACAAGCCACCGAGACGGAGGTGGAGACGGTGCACCGCTGCGACCTGTGCCAGCGGGCCTTCCAAGGCCCGTGCGGCCCTGTCCAGACACCAGCGCTCCCACCGGGCCCATCCCCGTCCCGACAGTGTCCCCGGGGAGCAGCCTGACTCCCCGTGCCGTCCGCCGGAGGCCGAGGGAGAGAGGACGGAGGTGGGAGGAGCCGGAGGAGGCCAGGGAGTGGCAGAGGCGTGTGACAGGCCCTACAAGTGTTCGGAGTGCGACAAGGCCTTCAAGGGGTCGTCGGGGCTGCGATACCACCAGCGGGGCCACACGGGGGAACGACCCTACAAGTGCTCGGAGTGCGGCAAGGCCTTCAAACGCTCCTCCCTCCTGGCCGTCCACCAGAGCGTCCACACGGGCTTCCGGGCCTTCAAGTGCAGCCTGTGCCCGCTGAGCTTCAAGTGGTCTTCGCACTACCAGTACCACATGCGGCAGCACTCCGGAGAGCGTCCCTACGCCTGCGGGGAGTGCGGCAAGACCTTCAAGAACTCCTCCAGCCTGTCCCGGCACCGGCACGTTCACACCGGCGAGAGACCCTACCCCTGCCCGCTATGCGGCAAGGCCTTTGCCCAGTCGGCCAACCTGCGGCAGCACCAGCGCACCCACACCGGGGAGAGGCCCTTCCGCTGCGAGGAGTGTGGCCGGGCCTTCACCCACTCCTCCAACCTGCTCCTCCACCGCCGCACGCACTCCACCCTGCGGCCCCACGCCTGCCACCGCTGCGGCAAGGCCTTTGCCGTCGCCTCCTACCTCCAGCGGCACCTCCGCACACACGCTGGCGACCAGGGCCCCCTCTCCCTCTCCCTCTCCCCCACCCCTTCCCCCTCCCTCCGCTCTCCACGCCCTCCACATTGTCCACACGGTGCCTGCCCTCCCCACCCTCCACTTGGTTCACACCTTCTGAGGGGCCGCCGGGCCCCCTTGGGTACCACCTCCCAGACACCCGGGGGGGGGGCCATCGGCTGGGGTGCAGTACCTCCTCCCATCCACCAGGGGTGGTAGTTGGCATGGTGCAGTACCTCCTCCCATCCACCAGGGGGTGGTAGTTGACAGGGTGCAGTACCTCCTCCCATCCACCAGGGGTGGTAGTTGGCGGGGGTGCAGTACCTCCTCCCATCCACCGGGGGTGGGTAGTTGGCGGGGTTGCAGTACCTCCTCCCATCCACCAGGGGTGGTAGTTGGCAGGGTGCAGTAGCTCCTCTCATCCACCGGGGGTGGTAGTTGGCAGGGTGCAGTACCTCCTCCCATCCACCGGGGGTGGTAGTTGGCAGGGTGCAGTACCTCCTCCCATCCACCAGCGGTGGTAGTTGGCGGGGGTGCAGTACCTCCTCCCAACCACCAGTTGGTGGGGGTGCAGTACCTCCAACGGGGTTGTTGGCGGAGGTTCTGTACGTCCGCCCATCAACGTCAAACTGGGAAGTCCACCAGCCCTGTGTTCCACTTCGGTAGATCTCATCTCCTGCCCTTGGTGGCCCTGGACCTGCCCTCCTCTACCACCGCCCTGCCCTGGAGCCAAGCGTAGACAGTGCACCTTGGCCGACTATGTCAAGTTGGAGCTGATCCCATCAACATCTGCCCAAGCCTGCCACCTTTCACCCACCCGTCCACCCTACTCTGGGTCCAGAACTATTTTAACCCTCTCCTCCCATTTCCCCCGTAAAAGCCGACCTTCAACAATTTCACAAGTTATAGGAGTAAAATTAGGCCATTCGGCCCACCGAGTCTACTCCGCCATTCAATCATGGCTGATCTCTGCCACCTAATCCCATTTCATGCCTTCTCCCCACAATCCTTGACACCTGTTCTATTCAAGAACATGTCTATCTCTGCCTACAAAATATTTCCACCACAGCCCTCTGTGGGAATGAGTTCCACAGATTAACTACCCTCTGACTAAAGAAGTTCCTCCTCATCTCCTTTCTAAAAGAGCTCCTTTTAATTCTGAGGCTATGACCTCTGGTCCTAGACTCTCTCACCAGTGGAAACATGCTCTCCACATCCACTGTATCCAGGCCTTTCATTATTCTGTAAGTTTCAATGAGGTCCCCCCTCAACCTTCTAAACTCCATCGAGTGCAGGCCCAGTACTGTCAAATGCTCATCATATGTTAACCCACACATTCTTGGAATCATTCTTGTAAACCTCGTCTGACTCTTTCCAGAGCCATCACATCCTTCCTCAGATATGGGGCCCACATTCTGATCCTTGGGCTTCCTCCGTTGCCAGAGATAGGCGCGGTTGGAACTGGGAGGTCCACCACCCTGTATTCCGCTTGGGTAGCTCACACCCAAGAGTGTCAACGTTCAACTCTCCAATTGTAGGTAACAGACCCTCCATGTTTTTGTCCCTCCTCCGACCCCATCCCTTCCCTGTGTCCCACCTCAACATGCACCCATTTACCTCGCTATCCTTCTCTCCTTTTCTCCTCTCCTTCCACCTGTAATCCCTCCCTAAGGCTATACACTTCACTCGTGGAGTCCTACAGCACGGAAACAGGACCTTCGGCCCAACTCTTCCAAGCCAACCGAAGGTGCCCCATCTACACTAGTCTCACCTGCCTGCGTTTGGCCCATATCCCTCTAAACCAGTCCTATCCATGTACCAGTCCAAGTGTTTTGATGGTCCCCGCGATAACTACCTCCTCTGGCATCTCGTTCCATACACGCACCACCCTCTGAGAAGTGAAAAAGTTGCCCCTCGGGTTCCTATTAAATCTTTTCCCCTTCCTCTCACCTTAACCCTGTGTCCTCTCGTTCTCGATTCCCCTACCCTGAAGATAAAATACTTCATTCATTCACCCTATCTCTCCCCCTCGTGATTTTATACACCTCCATAAGATCACTCCTCATCCTCCTGCGCTCCAAGGAATAAAGCCCGAGCCTGCCCCAACTCTCCCTGTAGCTCAGGCCCCTCGATTCCTGGCAACATCCTCGTAAATCTTCTCTGCGCCTTTTCCAGTTTCACAGTTCCTGATTCCCCTACCCTTGCCCCGCACATTTCCTTTAAACTTTGCCCCTCTCACCTTAAAGCTACGCCCTCTAGTCTTTGACATTTCTACCCCGGGGGAGAAAAGGTTCTGACTGTCCACCCTATCTACACCTCTCATAGTGTTATGCACTACTCCCTCTCTCTCCCAACACTCTCTCACCCCTCCTCTCTGTCTCCCTCTCTGTCTGTCTGCCTTTCCCTCCCCATCTCCTCTCTCTCTCCCTGTCATTAGTCCCTATCTCCCTACCCCTCTCCTCACCCTTCTCTTTGTCTCTCTTCCTACTATCCCTCCCCCTTTCCTCATTTCCTTCACTCCCTCCCTACCCCACTCTCTCTTACTCCCTCCTCTCTCCCATTTCTCTCCATACCCCTCCTACTCCCCACCCCCCTCTCCTCACCCCCCCATCTTCCTCTCACTTCCATTCCGTCTCTACTGCTCTCTGTTGCCCTCTCATTCCTTATGTCTCTCCCCCTCCTATTCCCACTCCCCTCTCTCGTACTCTCCTCCTCACTTCCCCCCTCACACTACCACTCTCCCTCTGTTTCCCTCCCTTTCTCTCTCGCTCCCTACCCCTCTCACTTTCTCTCCCTCCCTTACTTTCGCTCTTCGTACCCCTCTCATTCTGTCCCTCTCCCTCCCCCTTCCTTCCATCCCCCTCTCTCCCCCCCCTTCCCTCCATCCCTCTCTCTCCCTCCCCTCCCTCTTTCCCTCCCTTTCCTCTCTCCCTTTCTCTCTGTCTCCTTCTCTCCCCTTCCATCCCTTTCTCTGCCTCCCTCCCTCTCCTTTCACCTTCTGTCTCTCTCCCCTCTCACTCCACCCTCCCTCTCTTTCTCCTTACCCCTCCCTGCCTTTCTCTGTCCCCCTCTCTCTCCCTCCCTCTGTCCCTCTCCTATCTCTCTTCCCTCTCCCTTTCTCTCTCCCTCCACCCATCTCCCCTCTCTTTTTCTCCCCGCTCTCTCTCTCTCTCCCCTTTCCTCCCTCCCTCTTTCACCCTCATTTTCCCTCTCTCCCTACCCCTCACTCCACCTCTCCCTCTCTCCCGCCCCTCCCCTCTCTCCTCCCCCTTCATCCATCCCTCTCCCCCCTTCCCTCCCTCTCCCACCGTGGCATCACCCAGCTTTTCCCAGTGCATTCCCCATCAACAAGCCTCCAGTCACTGCAAAGCGCTCTCTCTGCTCCCTCTCTAATAAATGTGCTGCAAACCTTCACTCCAGCCGTCTCCTTTCCTACCGGGGTAACGGGGCCCTTCGGCCCACGAGTGGGTAGGGAGGGAGGGAGAGATGGGGGGGGGGGGGGGGAGAGATACAGTGTGGCAACAGGCCCATCGGCCCACCGAGTCCGCGCTGGCCACTGATCACCGGTTCACACTGGTATAGTTTTGAGATACAGCACGGAAACAGGCCTTTGGGCCCACCGAGTCCGTGCCGACCGTTGATCACCCATTCATACTAGTTTAGTTTAGAGATACAGCAAAGAAACAGGTCCTCCGACCCACCCTTCTGTAGAGTTTTGTGTTTAGTTTTGGTCGCCCTGCTATAGGAAGGATGTCGTCAAGCTGAAAAGTGTGCAGATAAGATTTATATGGGTGTTGCCGGGACTCGAGGGGCCTGAGCTACAGGGAGAGCGCTGGCAACATCCTCGTCAATATTCTCTGCGTCCTTTCCAGCTTAACGACATCTTTCCTATATTCTCCAGAGATGCTGCCTGACCCGCTGAGTTACTCCAGCACTTTATGTCTTTATCTTCGTCTGAAGAAGGTTCCCGACCCGAAACGTCACCTATCCATGTTCTCGAGAGATGCTGCCTGAACCGCTGAGTTACTCCAGCACTTTGTAACTATCCGTGTTCTCCAGCGATGCAGCCTGACCCGTTGAGTTACTCCAGCACTTTGTGTCTTTTCTCCGTAAGCTAGCACCTGAGGTTCTCTCCACCAAACTCCCAGTGCGTGTACATTTGGCTTGAATTCCGCCTACGACTGCTGCAGTGGTGATGCCAGATCTCGAACTATGAGACGGAATACACAAAGGAAATGGAGAATGGGCGACATGGTGGTAATGCTGCCTCCCAGCGCCAGAGACCCTGGTTCGATCCTGACTATGGGTGCTGTTTCTCTGGAGTTTTACGTGCTCCCCGTGACCTGTGTGGGTTTTCTTCGGGTGCTCCGGATTGAAACATAGAAAACAGGTGCAGGAGGAGGCCATTCGGCCCTTCGAGCCAGCACTGCCATTCATTGTGATCATGGCTGATCGTCCCCAATCAATAACCCGTGCCTGCCTTCTCCCCATATCCCTTGATTCCACTAGCCCCTAGAGCTCTATCTAACTCTTAAATCCATCCAGTGATTTGGCCTCCACTGCCCTCTGTGGCAGGGAATTCCACAAATTCACAACTCTTTGGGTGAAAAAGACTTCTCACCTCAGTCTTAAATGGCCTCCCCTTTATTTTAAGACTGGCCCTGGTTCTGGACTCGCCCAACATTGGGAACATTTTTCCTGCATCTAGGTTGTCCAGTCCTTTTATAATTTTTTATGTTTCTATAAGAATCCCCTTCATCCTTCTAAACCCCAGTGAATACAAGCCTAGTCTTTTCAATCTTTCCTCATATGACAGTCCCGCCATCCCAGGGATCAATCTCGTGAACCTACGCTGCACTGCCTCAATCAAAGGATGTCCTTCCTCAAATTAGGAGACTAAAACTACACAATACTCCAGAGGTGGTCTTACCAGAGCCCTATACAACTGCAGAAGAACCTTTTTACTCCTATACTGAAACCCTCTTGTTATGAAGGCCAACATTCCATTAGCTTTCTTCACTGCCTGCTGTACCTGCACGCCAGCTTTCAGTGACTTGTGTACAAGGACACCCAGGTCTCTCTGTACCTCCCCTTACCTAACCTAACCCCAAGCTCCCACACTCCAAAAACTTGCAGGTTTGTAGATTAATTGGCCGTTTGTAAATTGCCCGCTAGTGTGTAGAGAGTGTATGGGAAAGTGGGATAACAGATCTCGGAGCGCCTGAAAGTGGCCTCACAGGTAGGCAGAGAATCTTGTAGAGCAGAGGGATCTAGGAGTGCAGGTATATAGTGGTGTCGCAAGTAGACAGGTTGGTCAAGAAGCCTTTTGGACTTCATCAGTCACAGCATTGAGTATAAAAGTTGGGACGTTGCGTTGCAGTTGTACAGGACATTGGTGAGGCAGCACTTGGAGTATAGTGTTCAGGTAAGGTCATCCTACTTACAGGAAGGATGACGTTTAGCTGGAAATGGTGAAAAGACAAGTTGCAGACAATAGGTGCAGGAGTAGGCCATTCGGCCCTTTGAGCCAGCACCGCCATTCAATGTGATCATGGCTGATCATCCCCGATCAGTGCCCCGTTCCTGCCTTCTCCCCCTATCCCCTATCTTTAAGCCCAATCTAGCTCTCTCTTGAAACCATCCAGAGAACCTGCCTCCACCGCCCTCTGAGGCAGAGAATTCCACAGACTCACAACTCTCTGTGAGAAAAAGTGTTTCCTCGTCTCCGTTCTAAATGGCTTACTCCTTATTCTTAAACTGTGGCCCCTGGTTCTGGACTCACCCAACATCGGGAACATGTTTCCTGCCTCTAGCGTGTCCAAACCCTTAACAATCTTATATGTTTCAATAAGATGCCCTCTCATCCTTCTAAACTCCAGAGTGTACAAGCCCAGCCGCTCCATTCTCTTGGCATATGACAGTCCTGGGAATTAACCTTGTAATTTATGAGGATGTTGCCAGTTCTAGAGGGTCTGACCTATCGGGAGAGGTTGAGTAGGCTGGGACTCTATTCCTTGTAGCGCAGGAGGATGAACTTATAGAGGTGTATAAAATCATGAGAGGAATAGATCGGGTAGATGCATAGAATCTCTTGCCCAGAGTAGGTGAATCAAGGACCAGAGGATATAGGTTTAGGGTGAAGGGGAAAAGATTTAATAGGAATCTGATAGGTAACTTTTTCACACAAAGGGTGGTGGATGTATGGAACTAGTTGCCAGACGAGGTAGTTGAGACAGGGTCTATCCCAATGTTTAAGAAACAGACACGTACATGGACATGACAGGTTTGGTGGGATATAGACCAAGCACAGACAGGTGGGACTATTGTAGCTGGGAATGTTGGCCGGTTTGGGCAAGTTGTGCCAAAGAGTGTTTCCACACTATCACTATTGATTAAGATGACAAACAGTAACCAAACCATATATATATATATATATATATACGCACGTGTATATCTGTCCAATGTTTCCTTGTAGCTAAAACCCTCTAATCCAGGCAGCATTCTGGTAAACTTCTGTGCTCTCTCCCTGTATCTTATACCCTCTAACCCATTCGCGATAAAAACGAGTTATTCAGCAACATTCTTGCACTAAACGTTATTCATGGCTGATCTATCTTTCCCTCTCAACCCCTCTCTCCTGCCTTCTCTCCATAGCCCCTGATGCACTTACTAATCAAGAATCTGTCGATATCCATGGATTTCGACTCCTCAGCTGTCTGTGGCAATGAATTTCATAGATTCACTGCCTAATAGAAAATAGGTACAGGAGGAGGCCATTCGGCCCTTCGAGCCAGCCCCGCCATTCATTGTGATCATGGCTGATCGTCCCCAATCAATAACCCGTGCCTGCCTTCTCCCCATATCCCTTGACTCCACCAGCCCCTAGAGCTCCATCTAACTCTCTTAAATCTATCCAGTGATTTGGCCTCCACTGCCCTCTGTGGCAGGGAATTCCACAAATTCACAACTCTGGATGAAAACATTTTTTCTCACCTCAGTCTTAAATCGCCTCCCCTTTATTCTAAGACTGTGGCTCCTGGTTCTGGACTCGCCCAACATTGGGATTTTTTTTCTGCATCTAGCTTGTCCAGTCCTTTTATAATTTTATATGTTTCTATAAGATCCCCCTCATCCTTGTAAACTCCTGTGAATACAAGCCTAGTCTTTTCAATCTTTCCTCATATGACAGTCCCGCCATCCCAGGGATCAATCTCGTGAACCTACGCTGCACTGCCTCAATCACAAGGATGTCCTTCCTCAAATTAGGAGACCAAAACTGTACACAATACTCCAGATGTTGTCTTTCCAGAGCCCTATACAACTGAAGAAGAACCTGACTACTCCTATACTGAAATCCTCTTGTTATGACAAAATAAATTCCTCTTTGTCTCCTTTCCAGAGGTACTTTATTTTATCCTGAGGCTAAGGCCTCTGGTCCCAGACTTTCCCTCTAGTGGAAACATCTCCACATTCATTCTATCCAGGCCTTTCAACATTTGATAAGATTTAATGAGGTCTATTCTTTGACTGGATAGCACGCAAACTAAAGTTTTTCACTGTATCTCGGTACACATGACAATAATAAACTAAGCTGAAAAACACTAAACTGGAACCGTACAAAGACATTGCCAGCGCAAGAGGGTCTGAGCTATAGGGAGACGTTGAGTAGGCTGTGACTATTCTTTGGAGAGCAGAAGGCTGAGTGGTGATCTTACAGAGGTGTATAACATCGAAGAATAGATCGGATAGATCTATGCACAGATATCTTGCCCAGTGCAGATGAATTGAGGATCAGAGGACGTAGGTTTACGGTAAAAAGATATAATAAGAGGTAACCTTTACACAAAAAGGGCGGTGACTGTATAGAACAAGCTGCCGGAGGAGGTAGTTGAGGCAGGGACTATCCCAACTTTTAAGAAACTGTTAGGCAGGTATATGGATTGGACAGTTTTGGAGGGATACATGCCAAACGCGGGTAGGTGGAACTAGTGTATTGGGACATGTTGGCCGGTGTGGGAAAGTTGGGCTGAAGAGCCTGTTTCCACGCTGTATCTCTCAGACTCTTCTATAGAGTGTTGAATAAGGCATACGGTATGCATGCTTTAATAGGTTAGTGCATGCTTTATAGGATTTCACTTGAGTTTAGAAGGATGAGGGGGAATCTTATAGAAACAAAAATTATAAAAGGGCTGGACAAGCTAGATGCAGGAAAAATGTTCCAAGTTGGGCGAGTCCAGAACCAGGGGCTACAGTCTTAGAATAAAGGGGAGGCCATTTAAGACTGAGATGAGAAAAAACGTTTTCACCCAGAGAGTTGTGAATTTGTGGAATTCCCTGCCACAGAGGGCAGTGGAGGCCAAATCACTGGATGGATTTAAGAGAGAGTAAAGGGCCTGTCCCACCAGCATGCGACTCCATGCGGCAAGCGCGATCAAACCGGAAGCGGGGGCCGCGCGGAGGTCGAGTGATCCCAATACAGGGCCGGTCCCACCAGCATGCGCCGAGCGCGACCAAACCGGAAGCGGGGGCCGCGCGGAGGTCGAGTGAGTGAAGTGAAGTTCGAGCGAAGTCCGCGGGAAGTTCGCGCGTGACGTACGGCGTCAAGACGCTGTGTACGGCATCGAGACGCTGCGCACGCCCGTCGAGGCGGCTGCGGGCCGGCAGGCCGTTGCCGCGCGGAATTTTTGAAAACGGTCAGTTTTTCGGAGCCCCGCGCAATGTCGGGACCAGCTCCGCACAACTCCATACGGCTCCGGCGATCGAAGTGGGACCGGCCCCGCGAGGCCGAACGGCTCAAGCAACCACGTTAGGTTGCGCTTGTCGCATGGAGTCGCATGCTCGTGGGACAGGCCCTTTAGATAGAGCTCTAGGGGCTAGTGGAATCAAGGGATATGGGAGAAGGCAGGCACGGGTTATTGATTGGGACGATCAGCCATGATCACAATGAATGGCAGTGCTGGCTCGAAGGGCCTCCTGCACCTATTTTCTATGTTTCTATGACTTTGTTTAGGCTGTGTCCAGAGAATTGTATGCAGTTCTCGCGCCACATTACAGGAAGAATGTGGGTGCTTTGGAGCGGATACAGATCCTGTTTAACAGCATGTTGCCTTGATGAGAGGGTATTGGTTTAGTTTAGTTACAGCGCAGAAACAGGCTCTTCGGCCTACCGAGCCCGGGCCAACCAGCGATCCCCGCACACTAATATTATCCCACACACAAACAAACTAGGGACAATTTACATATTTAGCAAAGCCAATTAATCTACAAATCTGTCTATTTTTGGATTGTGGAGGAAACTGGAGCACCCGGGGGAAACCCACGCAGATCACGGGGAGAACTTTCAAAGTCTGTACAGACAGCAATAGCCGTCAGGATGGAACTGGGTTTAAATTTTTTAATTTTTTTATTTTTTATTATACAAATACTTCCATTCAAAAAAAAATATATACAAATTAGCACAATCAAAGACTACCTATGTTGAAGTTTTACAAACAAACGATCATCAAATTAATATAACGCCAACTTTATCAACCAAACACTCAACATCCCGCAGCGACCAGTGTTCACGGAAGGCCTCCAAAGTCCCCGTGGACACCGCGTGTTCCCTCTCCTGCAGCAAACTCTACCGCAGCGCCACCGTTATCAGGAGAGTCTGGACATACTCGGATTGCTTTCTCTGGAGCATTGGAGGTCGATCGGAGACCTGATAGAAGTATATAAAATGTGAGGTGTAGATTGGGTAGACGGTCTGAACCTTTTACCCTTGGGATGGCAATAGCAAATACTAGAGAGCATACCTTTAAATAAGTAAGTAAGTTTATTGGCCAAGTATTCACATACAAGGAATTTGCCTTGGTGCTCCGCCCACAAGTAACAACATGACATACAGTGACAGTTACCAATGACTCGGAAAACACTAAACATTAATAATAATAAAACATTAATGATAAAACACCATTGATCATGTGAACCAACAAAATGCCAGATCAAAGGGAGGCTACAGATTTTTGGCTGTTGAGTAGAGCAACTACTCGTGGAAAAAAGCTGTTTTTATGTCTGGCTGTGGCAGCTTTGACAGTTCGGAGTCGCCTTCGTGAGGGAAGTGAATCAAAGAGTTTGTGGCCAGGGTGAGAGGGGTCAGAGATGATCTTACCCGCTCGCTTCCTGGCCCTTGCAGGTGTACAGTTCATCAATGGAGGAGGGTTGCAGCCAATAACCTTCTCAGCTGATCGGACGATTCGCTGCAGCCTCCAGGTGTCGTGCTTGGTGGCTGAGCCAAACCAGACCATGATGGAGAAGGTGAGAACAGACTCTATGATGGCCGTGTAGAATTGGACCATCATTGCGTGTGGCAGATTGTGTTTCCTCAGCTGCTGCAGGAAGTACATCCTCTGTTGTGCCTTTAAGGTGAGAGACGAAGTTTCAAGGAGATTTGCAGGGCAAGTCATTTTGCACAGAGGGTCGGAGGTGCTTAAAACGAGCTGCCGTGAGTGGTGTTAGAGGCAGATAGGATAGTGGTGTTTAAGAGGTTGGCAGGAGGGGCAAATAAATTGAGAGAGATAGATGACTTGCAGGAAGAAGAATGTTTGAGTTGGCATCTTGTTCGGCACAAACATGGGTCGAATGGCGTGATCCTGTGCTGTACTTTCAATCACATCTTTGTGTAAACAGAACATACCGAAACGACCTAATTCACGACCTCTGCTGAGTTTGCCCTTGACTCATACTCACAGCATGGTCGTCACAAGGTCGTAGCAGGCCTTGATGCTAGTCGTAAGTACTCGTGGCATCAAGTAGGACGGGGCATTTTTTCTAGCATGATGAAATATGTCCACGAGTAAAAAAGGTGGTGAATTAGGTCGTGAAAGTGGGACAGGCCATATAACTATCCCAACTTCCTCCTCGTCTTGTTAATGGAAGAACACGGAAACCTACAAACAAAACCAAACATAATAAGAAGGAGCAGAAAGCAGGAGTAGGCTCGTTTTTCTCCATTCCCGGTGAAGGCAGGTCTGATTCCACGCGAATGAATGAGCTGCTATCTTTCTCTCTCTCAAAGTTCAACTGGAGGAACAAATATTTTGCAAGTAACACTGAAGCTTCCCAAATAAATTCCAATGTCGGTATTCAATGGTTTGGGAACAGCTCCATCCAAGATCCGCAAGAAATCGCGGAGAGTTGTAGACACGGCTCAGACCATCACACGAACCAAGCTCCCCTCAATCGACCCCATCTACACTTCACATTGCCCTGATAACAGCCAGTCTTACTACGGTCACTCAATTTTCTCCCTTCTCCATCTGGTAAGAGGCACAGAAGTGTGATTCAAAACAGTTTCAAGAGAGTTTATTGTCATGTGTCCCAGATATTACAATGAAATTCTTGCTTTGCTTCAGCACCACAGAATATTGCAGGCATAAATAAATACAGAACAGATCAGTGTGTCCATATACCAATGAATATATATATACACATAAGTAAACAGATAAAATGCAATGGGCTATTAGATCAGAATTTTGTTTGAGTTGAGTTTAATAGCCTGATGGCTGTGGGGAAGTAGCTATTCCTGAACCTGGATGTTGCAGATTTCAGGCTCCTGTACCTTCTACCTGAAGGCAGCGGGGAGATGAGTGAGTGGCCAGGATGGTGTGGGTCCTTGATGATGCTGGCAGCCTTTTGAGGCAGGGACTGCGATAGATCCCCTCGATGGTGGGGAGGTCAGAGCCGATGATGGACTGGGCAGTGCTTACAACTTTTTGCAGTCTTTTCCGCTCCTGGACACTCAAGTTGCCGAACCAATCCACGATGCAACCGGTCAGCCTGCTCTCTACTGTGCACATGTAGAAGTTCGAGAGAGTCCACCTTGACATACCGACTCTCCGTAATCTTCTCAGGAAGTAGAGGCGCTGATGTGCTTGCTTTATAATTGCATCAGTGTTCTGGGACCAGGATAAATCTTCAGAGATATGCACGCCCAGGAATTTGGAGCTCTTGACCCTTTCAACCATCGACCCCATGATATAAACGGGACTGTGGGTCCCCATCCTACTCCTTCCAAAGTCCACAATCAGTTCCTTGGTTTTGCTGGTGTTGAGAGCCAGGTTATTGTGCTGGCACCATTTGGTCAAACGGTCGATCTCACTTCTATTCTCTGACGTCCCTCCATACCTCCTGATTCAGGGACAGTTTCTTCCCAGTCATCGGGTAACTGAACTGTCCTATCACTAACTAGAGGGTGGGTTAAGACCTCCCATCATTGGTGACCCTCGGACTATCTTTAATCGGAATTTACTGGACTTTATGTGGCCATAAATGTTATTCCCTTTATCCTGTATCAGCACTGTGGACTCTGGGTAAAGGCTCTGTGTATCTACCCGATCCATTCCTCTCATGACTTTGTACACCTCCATAAGACCACTGATCATCCTTGTGTGCTTCAAGGAATAAACTCCTAGCCTGCTGAACTTACCCTGGTAGCTCAGAACTTAACGTCCTGGCAAATCCTCAAAAATCCTTCCTGCACCTTTTCCAGTTCGTCACCATCTTTCCCATAAACTGAACACAATAGTCTAAATGTGGCCTCACCGATGTCTTGTGCAACTGTAACATGACCTCCCAACAGGGATACTCAATACTCTGAATAATGAGCCAAACACCTTCATGACGAACCTATCCAAGATTCAAGAGATTCAAGAGAGTTTATTGTCATGTGTCCCAGATAGGACAATGAAAGTCTTGCTTGCTGCAGCACAACAGAATATAGTAGGCATAAATACAGACAGATCAATGTGTCCATATACCATTGAATATATATACACACACACACACATAAATAAACAGATAAAGTGCAATGGGCTATTAATGATCAGAGTTTGTTTGGAGTTGAGTTTAATAGCCTGATGGCTGTGGGGAAGCAGCTATTCCTGAACCTGGATGTTGCAGATTTCAGGCTTCTGTACCTTCTACCTGAAGGCAGCGGGGAGATGAGTGTGTGGCCAGGATGGCGTGGGTCCTTGATGATGCTGGCAGCCTTTTTGAGGCAGCAACCTATCTACCTGTGATGCATCTTTCTGGAAACCATGGACCTGCACTCCGAGATCCCTCTGCTCAACAACACTTCCTCTCTACCCATGACGCCATTTTGAAGGAACTAAGTCCCTGCACTCCTAGATGCATCTGCTCCACAATGGGGGGGGGGGGGGAAGGAAGTTGAATGAGAGACTGAAACAATAAAGAGAGGGGCAAAATGAAAGGAAAGATGGGGAGAGAGAGAGTCAAACTGTATCTTTCACTCAATTAAAAAAAATCAAACTATAAGCTTGCATGTTTTAAAATCGTTGTTTACAAATCCTGTGGATTCATAGACTTTGCACTCGGCGTACAGTTTGCGTTAGTCGTGGGAATTCGTAGACATACTCGTAGGAGCTCGTGAAGAGTCGTGGAAGGTCGTAGGAGTTCGTAGATTACTACGATCTTGATTTTTTTTTTTAGGTCCTTTAAACTTGGCAGAGGTTTTGAATTAAGTCGTGAAAGTAAACCTTCACGCAAACACAGATAGATTTTACCTTATTTGGGCCTGTGTTTCCTTTTAAACCGTGTCGATTTTATCTTTAGTTTAGGAATGAACTGCAGATGCTGATTTATTGTACAAACATGCACGTCCTTGAGACATGGGTCGAAACGGTGGCATTCGGAGAAAACCCATACGGTCGCCAGGAGAATGCACAGACTCTGTACAGACAGTACCCGCAATCAGGATTAAACCCCGGCCTCCGGCAGCAACTCTTGGTCAGAGAACAGTTTCATTTCTGACCACCGAGTTCGCGCCGACCACCGATCACCCGTTCACACTGGTTTTGTTTGGAGACACAGCGAGGAAGCACCGAGTCCGCGCCGACCATGGCTCATCGACCATCCGTGCAGACAGCACCCGCAGTCAGGATCGAACCCCGGTCTCCGGCGCTGTGAGGCAGCAACTCTACCGTTGCGCCACTGTGCTGCTCTCATCCCAAAGACTTGCGGTTGACTTGCTTCCGTGAATCGCCCGAGAGTCGATGTGAAAGTGGAGCACTTAAGGCGGAATTGGTAAAAAATAAAAACCCACATACGTTGAACACCTTCTTTTGTAAGATTCTTTTCACCTCGGCACGGATGGCGCAGCGGTAGAGTTGCTCGTTGCTCCACACAGCGCTATAGGGGGGTTGCACGTAAGGTCACTGGGTCATAGGGCTTGACGCACGGAGCCGCTCAATCCATCTGGAGGACATCCGTAACTTCCGGTATATGTTATTAATGCAAGAAACGCTACGTTCCTACCTGTTAAACACCGCCAAAATGTTGAACTTTTTTCGCTGTACAAAGTTGTGGAAGTCGGGGTAAGTATGAGAGACATCTACCCTACTTCAGAATTCCAAACGTGAAGCGAAATGAAGGTAAAGAGAAGCGAGAGCTGAAGGGACAACAACAGCTAAAGTGCTTGGCGAACATTGGCCGTGCAGATATCGGATTTGAAAATATTGGGAATTATCGCGTTTGCTCACTGCATTTCATCAACAGTTAGGCATTATTTGTGGTTTTTCTTGATTCCTTTGGTATCTAAAAAGTCTCAGAAGTGATAAATCTGGCTGTAAATTTTGCTTCAGAGGCCGTTTTATTTTTGTATGTAAAAACCCACTTGAGAACCATGGGCGATTTTAAAATTTTACAGCCAGATTTATCACTTCTGAAACTTTTTAGATGCCAAAGGAATCAAGAAAAAACACAAATAATGCCTTACTGTTGATGAAATGCAGTGAGCAAACGGCCAATGTTCGCCAAGCACTTTGGCTGTTGTTGTCCCTTCAGCTCTCGCTTCTATCTACCGTCATTTCTTCTCACTTTTGGAATTCTGAAGTAGGCTAAATGTCTCTCACGTTATCCCGATTTCCATTATTATTTACAGCGCAAAAATTGACAATTTCGGCGGGTTTTAACGGGCCCGCTACGTTGGAAACAATGGTAAGTGCCTACCCGCAGTTCATCGTGTGTACTCCACTTGTCGTAGCGTAGCAACAGTATGGGTTTCGGGTCGTGACCCGACTGCCGTGAAACCTCCCAATAGACCCGGGTTGGACCTTCCCCACGGAGTTTGTACCTTCTCCCCATCACCTGCGTGGGGTTTCTCCCAGATCTTCGGTTTCCTTCCACTTTTTCAAAGACTTGTAGGTTAATTAGTTTGGTGTAAATGTAAATTGTTCCTGGTGTGTGTAGGACGGTGCTAATGTGCGGAAATCGCTGGTCGGGCCGGACTCGGTGGGCCGAAGGGCCAGTTTCTGCGCTGTGTCTCCAAACTAAAAACGATTAGCTTGCATGTTTTAAAATCGCTGTTTACAAATCGTGTGGATGCCTAGACTTTGCACCCGGCGTACTTGCGTTTAATCCATCACGCGAACACAACTCCATTTTACCTTATTTGGGCTTTTCAGATTCAGATTCAGATTCAGATTCAACTTTATAGTCATTGTGCAGTGTACAGTACAGAGACAACGAAATGCAGTTAGCATCTCCCTAGAAGAGCGACATAAATATGAGCAGTAAATAAATAAATCTAATCTAATAAATCCTGGTGGGAGGAGTGTGGGGGGGGGGGGGTGTGTGATTGGCAGTCACCGAGGTACAGTGTTGAGTAGTGTAACCGCCGCAGGGAAGAAGCTGTTCCTGGACCTGCTGGTCCGGCAACGGAGAGACCTGTAGCGCCTCCCGGATGGTAGGAGGGTAAACAGTCTGTGGTTGGGGTGAGAGCAGTCCTTGGCGATGCTGAGCGCCCTTTGCAGACAACGCTTGCTTTGGACAGACTCAATGGTGGGGAGTGAGGAACCGGTGATGCGTTGGGCAATTTTCACCCCCCTCTGCAGTGCTTTCCGGTCGGAGACAGAGCAGTTGCCATACCATACTGTGATGCAGTTGGTAAGGATGCTCTCGATGGTGCAGCGGTAGAAGTTCACCAGAATCCGAGGAGACAGATGGACCTTCTTTAGTCTCCTCAGGAAGAAGAGACGCTGGTGAGCCTTCTTGACCAGAGTTGAGGTATTGTTGGTCCAAGAGAGGTCATCGGAGATGTTGACCCCCAGGAACCTGAAGCTGGAAACACGTTCCACCTCCCTCCCGTTAATGTGGATGGGGGTGTGCATGCCGCCCCTAGACTTCCTGAAGTCTACAATGACAATTCCCCCCCCCCTTTTAACCCGTGTCGATTCTATCTTTAGTTTAGGAACGAACTGCAGATGCTGATGCAGATGACCTAAGATATACAACAACAAAAACTGGAGTAAAGGGCCTGTCCCACTCTCACGACCTAATGTTGGCCTGTGTGGGCAAGTTGGGCCGAAGGGTCTATATCCGGGCGAAATGACTCTATGATCTAGAGTAGGGGAATCAAGAAACACAGACATAAGTTTAAGGGGGCGGGGGGGTGGGGGAGATTAAATAGGCAATTAAGGAGCAAACCTTTACACAGAGGGTGGTAAGTATATGGAGTGAGGGGCCACGGAAGCACCACCCACCTATACGAATAATTAGGAGGTTTAGTTTGGAGGTACAGCGTGGAAACGGGCCCTTAGGCCCACCGGGTCCGCGCCGACCATCGATCACCCGTTCACACTAGTTTAGTTTAGAGATGCAGTGCGGAACCAGGCCCTTCGGCCCCACCGGGTCCGCGCCAACCATCGCTCGCCCGTTCACACTTTGGGGGTGGCACGGTGGCGCAGCGGTAAAGTTGCTGCCTCACAGCGCCAGAGACCAATGGTTCCATCCTGACTCCGGGTGCTGTCTGTCTGGAGATTGTACATTCTCCTGTGACCACGTGGGTTTTCCCCAGGCGCTCCGGTTTCCTCCCGCCCTCCAAAGACATAGAGATTTATAGATTGATTGGCTTGGTAAAAGTGTAAATTGTTCCTGGTGTGTGTAGGATGGTACCTGGACGTGGCATCGAAGGACGATAAGCCGAAGCAAAGAAGTGGAAGCCAAATAACCGAATGGAAACTAAGCCAAAACACCAAATAACCGAAAGGTACAAAGCCGAAATGCCAATTAACTGAAAGGGTGGGACGCCTAAGTGCAAACTAACCGAAAGGGCGGGACGCCTAAAAGCCACCTAACCGAAAGGCTGCGTCGCCTAAAAACAAACTCACCGAATGGCCGCTCTGCTGAAACGCCACCTAACCGAAAGGCTGCGTCGCCTGCGAGCCAACGATCCGAATGCCGCTCAACAGAAAAGTCCAATAACGGACATGACGTCGCCGGGGGGCGGGACTTGTCAGGAGACCTCCGCGTCCATCACATCACTGGCCGATGGAGACGGGAGGGTGGGGGTCATTTTCCCACACAAGCCACAGGTGACCGGGCACTCTGAACCCGAGCACCAAGTTGTAAGCGGCCGAAGGAGCGCATCCCTCGGGACAGCCCCCACTCTCCCACGGCCACGGCCACCCTCCGCCTCGTCTCCCCCATGCACCCACACCGGCATCGGACCTCAACCCCCACACCAGGGTGATTCACCCCACACCCCCCGACCCCCCGGACCCTGACACCCACACCGGGTGATTCACCCCCACCCGGGTCACGGGGACAGACGGCTCGGGGCATTGGCACCATAGTAAATCGCTTTTAAAACATGAGGGGACACAAATTCCCTGGCGGGCTGATGACAAGTGTGCATGACAACGAACAATTTGATCTCCTCCCACTCCCCCCCCCCCCCTTGACAAGAAGAAGCACGTTTTATTTATTACCGTCTGGTTGCCTGCGGAACGCACACAAGCTCCCACGCACAAAACACCAGATAATCTGTCAACTGTTGTGACCGAAAATGGACACAAAAAGCTGGAGAAACTCAGCGGGACAGGCAGCATCTCTGGAGAGAAGGAATGGGTGACGTTTCGGGTCGAGACCATTCTTCAGACCTGAAGACTGAGTTTGAATGGTCTCGACCCGAAACGCCACCCATTCCTTCTCCAGAGATGCTGCCTGTCCCACTGAGTCACTCCAGCATTTTGTGTCTACCTTTGCTGTGACAGTTGTCTCAATTAAATCGGCTTCATGTATTGCACGCATGAAAGAAACTGGCACTGACAGCGGTCCATGTGAAAGGACAGCACCTCCCAGCAATGCAGGCACTATGAAACCAGCTGCCGCAGGCCCTTCCCACAGGATGGAGTTTTAACTCGGCATTAAAAATCAAAAAAGAGTTACATTGCCACCAAAGTGGATAACCTTACATTTATCTACGTTAAACTGCATCTGCCATGCATCTGCCCACTCACCCAATCTGTCCAAGTCACCCTGGATTCTAATAGCATCCTCTTCACAGTTCACACTGCCAGCAATGCAGGCACTTTGTATCATCTGCAAATTTGCTAATGTTACTTGTAATCCCTTCATCCAAATCATTGATGTATATTGTAAATAGCTGCGGTCCCAGCACCGAGCCTTGCGGTACCCCACTAGTCACTGCCTGCCATTCTGAAAGGGACCCGTTAATCCCTATTCTTTGTTTCCTGTCTGCCAATCACTTCTCTATCCATGTCAGCACTCTACCCCCAATACCATTTTCCCACTAATCTCCTATGTGGGACCTTATCAAATGTTTCTGAAAGTCCAGGTACACTACATCCACTGGCTCTCCTTGTCCATTTTCCCAGTTGCATCCTCAAAATATTCCAGAGGATTAGTCAAGCATGATTTCCCCTTCGTAAATCCATGCTGACTCGGACCGATCCTGTTACTGCTATCCAAATGTGCCGCTATTTCATCTTTTATAATTGACTCCAGTATCTTCCCCACCACAGATGGCAGGCTAGCTGGTCTATAATCCCCTGTTTTCTCTCTCTGCCTTTCTTAAAAAGTGGGACAACATTAGCTCCCCTTCAATCCACAGGAACTGATCCTGAATCTATAGAACATTGGAAAATGATCATCAATTCGGCAGCTTCAGCTCCAGCTCCTTCTCCAGCTCCAGTTCCAGCTCCACCTCTAGCTCAATTTCCAGCTCCAGCTCCATTACCATCTCTATATCAATCTCTATCTCTATCTCATTCTCCATCTCCAGCTCCATCTCCAGCTCCATCTCCAGCTCCATCTCCAGCTCCATCTCCAGCTCCATCTCCAGCTCCATCTCCATCTACAGCTCCAACTCCATCTCCAGCTCCAGCTCCAGCTCCATCTCCAGCTCCATCTCCAGCTCCAAATCTAGCCGCATCTCCAGCTCAATCTCCAGCTCGAGCTCGATCTCTAGCTCCATCTTCAGCTCCAACTCCAGCTCCATCTCCTGTTCTAGCTCGATCTTCAGCTCCAGTTCTAGCTCAATCTCCAGTTCCATCTCCAGCTCCATCTCCTGCTCTAGCTCCATCTTCATCTCCAGCTCTAGACCCATCTCCAGCTACATCTCCAGTCTTAATTCCGTCTAGTTCTCCATCTCCAGCTCCATCAACTGTAGCTCTAGGTCCAACTCCAGCACCATCTCCAGTTTTAGCTGCATCTCCAGATCCATCTCCAGCTCCAGTTCCAACTCTAGCTCCGGCTCTAGCTCCAGCTCCATCTCCAGCTCCTCCAGCTCCAGCTCCATCTCCTTCTCCAGCTCCAGCTCCATCTCCATCTCCAGCTCCATCTCTATCTCCAGCTCTAACCGCAGCTCCATCCCCAGCTCCAGCTATATCTCTAGCTCCAGCTCTAGCTCCAGCTCCAGCTCCATCTCTAACTCCATCTCCATCTCCATCTCCAGCTTCATCTCCATCGCCAGCTCGATCTCCAGCTCTAGGTCCATCATCATCTCCAGATCTAGCCCCATTCCCAGCTACATCTCCAGCTCCATCTCCATCTCTATATCCATCTACATCTCCATCTCTATCTCCATCTACATCTCCAGTTCAAGCTCCATCTGCATCTCTACTTCTAGCTCCATCTCCAGCTCCATCTCAATCTCCAGCTGCAGTTCTTGCTCTAGCTCCATCTCCATCTCCATCTCCAGCTCCAGCTCTGGCTCCATCGCCAGCTCCATCTCCAGCTCTAGCTCCATCTCTAGCTCCATCTCAATCTCCAGCTTCAACTCCAGATTCATCTCCAGCTCCAGCTACATCTACAGCTCCAGTTCCAGCTCCAGTTCCAACTCTAGCTCCAGCTCTAGCTCTAGCTGTATCTCCATCTCCAACTCCCTCATCCAGCTCTATCTTCAGCTCCATCTCCAGCTCCAGCTCCATCTCTAACTCAATTTCCATCTCCATCTACAGCTCCATCTCCATCTCCATCCACAGCTCCATCTCCATCTCCTTCTCCATCTCCTTCTCCAGCTCCAGCTCCAGCTCCATCTCCATCTCCAGCTCCAGCTCCATCTCCTTCTCCAGCTCCAGCTCCATCTCCATCTCCAGCTCCATCTCTAACTCAATTTCCATCTCCATCTACAGCTCCATCTCCATCTCCATCCACAGCTACATCTCCATCTCCTTCTCCATCTCCTTCTCCAGCTCCAGCTCCAGCTCCATCTCCATCTCCAGCTCCAGCTCCATCTCCTTCTCCAGCTCAGCTCCATCTCCATCTCCAGCTCCAGCTCCATCTCCATCTCCAGCTCCAACTCCAGCTCGAGCTCGATCTCTAGCTCTAGCTCTAGCTCTAGCTCCATCTTCAGCTCCAACTCCATCTCCATCTCCATCTCCTTCTCCAGCTCCAGCTCCAGCTCCATCTCCATCTCCAGCTCCAGCTCCAGCACCATCTCCAGTTTTAGCTGCATCTCCAGATCCATCTCCAGCTCCAGTTCCAACTCTAGCTCAGGCTCTAGCTCTAGCTCCATCTCCAGCTCCTCCAGCTCCAGCTCTAGCTCCATCTCCAGCTCCAGCCCCAACTCCATCTCCAGCTCAATCTCCAGCTGTAGCTCTATCTCCAGCTCTAACCTCAGCTCCATCCCCAGCTCCAGCTCCATCTCTAACTCCATCTCCATCTCCATCTCCAGCTTCATCTCCAGCTTCATCTCCATCTCCAGCTCGATCTCCAGCTCTAGGTCCATCATCATCTCCAGATCTAGCCCCATTCCCAGCTACATATCCAGCTCCATCTCCATCTCTATATCCATCTACATGTCCATCTCTATCTCCATCTACATCTCCAGTTCAAGCTCCATCTGCATCTCTACTTCTAGCTCCATCTCCAGCACCAGCTCCATCTCCAGCTCTAGCTCTCGCTCCATCTCTAGCTCCATTTCCAGCTCCATCTCAATCTCCAGCTTCAACTCCAGATTCATCTCCAGCACCAGCTCCATCTCCAGCTCCATCTCCATCTCCAGCTCCAACTCCAACTCCAGCTCCAACTCCAGCTCCAACTCCAGCTCCAACTCTAGCCGCATCTCCAGCTCCATCTCCAGCTCGAGCTCGATCTCTAGCTCCAGCTCCATCTCCAGCTCCATCTCCAGCTCCATCTCCAGCTCGAGCTCGATCTCTAGCTCTAGCTCAATCTCCATCTCCATCTCCAGCTCCATCTCCTGCTCTAGCTCCATCTTCATCTCCAGCTCATCCAGCTCTAACTCCAGCTCCATCTCCATCTCCATCTCCAGCTCCTCCAGCTCCAGCTCTCGCTCCATCTCCACCTCCAGCCCCAACTCCAGCTACAGCTCTAGCTCCATCTCCACCTCCGGCTCCAGCTCTAGCTCCATCTCCACTTCCGGCTCCAGCTCCATCTCCAGCTCCACCAGCTCCAGCTCTAGCTCCAGCTCCATCTCCATCTCCAGCTCCATCTCTAACTCAATTTCCAGCTCCAGCTGCAGCTCCATCTCCATATTCATTTCTAGCTCTATCCCCATCTCCATCCCCATCTCCAGCTCTAGCTCCATCTCCAGCTAGGTCCATCATCATCTCCAGATCTAGCCCCATTCCCAGCTACATCTCCATCTCCAACTCCATCTCCATCTCCATCTCCATCTACATCTCCAGTTCAAGCTCCATCTGCATCTCTACTTCTAGCTCCATCTCCAGCACCAGCTCCATCTCCAGCTCTAGCTCTCGCTCCATCTCTAGCTCCATCTCCAGCTCCATCTCAATCTCCAGCTTCAACTCCAGATTCATCTCTAGCTCCATCTCCATCTCCAGCTCCAGCTCGAGCTCTGGCTCCATCGCCAGCTCCATCTCCAGCTCTAGCTCCAGCTCAAGCTCCAGCTCCTCCAGCTCTAGCTCTAGTTCTAACTCCATCTCCATCTCCAGCTCCAGCTCCAGTTCCAACTCTAGCTCTAGCTCTAACTGTATCTCCATCTCCAACTCCAACTCATCCAGCTCTAACTTCAGCTCCATCTCCAGCTCCAGCTCCATCTCTAACTCAATTTCCAGCTCCATCTACAGCTCCATCTCCATCTCCAGCTCCATCTCCATCTCCAGCTCCAACTCCAACTCTAGCCGCATCTCCAGCTCCATCTCCAGCTCAAGCTCGATCTCTAGCCCTAGCTCCATCTTCAGCTCCAACTCCAACTCCATCTCCTGCTCTACCTCAATCTCCAGCTCCTCCAGCTCCATCTCCAGGTCCATCTCCAGCTCCAGCCCCAACTCCATCTTCAGCTCCATCTCCAGCTCCATCTCCAGCTCCAACTCCATTTTCAGCTCCATCTCCAGCTCCAGCTCCATCTCTAACTCAATGTCCAGCTCCATCTCCATATTCATTTCTATCTCCATCTCCAGCCCCATCTCCATCTCCATCTCCAGCTCCATCTCCATCTCCATCTCCATCTCCAACTCCAACTCCAACTCCAGATTCATCTCCAGCTCCATCACCATCTCCAGCTCCATCTCCATCTCCAGCTCCATCTCCATCTCCAGCTATATCTCTAGCTCTAGCTTTAGCTCCAGCTCCATCTCCAGCTCCATCTCCAGCTCCATATAACCATATAACCATATAACCTTTACAGCACGGAAACAGGCCATCTCGGCCCTTCAAGTCCGTGCCGAACATTTTTATTATTATTATTTTATTTTTTATTTTTTTATTTTTTATTATTATTTGTTTTAAATAAATACTTCCCCCTAGTCCCATCTACCTGCACTCAGACCATAACCCTCCATTCCTTTCCCGTCCATATACCCATCCAATCTATTTTTAAAGGATAAAATCGAACCAGCCTCCACCACTTCCACTGGAAGCTCATTCCACACAGCTACCACTCTCTGAGTAAAGAAGTCCCCCCTAATGTTACCCCTAAACTTCTGTCCCTTAATTCTCAAGTCATGTCCCCTTGTTTGAATCTTCCCTACTCTCAATCGGAAAAGCTTATCCACGTCAACTCTGTCTAACCCGCTCATAATTTTAAAGACCTCTATCAAGTCTCCCTTAACCTTCTGCGCTCCAAAGAATAAAGACCTAACTTGTTCAACCTTTCTCTGTAACTTAGTTGCTGAAACCCAGGCAACATTCTAGTAAATCTCCTCTGTACTCTCTCTATTTTGTTGACATCCTTCCTATAATTAGGCGACCAAAATTGTACTCCATACTCCAGAATTGGCCTCACCAATGTCTTGTACAATTTTAACATTACATCCCAACTTCTATACTCAATGCTCTGATTTATAAAGGCCAGCACCCCAAAAGCTTTCTTTACCACCCTATCTACATGAGATTCCACCTTCAGGGAACTATGCACAGTTATTCCTAAATCCCTCTGTTCAACTGCATTCCTCAATTCTCTACCATTTACCATGTACGTCCTATTTTGATTTGTCCTGCCGAGATGTAGTACCTCACATTTATCAGCATTAAACTCCATCTGCCATCTTTCAGCCCACTCTTCCAAATGGCCTAAATCTATCTGTAGACTTTGAAAATCTACTTCATTATCCACCACACCACCTATCTTAGTATCATCTGCATACTTACTAATCCAATTTTCCACCCCATCATCCAGATCATTGATGTACATGACAAACAACAGTGGACCCAACACAGACCCCTGAGGCACCCCACTAGTCACCGGCCTCCAACCTGACAAACAGCCATCCACCATTACTCTCTGGCATCTCCCATTCAGCCACTGTTGAATCCATCTTGCTACTCCACCATTAATACCCAACAATTGAATTTTCTTAACCAACCTTCCATGAGGAACCTTGTCAAAGGCCTTACTGAAGTCCATATAGACAACATCCACTGCTTTACCCTCATCAATTTCCCTAGTAACCTCTTCGAAAAATTCTAGAAGATTAGTCAAACATGACCTTCCAGGCACAAATCCATGTTGACTGTTCCTAATCAGATCCTGCTTATCCAGATGCTTATATATATTATCTTTAAGTATCCTTTCCATTAATTTGCCCACCACTGACGTCAAACTAACAGGTCTATAATTGCTAGGTTTACTCTTAGAACCCTTTTTAAACAACGGAACAACATGCACAGTACGCCAATCCTCCGGCACTATTCCCGTTTCTAATGACATCTGAAATATTTCTGTCATAGCCCCTGCTATTTCTACACTAACTTCCCTCAATGTCCTCGGGAATATCCTGTCAGGACCTGGAGACTTATCCGTTTTCATATTTTTCAAAAGTGTCCGCACCTCCTCTTCTTTGAATCTCATAGTTTCCATTGCTACTCTGCTTGTTTCCCTTACCTCACATAATTCCATATCCTTCTCCTTGGTGAATACCGAAGAAAAGAAATTGTTCAGTATCTCCCCCATCTCTTTTGGCTCTGCAGATAGCTGTCCACTCTGACTCTCTAATGGACCAATTTTATTCCTTGTTATCCTTTTGCTATTAATATAGCTGTAGAAACCCTTTGGATTTACTTTCACCTTACTTGCCAAAGCAACCTCATATCTTCTTTTAGCTTTTCTAATTTCTTTCTTAATATTCTTTTTACATTCTTTATACTCCTCAAGCACCTCATTTACTCCATGCTGCCTATAATTATTGTAGATCTCTCTCTTTTTCTGAACCAAGTGTCCAATTTCCCTTGAAAACCATGGCTCTTTCCAATTTTTACTATTTCCTTTCAACCGAACAGGTACATAAAGATTCTGTACTCTTAAAATTCCATCTTTAAATGTCCTCCATTTCTCTACTACATCCTTCCCATAAAACAACATGTCCCAATTCACTCCTTTTAAATCCTTTCGCATCTCCTCAAAGTTAGGCTTTCTCCAATCAAAAATCTCAACCCTAGGTCCAGTTCTGACCCTCTCCATAATTATATTGAAACTAATGGTATTGTGATCACTGGACCCAAAGTGCTCCCCAACGCTTACCTCCGCCACCTGCCCGGTCTCATTTCCTAACAGGAGGTCCAGCACTGCCCCTTCTCTAGTAGGTACCTCTATGTATTGCTGCAAAAAACTATCCTGCACACATTTTACAAACTCCAAACCATCCAGCCCTTTTACAGAATGTGTTTCCCAGTCTATGTGTGGAAAATTGAAATCTCCCACAATCACTACCTTGTGCTTACTACTAATATCTGCTATCTCCTTACATATTTGCTCTTCCAATTCTCGCTCCCCATTTGGCGGTCTATAATACACCCCTATAAGTGTTGCTACACCTTTCCCATTTCTCAGCTCCACCCAAATAGCCTCCCTAGATGAGCCCTCTAACCTATCCTGCCAAAGCAGTGCTGTAATATCTTCCTTGACAAGCAATGCAACACCCCCACCTCTTGCCCCTCCAATTCTATCACCGCAGAAGCAACGAAATCCTGTAATATTTAGTTTCCAATCACAGCCCTCCTGCAACCATGTTTGACTGATCGCCACAACATCATACTTTCAGGTGTCAATCCAGACTCTAAGCTCATCCACCTTTCTTACAATGCTCCTAGCATTAAAATATACACATTTAAGAAACCCACCACCACTTATTCTCTGTTTATCATCTTTTTCTTCTTTCTCCCCTACATTTTGGGGCCGAGTGCTTCCCTTCTCTGCCTCGTGCCTCCCACATTTTCCACCATCTTTCTCTATTTGAGTCCCTCCCCCCAACCGTTCTAGTTTAAAGTCTCCCCAGTAGCCTTTGCAAATCTCCCCGCCAGGATATTGGTTCCCCTCTGGTTCAAGTGCAACCCGTCCTTTCTGTACAGGCCACACCTTCCCCAAAAGAGGTCCCAATGATCCAGAAATTTGAACCCCTGCCCGCTGCACCAGTTCCTCAGCCACGCATTTATCCTCCACCTCATTTCATTCCTGCTCTCACTGTCGCGTGGCACAGGTAGCAATCCTGAGATTGTTACCTTTGCGGACGTTCTCCTTAACTCTCCTCCCAACTCCCTAAATTCTCCTTTCAGGACCTCTTCTCTTTTTCTGCCTATGTCATTGGTACCTATATGTACCACAACCTCAGGCTCCTCTCCCTCCGATTTCAGGATCTCTTGGACACGTTCAGACACATCCCTGACCCTGGCACCAGGGAGGCACACTACCATCCGGGTCTCCTGACTGCGTCCACAGAATCGCCTATCCGACCCCCTAACCATAGAGTCCCCTATTACTATTGCCCTCCTCTTCTTTTCCCTACCCTTCTGAGTAATAGGGCCGGTCTCTGTGCCGGAGGCCCGGCCATTGTCGCTACCCCCAGAAAGGCTGTCCCCCGCAACAGTACTCAAACAGTACCCAAACAGTACTCCATCTCAATCTCCAGCTCCATCACCAGCTCCATCTCCATCTCCATCTCCCTCTCCAGCTCCATCTCCATCTCCATCTCCATCTCCATCTCCATCTCCATCTCCATCTCAATCTCAATCTCAATCTCCATCTCCATCTCCATCTCCATCTCCATCTCCATCTCCATCTCCATCTCCATCTCCATCTCAATCTCAATCTCAATCTCAATCTCAATCTCAATCTCAATCTCAATCTCCAGCTCCATCTCCATCTCCATCTCCATCTCCATCTCCATCTCCAGCTCCATCTCCATCTCCAGCTCGAGCTCGAGCTCTGGCTCCATCTCCATCTCCAGCTCCATGTCCAGCTACAGCTCCATCTCCATCTCCAGCTCTAGCTCTAGCTCCAACTCCATCTCCAGCTCCAACTCTAGCTCCAACTCTAGCTCCAACTCTAGCTCCAACTCCATCTCCAGCTCGAACTCCATCTCGAGCTCTAGGTCCATCATCATCTCCAGATCTAGCGCCATTCCCAGCCCCAGCTCCAATTCCAACACTCGCACCATCTCTAGCTCCATCTCCAGCTCCAGCTCCATCTCAATCTCCAGCTCGAACACCAGCTTCATCTGCAGCTCCACCTCCAGGTCTAGCTCCAGCTCCATCTCCATCTCCAGCTCCAGCTTCATCTCCAGCTCCAGCTCCATGTCCAGCTCCAGCTTCATCTCCAGCTCCAGCACGATCTATAGCTCTAGGTCCATCATCTCCAGATCGAGCCCCATTCCCAGCTCCATCTTCAGCTCCATCTCCATCTCCATCTCCACCTCCATCTACATCTCCATCTCCATCTCCATCTCCAGCTCCAGCTACATCTCCAGTTCAAGCTCCATCTTCAGCTCTAGCTCCATCTGCATCTCTACTTCTAGCTCCATCTCCAGCACCAGCTCCATCTCCAGCTCTAGCTCCATCTATAGCTCCATCTGCATCTCCATCTCCAGCTCCAGCTCGAGCTCTGGCTCCATCACCAGCTCCATCTCCAGATCAAGCTCCAGCTCAAGCTCCAGCTCCTCCAGCTCCTCCAGCTCCTCCAGCTCTAGCTCCTCCAGCTCTAGCTCTAGCTCTAGCTCCATCTCCAGCTCCATCTTCAGCTCCAGGTCCAGTTCCAACTCTAGCTCCGGCTCAAGCTCCAGCTCTAACTCCATCTCCATCTCCATCTCCATCTCCATCTCCATCTCCATCTCCATCTCCATCTCCAGCTCCAGCTCCAGCTTCATCTCCAGCTCCATCTCCATCTCCATCTCCAGCTCCATCTCCAGCTCCAGCTCCATCTCCATCTCCATCTCCAGCTCCATCTTCATCTCCAGCTCTAGCCCCATCTCCAGCTACATCTCCAGTCTTAAGTCCGTCTAGTTCTTCATCTCCATCTCAATCAACTGTAGCTCTAGGTCCAACTCCAGCACCATCTCCAGATTTAGCTGCATCTCCAGATCCATATCCAGCTCCAGTTCCAACTCTAGCTCCGGCTCTAGCTCTAGCTCCAGATCTAGCTCCAGATCTAGCTCCATCGCCATCTCCAGCCCCAACTCCATCTCCAGCTCAATCTCCAGCTGTAGCTCTATCCCCATCTCCAACTCATCCAGCTCTAACTTCAGCTCCATTTCCAGCTCCAGCACCAGCTCTAGCTCCATCTCCAGCCCCATCTCCAGCTCCAGCTCCAGCTCTAGCTCCATCTCCGGCTCCAGCTCCATCTCCAGCTCCTCCAGCTCCAGCTCCATCTCCATCTCCAGCTCCATCTCTAACTCAATTTCCAGCTCCAGCTCCAGCTCCATCTCCATATTCATTTCTAGCTCTATCCCCATCTCCATCTCCATCTCCATCTCCATCTCCAGCACCAGCTCCAGCTCCATCTCCATCTCCAGGTTCAACTCCAGATTCATCTCCAGCTCCAGCTCCATCGCCAGCTCCATCTCCAGCTCTAGCTCCAGCTCAAGCTCTAACTCCATCTCCATCTCCAGCTCCAGTTCCAGCTCCAGTTCCAGCTCCAGTTCCAGCTCTAGCTCTAGCTGTATCTCTATTTCAATTTCCAACTCCAACTCATCCATCTCTAACTTCAGCTCCATTTCCAGCTCCAGCTCCATCTCTAACTCAATTTCCAGCTCCATCTCCAACTCCAGCTCCATTTCCACCTCCAGCTCCAGCTCCATCTCCAGCTCCATCTCCAGCTCCATCTCCAGCTCCATCTCCATCTCCATCTCCATCACCAGCTCCATCTCCAGCTCCATCACCTTCTCCAGCTCCATCTCCAGCTCCATCTCCAGCTCCAACTCTAGCCGCATCTCCAGCTCCATCTCCAGCTCGAGCTCGATCTCTATCTCTAGCCCTAGCTCCATCTCCATCTCCATCTCCATCACCAGCTCCATCTCCAGCTCCATCTCCTTCTCCAGCTCCATCTCCATCTCCAGTTCCATCTCCATCTCCAGCTCCATCTCCAGCTCGAGCTCGATCTCTAGCTCTATCTCAATCTCCAGCTCCATCTCCAGCTCCATCTCCAGCTCCATCTCCTGCTCTCGCTCCATCTTCATCTCCAGCTCTAGCCCCATCTCCAGTCCGTCTAGTTCTCCATCTCCATCTCCATCAACTGTAGCTCTAGGTTCAACTCCAGCACCATCTCCAGATTTAGCTGCATCTCCAGATCCATCTCCAGCTCCAGTTCCAACTCTAGCTCAGGCTCTAGCTCCATCTCCATCTCCGGCTCTAGCTCTTGCTCCATCTCCAGCTCCTCCAGCTCCATCTCCATCTCCGGCTCCAGCTCCATCTCCAGCTCCTCCAGCTCCAGCTCCAGCTCCATCTCCATCTCCATCTCCAGCTCCATCTCTAGCTCAATTTCCAGCTCCAGCACCAGCACCATCTCCAACTCTAGCTCTCGCTCCATCTCCTGCTCCATCTCAATCTCCAGCTTCAACTCCAGATTCATCTCCAGCTCCAGCTCCATCTCCAGCTCCATCTCCAGCTCCATCTCTAGCTCCATCTCCAGCTCCAGCTACATCTCCAGCTCCATCTCCATCTCCAGCTCCAGATCGAGCTCTGGCTCCATCGCCAGCTCCATCTCTAGCTCCAGCTCAAGCTCCAGCTCCTCCAGCTCTAGCTCTAACTCCATCTCCATCTCCATCTCCAGCTCCATCTCCAGCTCCAGTTCCAACTCTAGCTCCAGCTCTAGCTCTAGCTGTACCTCCAACTCCAACTCATGCAGCTCTAACTTCAGCTCCATCTCCACCTCCAGCTCCATATCCATCTCCATCTCCAGCTCCATCTCCATCTCCATCTCCAGCTCCAGCTTCATCTCCAGCTCCAGCTTCATCTCCAGCTCCAGCTTCATCTCCATCTCCAGCTCCAACTCTAGCCGCATCTCCAGCTCCATCTACAGCTCGAGCTCGATCTCTAGCCCTAGCTCCATCTTCAGCTCCAACTGCAGCTCCATCTCCTGCTCTAGCTCGATCTCCAGCTCCAGGTCTATCTCAATCTCCAGCTCCATCTCCATCTCCTGCTCTAGCTCCATCTCCATCTCCAGCCCCATCTGCAGCTCCAGCTCCACACCCATCTCCGGCTCTAGCTCCAGCTCCATCTCCATCTCCATCTCTAACTCAATTTCCAGCTCCAGCTGCAGCTCCATCTCCATATTCATTTCTAGCTCTATCCCCATCTCCATCTCCATCTCCATCTCCATCTCCAGCTACAGCTTCATCTCCAGCTCCAGCTTCATCTCCATCTCTAGCTCCATCTCCAACTCTAGGTCCATCATCATGTCCAGATCAAGCCCCATTCCCAGCTACATCTCCATCTCCATCTCCATCTCCATCTCCATCTCCATCTACATCTCCAGTTCAAGCTCCATCTGCATCTCTACTTCTAGCTCCATCTCCAGCACCAGCACCATCTCCATCTCTAGCTCTCGCTACATCTCTAGCTCCATCTCCAGCTCCATCTCAATCTCCAGCTTCAACTCCAGATTCATATCCAGCTCCAGCTACATCTCCATCTCCATCTCCAGTTCTTGCTCTAGCTCCATCTCCATCTCCAGCTCCTGCTCGAGCTCTGGCTCCATCGCCAGCTCCATCTCTAGCTAAAGCTCCAGCTCTAGCTCTAGCTCTAACTTCAGCTCCATATCCAGCTCCATCTCCATCTCCAGCTCCATCTCCAGCTCCAGCTCCAGCTCCAACTCTAGCCGCATCTCCAGCTCCATCTCCAGCTCGAGCTCGATCTCTAGCCTTAGCTCCATCTTCAGCTCCAACTCCAGCTCCAGCTCCAGCTCCATCTCCAGCTCCAGCTCCATCTTCAGCTCCATCTCCAGCTCTAGTTCCATCTCTAGCTCCAGCTTCATCTCCAGCTCCATCTCCAGCTCCAGCTCCATCTCCAGCTCCATCTCTATCTCCATCTTCATCTACATCTCCAGTTCAAGCTCCATCATCAGCTCTAGCTCCATCTGCATCTCTACTTCTAGCTCCATCTCCAGGTCGAGCTCTGGCTCCATCTCCAGCTCCATCTCCAGCTCCATCTCCATCTCCAGCTCCATCTCCAGCTCCATCTCCATCTCCAGCTCCAGCTCGAGCTCTGGCTCCATCTCCATCTCCATCTCCATCTCCATCTCCAGCTCCATCTCCAGCTCCATCTCCATCTCCAGCTCCATCTCCAGCTCCATCTCCTGCTCTAGCTCCATCTTCATCTCCAGCTCTAGCCCCATCTCCAGCTACATCTCCAGTCTTAAGTCCGTCTAGTTCTCCATCTCCAGCTCCATCAACTGTAGCTCTAGGTCCAACTCCAGCACCATCTCCAGTTTTAGCTGCATCTCCAGATCCATCTCCAGCTCCAGTTCCAACTCTAGCTCCGGCTCTAGCTCTAGCTCCATCTCCAGCTCCTCCAGCTCTAGCTCTAACTCCATCTCCATCTCCAGCTCCAGCTCCAGCTCCAGCTCCAGCTCCAGCTCCAGTTCCAACTCTAGCTCCAGCTCTAGCTCTAGCTGTATCTCCATCTCCAACTTCAACTCATCCAGCTCTAAGTTCAGCTCCATCTTCAGCTCCAGCTCCATCACTAACTCAATTTCCAGCTCCATCTTCATCTCCATCTTCATCTTCATCTCCTTCTCCAGCTCCATCTCCATCTCCAGCTCCATCTCCAGCTCGATCTCCATCTCTAGCTCCATCTCCAGCTCCATCTCAATCTCCAGCTTCAACTCCAGATTCATCTCCAGCTCCAGCTTCATCTGCAGCTCGACCTCCAGGTCTAGCTCAAGCTCCATCTCCAGCTCCATCTCCATCTCCAGTTCTAGCTTCATCTCCATCTCCAGCTCCAGCCCGAACTCTAGCTCCAGCTCCATCTCCAGCTCTAGCTCCATCTCTAGCTCCAGCCCCATCTCCAGCTCCATCTCCAGCTCCATCTCCAGCTCCATCTCCAGCTCCATCTCCAGCTCCAGCTCCAGTTCCATCTCCAGCTCAATCTCCAGCTCCAGCTCTAGCTCCAGCTCCATCACCAGTTCTATCTCTAGCTCAATCTCCAGTCCATCTCCGTCTCCAGCTCTAGCTCCAGCTCCACCTCTAGCGCTAGATCCACCTCCAACTCCAGCTCTAACTCCAGCTCCAGCTCTATCTCCATCTCCAGCTCCAGCTCCAGCTCCATCTCGAGCTCCAGCTCCATCTCCAGCTCCATCTCCAGCTCCATCTCCATCTCCAGCTCCATCTCCGGCTCCAACTCCAACTCCAACTCCAGCCCCATCTCCAGTTCCAGTTCCAACTCCAGCCCCATCTCTAGCTCCATCTCCAGCTCCATCTCCAGCTCCATCTCCAGCTCCAGCATCAGATCCAGCTCCTAGACTAGCTCCGTCTCCAGCGCCACCTCCAGCTCTAGTTGTACCTCCTGCTCTATCTCCAGCCCCATCTCCAGCTCCAACTCCAGCCCCATCTCCAGCTCCAGCTCTATCTCCAGCTCCAGCTCCATCTCTAGCTCCAGCTCCATCTCTAGCTCCATCTCCGTCTCCTGCTCCATCTCCAGCTCTAGCTCCATCTCCTGCTCCAGCTCCAGCTCCATTTCCAACTCCAGCTCTATCTCCAGCTCCATTTCCAACTCCAGTACTAGGTCCATCTCCAGCTCCAGCTCCAGCTCCATCTCCAGCTCCTCCTGCTCTAACTTCAGCTCCATCTCCAGCTCTAACTGCAGTTTCAGCTCCAGCCCCATCCACAGCTCCATCTCCAGCTCCAGCTCCAGTTCCAGCTCCACCTCTCGCTCAATTTCCAGCTCCAGCTCCAGCTCCATCTCCAACTTCATCTCCTTTAAAAAAAATGTTTTTTAAATTTGTTTATACTTTAGTCAGTAATAGAAAAAGAGAAAAGAGAAGGAAGAGAAGAATGAGGATAGTAGTGGAGTGTAGTCTTCAGTGGTTGTCGTTAAATGAATGATGATGGTTAGATAAACTGCGTGCTTAAAAGTGTGAAAAAAACAAAAAAAAACAAATGCCCCAAAGAGAAGAGGGCCTTAAGAAAAGAAAGGAAATAAGTAAGAATCCAAAGAAGGTAGAGCTAAACAAAAAAGAAAGGGTATGTGCCTAATGCATAACGATTCACACCCATCACCTAGTTCTAAAACAATTACTTTCCAGGGTTGTGTTGCACCATATTACACATATGAAAAGTGACCATATTCTTAAGAATTGTTCTTGTTTTCCTGCTAGAACGACTCATTTCCTCGAGATGTAATATTTCCGACAAGTTTGTGGTCCACATTTTGAACATTGGGATAGGAGCGTTTTTTCCAGAATTTAAGTATACATTATTTTGCCGTTATCAAACCATAGTTTAGGAAACATCTTTGAAATATAGTTAGTTCAGAACAGGCTTCCAATGCTCCGAAGATAATCAATTCTGTATAAAAGGTATCTGGACCTGGTAATGGGAGGTAAAACAAAAACAGACTTGGTTGGTAGTTCCTTCTCTATGAAGTATGTTATAAGAGTTATAATAGAGCGATTGTTCCTTCTTTCTTTCTCTTTCTTTTCTAGGGTCTATTTTCTAACTTTACTTCCTTCTCTAACTTCTTTTCTAAGGGGCTTTCTTTTCCCAACACTCTTTTGCACTTCACAACCTTTGCGCACTTTCTTCACTTTTCTTACTTCTTTCTTTTTCTTTCTTAAAGTTTAAAAAAGTGAAGCGGTACAAAAAATGTATTAATATATACGTGTTGTACATTACTGTAATCTACCGTACTTCTATTAAAAAAATTATTTAAAAAAAAATTTAAAAAAAAATCTGTATTTGGGTCCAATCTTAATTTAAATATTTTTGAAAAGCTTTCCAAAAATTTCCTTCCAAAATTTCTGGAGTTTAGCACAGGAAACAAATGAATGTGCTATTGTTGCCTCTTGAGTTAAACACTTATCACAGATGGGAGAGACATTTGGAAATTTTTTATTTAGTTTTGTTTTTGAGTAATATAATCTGTGTACAATTTTAAATTAGATCAATGTATGTCTAACGTTAATCGAACATTTGTGTACATATAACAAATAATCTTCCCATCTGTCCTTGGGAATTTCTATAGACAATTCTTGTTCCCATTCTTTTCTTATACCTTCTGTCGAAGGTATATCTATATTTAAAATAGTATTATAAAAATACGGTTAAGTGATCCAATTCTACCTGTCTATTCATGCCTTGCTCTAGAGGGTCCAACTTCAAATTTTGATAATCTTGTGAGTGTTTTTTCAAATAATCTCGGGTTTGTAAGTATCTAAAATATTGGTTACTTTCCAAATTATATTTAAGCTGTAAATCTTGGAATGATAAAAGTTTTCCCACTTCATACAAATCTTCCCAAGTCTTAATTCCTAATCGTTCCCAGAGAGTAAACGTTTTGTCAATAGTCGATGGCTTAAACGCCGGGTTGTTAGCTATCGGTGAGACAAGCGAAAGGTTTCTTAATTTAAGAGAGGATTTATTTGTCTCCAAATTCATATTGTGCAGTGAATCATCGGGTTTCTCTTATATATATTGCGTCCTTCAGTTTTATTGGGGAGAAAAGGATCAGTCCTATATTAAAAGGAGTGCAATCCACCTTCTCCATTATTATCCATTCTGCCTGTCGTGTTGAACTGTCCAACCAGTACATTATATTTTTAAGGTACACAAAAATGCTGGAGAAACTCAGCGGGTGCAGCAGCATCTATGGAGCGAAGGAAATAGGCAACTTTTCGGGCCGTAACCCTTCTTCAGACTGATAGGGGGTGGGGAGAAGAAAGGAAAAAAGGAAAAAGGCGGAGGAGGAACCCGAGGGCTGGGGGAGGGGAGGAGACAACCAGAGGGCTGATGAAGGGGAGGGGACAGCAAGGGCTAGCAGAATTGGGAGAATTCAATGTTCAAGCTCCCAGGATGTAGACTGACCAAGCGGAATATGAGGTGCATTTCCTCCAATTTACGGTGTTGCTCGCTGTGGCCATGGAGGAGACCCAGGACAGAGAGGTCAGATATGGAATGGGAGGGGGAGTTGAAGTGCTGAGCCACCGGGAGGTCAGGTTGGTTATTGCGGACCGACCGGAGGTGTTCGGCGAAACGATCGCCAAGCCTCCGCTTGGTCTCACCGATGTAGATCAGCTGGCATCTAGAGCAGCTGATGCAATAGATGAGGTTTGAGGAGATGCAGGTGAACCTCTGTCGCACCTGGAACGACTGCTTGGGTCCTTGAATGGAGTCGAGGGGGGAGGTGAAGGGACAAGTGTTGCATCTCTTGCGGTTGCAAGGGAAAGTACCAGGGGAGGGGGTGGTATGGGAGGGAAGGGAAGAATTGACAAGGGAGTTACGGAGGGAGCGGTCTTTGCGGAAGGCAGACATGGGGGGAGATGGGGAGATGTGGCGAGTGGTGGGGTCACGTTGGAGGTGGCGAAACTGACGGAGGATCACTTGTTGTATGTGACGGCTGGTGGGGTGAAAGGTGAGGACTAGGGGGACTCTGCCCTTGTTGTGAGTGGGGGGGATGGGGAGAGAGAGCAGTGTTGCGGGGTATGGCAGAGACCCTGGTGCGAGCCTCATCTATGGTGGAGGAGGGGAACACCCGTTCCCTGAAAAATGAGACTCCTCATTATATTTTTAATGTTCACTGCCCAATGGTAGTACATAAAATTGGGAAGTGTGAGTCCACCGTATTCTTTAGGTTTACATAAATGTCTGCTTTGAATTCTATGGGATTTATAGTCCCATATAAAATTTGTAATGTATGAGTCAATTAAAAAATAAAAGTATTTAGGTATGTAGGTATTGATTGGAATAAATACAGTATTTGTGGAAGGAAAATCATTTTAATGGCATTTATTCTGCCTATTATAGACATCGGTAGTGTTTTCCAAAATTGGATCGACGTTTGTAATTTAGTAAGTAAGGGCAGGTAATTTGCGTTGAATAGAGATTTATATTTTCTAGTAATTTGAATACCCAAATATTTAAATCTTTCTGTAGTAATTCTAAAAGGGTACTTTAAAAGATGTGTTGACTCTTGGGGTTTTATCGACATTATTTCGCTTTTATTCCAATTTATTCTATATCCTGAAAAGGAACCAAATTCTTCTATTAAATTTAATAAATTTGGTATGCTAATTTGTGATTTTGTAATGTATAATAATACATCAGCCGCATAAAATGATATTTTATTATTAGAGTTTTTAGTATTGTAACCGTGGATATTAGGGTGCATTCTTATATTTTCTGCTAAGGGCTCTATCGCCAGGGCAAATAGAAGGGGTGATAAAGCACATCCCTGTCTATTGCCCCTGGATAGTTGAAATTTCGGGGATAGTATGTTATTAGTCAGTATTCTAGTCGTTGGCTTATCATATAGTAATTTTATCCATAGGATAAAATTATCTCCCATTTGAAATTTTTGTAATACTTTAAAAAGTTATTCCCATTCCACCTGATCGAATGCTTTTTCTGCATCCAACGAAATAATTGATGTCTTCCTCATCTGTCTTATATGAATACATTATGTTAAAAAGACTTCTCAAATTATTAAATGAATGTCTCTTAGGTATTCATATCCAACTGCAACTCCATCTCCAACTCAAGCTCCATCTTCATCTCCACCTCTAGCCCAATCTCCAGCTACATCTCCAGCTCCATGTAGATCTCCATCTCCAGCTGGATCTCCAACTGTAGCTCTAGCTCCAACAGCTCCAGCTCCAGCTCTATCTCCAGTTCTAGCTCCATCTCCAGATCTAGCTCCATCTTCATCTCCACCTCTAGCCCAATTTCCAGATCCATCTCCAGATCCATCTCCAGATCCAACCCCAACCCCAACCCCAACTCCAGCTCCAGCTCCAGCTCCAGCTCCAGCTCCATCTCCAGCTCCATCTCCAGCTCCATCTCCAGCTCCATCTCCAGCTCCATCTCCAGCTCCATCTCCAGCTCCATCTCCAGCTCCATCTCCAGCTCCATCTCCAGCTCCATCTCCAGCTCCATCTCCAGCTCCATCTCCAGCTCCATCTCCAGCTCCAGCTCCAGCTCCAGCTCCATCTCCAGCTCCATCTCCAGCTCCATCTCCAGCTCTATCTCCAGCTCTATCTCCAGCTCTATCTCCAGCTCTATCTCCAGCTCTATCTCCAGCTCTATCTCCAGCTCTATCTCCAGCTCTATCTCCAGCTCTATCTCCAGCTCTATCTCCAGCTCTATCTCCAGCTCTATCTCCAGCTCTATCTCCAGCTCCAGCCACAGCTCCAGCCACAGCTCCAGCCACAGCTCCAGCCACAGCTCCAGCATCAAATCCATCTCCAGCTCCAGCACTGGCTCCATCTCCATCTCCATCTCTAGCTCTACCTCCTGTTCCATCTCCAGCTCCAGCTCCATCTCCATCTCCAGCAGCTCTAACTTCAGCTCCATCTCCAGTTCCAGCTCCATCTCCAGCTCTAGCTCAATTTCCAGCTCCAGCTCCATCTCCAACTTCATCTCCAACTTCATCTCCATCTCCATCTTCATCTCCATCTCTAGCCCAATCTCCAGCTACATCTCCAGCTCTAGTTCCATCTAGATCTCCATCTCCAGATCAATCTCCAGCTCCAACTCCAGCCTCATCTCCAGCCCCATCTCCAGCTCTAACTCCAACTCCGTTCTTTTTTTTTAAATAATATTTTTATTAGAAGCATATAATATCATAATCAAAACACATTTTGTATATCAATTACATATTGTTAATAGATACGATTCCAGCTTTCAAAATAATAGGGGTCCTCATTTATCAATTGCATATTTGTTTATTTTTTTTATAGATAGGGAGAAAGAAGAAAAAAACCGATCAAAAAGAATAGAATAAATTACCAATAATACAACTTCGGAGATAGGTCTGTAGATTATAAAACAACACTATTCATCTAATCCTGGGTTCAAGCTTCAGTCAGACCTCCGTGCCGGACCAACTTACCCTTTCAAAAAATCAATAAATGGAGACCATATTCTAGCAAATAATTCTTGAAGTTTGAAGTTTGATCTTTATTTTATGAGGAGTTACGATGAGGGATTACGTGAAGAACCCATCAGCACGCATGCGCGTCAACCTTCAAAGCAGCGGTGTGGAGTCAGACAGGAAACATTGACCTGAGAATAGTAAGATTCGAGAAACTAGAACTACCAGCTGACCTTTAGGAGGAGGGGTTGGGAGCGGAGTGCACGTAATCCCTCATCGTAACTCCTCATAAAATAAAGATCAAACTTCAAACTGGTAAGTTCTCGTTTAATCTTACTATTTTACTTTGGAGTCACGTGAGTGACTACATGAAGATTTTAAAGCTCTGTGACTTCATGCCATGGAAACGAGTCCATGCGTCACACACTGTATAGTTGACCAATGGAGAGTGGACAAAAAAAGAGACTGTTCAGTCATGACATAAATGAAACAAACTGACAATTTAATGTACAAAGAAAAAACAACAATAGTCACCTCTCTACCCGAGAGGGACTATAAACCCGAACTTAAAACTGAGTTCGCAAACACACTCTGGCTGAAGGTTTGTTATAGAACTTATGAAACGTCCGTTCTGAGGACCATCCTGCGGCCGATAAAATCTGGTCTAGCGGGACGTCCATGACCCTCGCTGCGGACGTAGCTGCAGCCCTGGTGGAATGAGATTTAAACATATGAGTATCAACCCCAGCATCAGCCAGAACCTGTTTGAGCCACCTGGAAATAGTCTGAGTTGAAACCCTATTATGTGGTTTCTTGTGGCTGACCAATAACGATAACTCTGACCCCCTAAGTCCCTGGGTAACCTTGATGTATTGCTGGAGGTGAGCAACTACACATAATTTAGGATCTGAAGGGTATGCCATGAACTGTAACTTGAGACCCGAAGTACCTGGTCTACTCTGTTTAATAGGGTCGTACACAAAAAAGGTGAAACCACTGGCAGAGGTGAGCATCCTGTCCAGTCGTAGCTTCTGCAACGACTGGACCCTTTGAGCTGACACTAAAGCCATGAGCATGGCCACCTTGTGTGTGAGCCGGAGTAGAGACAGGGATGTAACTGGAGACCATGAGCGAAGTAGAGTTAGGACCACCCCTACATCCCAAATTTCAGTGTATCTGGGCTTAGGAGGGTTCGAATTGAAGACTCCCCTCATGAACCTCGATACTAAAGGGTGAGACCCCACAGACTGGCGTTCTGAACTCGGCAGTAAGTATGACGACAGCTCACTTCTGGCACAATTTAGAGAACTATAGCTTAATTTCTCATCGAAATGCAATTTCGAGAGGAACTCCAAAACATCCGCAATGTGCGCTGCATCATACGAGATATCGGACTGCGCACAGAACACTTCCCACTTCCTTATGTATGAGGCATACTGTTTTTGGGTACTGTTCCTCCAGGCAGCAGTTAGCACATCCACCGTACGATCAGCTAGTCCCAGTCCGAGGAAAGGTCTTCTCAAAACCTGCAAATCAATAAGTTCAGCCGATCATGCAGAGGATGTACTTCACCAGAAATGGGATGAATTAGCAGAGACCTGCTTTTGGGAACCATCACAATAGGCTCTACAACCATGCCCAGGACAAGAGGATACCATGGTTGTGTGGGCCAGTCAGGGACTACCAGAACACCGGAGGCAGAGTCCTGCTGAATTTTATGCAGACATTGACTGACAAGGCAGAATGGGGGGAATGCATAGAAAAACATTCCACCCAATGTAGCGAGAATGCGTCTACTGCTACTGCCCCTAGGTCTGGTTCCCATGCAACATACTTCGGTAACTGATGATTTAATCTTGAAGCGAACAAATCCATATCCAGTGTTCCATATCCAGACACAATATCCTTAAACACTCTATGATTCAACCTCCATTCTATGTTGTCATTGAATTTACGTGACCTGGTGCCCGCCACCGTGTTGAACCTACCTGGGAGGTAGGTAGCTGAAACCCAAATATTACAAATGATGCACCAGTGCCAAATGAGGTTAGCCAATTTATCACAGGATACTGATCTGATGCCACCCCTGTGATTTATGTATGTCACCGCTGTGGTGTTATCTATCTGTAATTGAACATGCAGATGGTGCATGTGCCCATAATAAGCCTTCAGACCATAGAGGGCTGCGAGCAATTCCAATACTTAATACCATGCACCTGCAGAAAAGATAGTTCATGCACATTCCATCTGCCACCGCAGCTAGAAACGGTGTCAGTGGCACCCCATCCCAGAGCACTGGCATCAGTCTGTAAAACAACAGAAGGACTTTCGATTGAAATGTTGCCAGAACAATGCAAAACATTGGCTTTCCACCACTGCAGCTCAGCAATGGCTTCAGCCGGTAATTGCATAGCCCTGTCAAAGTGGCCCAAATTATGTTTAAGTGCCTGCTGATAGTGCAAAGGTCCATATTTAGCTGCAGGAAAGGCAGCCACCAATTTACCAATTAAACTGGCCACTTGCTGAATTGAAAGCAGCTGCTGCGTAATAAGATGATCGCAGGCTTCTATTAACTTCAATCCCTTGCCCTGAGGCAAAGGCACAGACAGGTGATTGGAGTTAACAGTAAATCCCAAATAATCCATAACTGTGGATGGAGTCAAACTGGATTTTTCTGGATGAATTAGGAACCCCAACTTTTCAAATACAATCTTGGTGGCTGAGACCGCCGAAATAGCCAATTCTAAAGTTTTCCCTAGTATGAGGATATCATCCAAATAAGCCATAACTATGTGTTTTTGCGCTCGTAAAAGAGCAAGAGCAGGTTTGAATATTTTAGTGAATAACCTGGGAGCTGAGGATAACCCATTAGGCAACGCGTTAAACTGCCCCATCCAGTAAAGTTTTAGGTATTTCCTGTTGTCCATATGAACAGGCACCGAGTAATAAGCATCTTTAAGATCGATGCATGCCATGTAACATCCCTTGGAAACCAATTGTTTGGCAGTAACAAAGCTTTCCATTTTAAAATGTTTGTACTGCACATAGGTGTTGAGTTGGGTTAGGTCCAAGATGATGCGGCACCCCCCCATCCTTCTTTTGCCTGGTGAATATGTTAGATACAAATTGTTGAGGTTCATAACTAGATTTTTCAATTACCCCTTTTGCACATTATTTCTCCATTTCAGCCTGAACCTCCAAACCATCCTGTTTTGAACGAACAAAGGTACGGTTTGGGGGCATGCTGCGTGGGTGGCAGTGAGCCAGAGAACTCAATTTTGAACCCATCTTATACTGTGCAGTATGAAAAAGTCAGATGTAATCCCCCACCATTCATGCAAAAAGAAACGTAACCTACCACCAACATGCGATGGACCCACAGCCCGTATGTTCCATAGCGAACCAGACCCACCTACCTCCGTAGTTATTGGTGGATTCTGGATGTTCATTTCCTCCCCCGATGTTTGGGGGGATTGAGGTGCTGGAGTGCGCATCTTCATTGTCGGCCGGCTTGGGTCATGTCCTAAAAAAGACTTCCTGCCGGTTCTTTCGGTCCTCGAGCTGGAGGTGGTTTCCGCAGACCGTCTGGTGCTGGTAGCGGCATAGGGGTGATGGCGATGAAACGACGACTGTCTGCTCACTGGTGGAGCCCGAAGTAACCCCACAGCCTTTACTCGTTGTCGAGTTCCTTCACCTGCTTCGACAGGTCTTCTCCAAACAGCAAACTGGGCGGCTGCACATTGCTGGGCTTGCACAACCCCGCAAACTTTGGGGTTGAGAACGGGACGAATGGCATTCTTGCCAAAGCAATTAATTTCAAAGAGTGCAATGTACAACAATGCCATTGCGTCCCGTTGCGCTTCAGATAAGGCTTTGCCGTCCACAGACCTGGCGAAAGCTGTCACCCCCCGACGCCAGCAGATTTAGAATTCTTTGAAGCTTGACTTCTTGGGTCTTAATACCACCACCAATGTAGCTCCAAATGGAATTATTCACCGACGGTACCTTGAGGGAGGGGCAGTTGCTGGGCGTGTGGTACCCGAGGGCTGTCTCCATCATCACCTGCTCTTGGAGCTGGTGGGAAGCGAGGTAATTGATACTGGCCGCTAGGTCTTCGTCCAGCGGCTCCCCAACCAGCAACGGCATAGCGAACTTGGAGACCATAGATGACACCTCTGCTGCTCGCTGGTCTCATGTCGAGGGACGCTCCTTCTCACTACACAGCGAGTTCGTGCAGGACTGGTGGTCTCCACTCCCATCCTCAGATGGGGAGACGTAATGCAGCCCTGCACCAGGTGCTGCTGCGGGCCCCCTGAGACCCGCTCTGATATGACTCCAGCATGTCGTGTTGGAGCATCTTCTCCATCATATGCTCTACTCGGGAAAGGCGTCCGACAAAGCTCCCCGTTGGAGGAGGCGAACCCTCCCGGCCGGACTCATCGGAGTCTACCGGCCTGATAGACTTGCACTTGGCTTTCCGGCCCCGCGGGGTAGCCACAGTGTTGTCCATGGGCACCGAGCCCAAAGGCGCTGGCTGTGAAGTCAGCGACCGCGCGGTCTTCAGAAGCGGTTCTCCCTGCGTCTTTGAGTTGAGACTTTACCCTCGCGTTATCCATAGTAGTCCGTTCTTGAGCTGTAACAAGAACGGAAGACAAAACGACCACAGACTAAGTTCAAGACTCACCTGGAGGTCTTTTTAAACTTACCGCTGGTGGAGCCATGCGCCAACAGCCAATCAGGGCGACATGCTGAGACGTAATGACGCGCATGCGTGCTGACGGGCTCTTCACGTAGACACTCACGTGACTCCGAAGTAAAATTGCGGGAGAAAGATCATTTTTATAGCATTAATTCTACCAAACATTGAGATAGGACGTGTTTAGCTCTTGTTCTAGTTCTAGCTGCATCTCCAGCTCTAGCTCCAACGCCAGCTCCAGCTCCAGCTCCATCTCTATCTCCAGCTCCAGCTCCATCTCTAGCTCCAGCTCCAGCTCCATCTCCATCTCCATCTCCAGCTCCATCTCCATCTCCATCTCCATCTCCATCTCCATCTCCATCTCCATCTCCATCTCCATCACCATCTCCATCTCCATCTCCAGCTCCATCTCCAGCTCCAGCTCCATCTCCATCTCCATCTCTAACTCAATTTCCAGCTCCATCTACAGCTCCATCTCCATCTCCATCTCCATCTCCATCTCCATCTCCATCTCCATCTCCAGCTCCATCTCCAGCTCCATCTCCAGCTCCATCTCCAGCTCCATCTCCAGCTCCAACTCTAGCCGCATCTGCAGCTCCATCTCCAGCACGAGATCGATCTCTAGCCCTAGCTCCATCATCAGCTCCAACTCCAGCTCCATCACCAGCTCTAGTTCCATCTCTAGCTCCAGCTTCATCTCCATCTACAGCTCCAGCTCCATCTCCATCTCTATCTCCATCTCTATCTCCATCTCTATCTCCATCTCTATCTCCATCTCTATCTCCATCTCTATCTCCATCTACATCTACATCTCCAGTTCAAGCTCCATCTTCAGCTCTAGCTCCACCTCTAGCTCCATCTCTAGCTCCATCTCTAACTCCATCTCTAACTCCATCTCTAGCTCCATCCCTAGCTCCATCTCCATCTCCAGCACCAGCTCCTCCAGCTCTAGCTCAAGCTCCAGCTCAAGCTCCAGCTCCTCCAGCTCTCGCTCTAACTCCAGCTCTAGCTCCAGCTCTAGCTCCAGCTCTAGCTCCAGCTCTAGCTCCAGCTCTAGCTCCAGCTCTAGCTCCAGCTCTAGCTCCAGCTCTAGCTCCAGCTCTAGCTCCAGCTCTAGCTCCAGCTCCAGCTCCAGCTCTAGCTCTAGCTGTATCTCCATCTCCAACTCCAACTCATCCAGCTCTAAGTTCAGCTCCATCTTCAGCTCCAGCTCAATCTCCAACTCAATTTCCTTCTCCAGCTCCTTCTCCAGCTCCTTCTCCAGCTCCTTCTCCAGCTCCTTCTCCAGCTCCTTCTCCAGCTCCTTCTCCAGCTCCTTCTCCAGCTCCTTCTCCAGCTCCTTCTCCAGCTCCTTCTCCAGCTCCTTCTCCAGCTCCTTCTCCAGCTCCTTCTCCAGCTCCTTCTCCAGCTCCTTCTCCAGCTCCTTCTCCAGCTCCTTCTCCAGCTCCTTCTCCAGCTCCTTCTCCAGCTCCTTCTCCAGCTCCTTCTCCAGCTCCTTCTCCAGCTCCTTCTCCAGCTCCTTCTCCAGCTCCTTCTCCAGCTCCTTCTCCAGCTCCTTCTCCAGCTCCAGCTCCATCTCCATCTCCATCTCCAGCTTTTTCGCCATCTCCAGCTCCATCTCTAGCCGCATCTGCAGCTCCATCTCCAGCTCCATCTCCATCTCTAGCTCCATCTCAATTTCCAGCTTCAACTCCAGATTCATCTCCAGCTCCAGCTTCATCTGCAGCTCGACCTCCAGGTCTAGCTCAAGCTCCATCTCCAGCTCCATCTCCATCTCCAGTTCTAGCTTCATCTCCAACTCCAGCTCCAGCCCGAACTCTAGCTCCAGCTCCAGCTCCATCTCCAGCTCCAGCTCCAGCTCCATGTAGATCTCCATCTCCAGCTGGATCTCCAACTGTAGCTCTAGCTCCAACAGCTCCAGCTCCAGCTTCATTTCCAGCTCTATCTCGAGTTCTAGCTCCATCTCCAGTTCCAGTTCCAGCTCCATCTCCAGATCTAGCTCCATCTTCATCTCCACCTCTAGCCCAATTTCCAGCTCCATCTCCATTTCTAGCTCCATCTCCAGATCCATCCCTAACCCTAACCCTAACCCTAACCCTAGTTCTAGTTCTAGTTCTAGTTCTAGCTGCATCTCTAGCTCCATCTCCATCTCCATCTCCATCTCCAGCTCCAGCATCAAATCCATCTCCAGCTCCAGCACTGGCTCCATCTCCAGCGCCATCTTCAGCTCTAGCTCTACCTCCTGTTCCATCTCCAGCTCCATCTCCATCTCCAGCAGCTCTAACGTCAGCTCCATCTCCAGTTCCAGCTCCAGCTCCACCTCTCGCTCAATTTCCTGCTGCATCTCCATCTCCAGCTCCATCTTTAGCTCAATTTCCAGCTCCAGCTCCATCTCCAACTGCAACTCTATCTCCATCTCTAGCTCCATCTTCATCTCCATCTCTAGCCCAATCTCCAGCTACATCTCCAGCTCTAGCTCCATCTCCATCTCCAGATCCATCTCCAGCTCCAACTCCAACTCCGTTCTTTTTTTTAAAATAATATTTTTATTAGAAGCATATAATATCATAATCAAAACACATTTTGTATATCAATTACATATTGTTAATAGATACGATTCCAGCTTTCAAAATAATAGGGGTCCTCATTTATCAATTGCATATTTGGTTATTTTTTTTATAGATAGGGAGAAAGAAGAAAAAAACCGATCAAAAAGAATAGAATAAATTACCAATAATACAACTTCGGAGATAGGTCTGTAGATTATAAAACAACACTATTCATCTAATCCTGGGTTCAAGCTTCAGTCAGACCTCCGTGCCGGACCAATTTACCCTTTCAAAAAATCAATAAATGGAGACCATATTCTAGCAAATAATTCTTGAAGTTTGAAGTTTGATCTTTATTTTATGAGGAGTTACGATGAGGGATTACGTGAAGAACCCATCAGCACGCATGCGCGTCAACCTTCAAAGCAGCGGTGTGGAGTCAGACAGGAAACATTGACCTGAGAATAGTAAGATTCGAGAAACTAGAACTACCAGCTGACCTTTAGGAGGAGGGGTTGGGAGCGGAGTGCACGTAATCCCTCATCGTAACTCCTCATAAAATAAAGATCAAACTTCAAACTGGTAAGTTCTCGTTTAATCTTACTATTTTACTTTGGAGTCACGTGAGTGACTACATGAAGATTTTAAAGCTCTGTGACTTCATGCCGTGGAAACGAGTCCATGCGTCACACACTGTATAGTTGACCAATGGAGAGTGGACAAAAAAAGAGACTGTTCAGTCATGACATAAATGAAACAAACTGACAATTTAATGTACAAAGAAAAAACAACAATAGTCACCTCTCTACCCGAGAGGGACTATAAACCCGAACTTAAAACTGAGTTCGCAAACACACTCTGGCTGAAGGTTTGTTATAGAACTTATGAAACGTCCGTTCTGAGGACCATCCTGCGGCCGATAAAATCTGGTCTAGCGGGACGTCCATGACCCTCGCTGCGGACGTAGCTGCAGCCCTGGTGGAATGAGATTTAAACATATGAGTATCAACCCCAGCATCAGCCAGAACCTGTTTGAGCCACCTGGAAATAGTCTGAGTTGAAACCCTATTATGTGGTTTCTTGTGGCTGACCAATAACGATAACTCTGACCCCCTAAGTCCCTGGGTAACCTTGATGTATTGCAGGAGGTGAGCAACTACACATAATTTAGGATCTGAAGGGTATGCCATGAACTGTAACTTGAGACCCGAAGTACCTGGTCTACTCTGTTTAATAGGGTCGTACACAAAAAAGGTGAAACCACTGGCAGAGGTGAGCATCCTGTCCAGTCGTAGCTTCTGCAACGACTGGACCCTTTGAGCTGACACTAAAGCCATGAGCATGGCCACCTTGTGTGTGAGCCGGAGTAGAGACAGGGATGTAACTGGAGACCATGAGCGAAGTAGAGTTAGGACCACCCCTACATCCCAAATTTCAGTGTATCTGGGCTTAGGAGGGTTCGAATTGAAGACTCCCCTCATGAACCTCGATACTAAAGGGTGAGACCCCACAGACTGGCGTTCTGAACTCGGCAGCAAGTATGACGACAGCTCACTTCTGGCACAATTTAGAGAACTATAGCTTAATTTCTCATCGAAATGCAATTTCGAGAGGAACTCCAAAACATCCGCAATGTGCGCTGCATCATACGAGATATCAGACTGCGCACAGAACACTTCCCACTTCCTTATGTATGAGGCATACTGTTTTTGGGTACTGTTCCTCCAGGCAGCAGTTAGCACATCCACCGTACGATCAGCTAGTCCCAGTCCGAGGAAAGGTCTTCTCAAAACCTGCAAATCAATAAGTTCAGCCGATCATGCAGAGGATGTACTTCACCAGAAATGGGATGAATTAGCAGAGACCTGCTTTTGGGAACCATCACAATAGGCTCTACAACCATGCCCAGGACAAGAGGATACCATGGTTGTGTGGGCCAGTCAGGGACTACCAGAACACCGGAGGCAGAGTCCTGCTGAATTTTATGCAGACATTGACTGACAAGGCAGAATGGGGGGAATGCATAGAAAAACATTCCACCCAATGTAGCGAGAATGCGTCTACTGCTACTGCCCCTAGGTCTGGTTCCCATGCAACATACTTCGGTAACTGATGATTTAATCTTGAAGCGAACAAATCCATATCCAGTGTTCCATATCCAGACACAATATCCTTAAACACTCTATGATTTAACCTCCATTCTATGTTGTCATTGAATTTACGTGACCTGGTGCCCGCCACCGTGTTGAACCTACCTGGGAGGTAGGTAGCTGAAACCCAAATATTACAAATGATGCACCAGTGCCAAATGAGGTTAGCCAATTTATCACAGGATACTGATCTGATGCCACCCCTGTGATTTATGTATGTCACCTCTGTGGTGTTATCTATCTGTAATTGAACATGCAGATGGTGCATGTGCCCATAATAAGCCTTCAGACCATAGAGGGCTGCGAGCAATTCCAATACTTAATACCATGCACCTGCAGAAAAGATAGTTCATGCACATTCCATCTGCCACCGCAGCTAGAAACGGTGTCAGTGGCACCCCATCCCAGAGCACTGGCATCAGTCTGTAAAACAACAGAAGGACTTTCGATTGAAATGTTGCCAGAACAATGCAAAACATTGGCTTTCCACCACTGCAGCTCAGCAATGGCTTCAGCCGGTAATTGCATAGCCCTGTCAAAGTGGCCCAAATTATGTTTAAGTGCCTGCTGATAGTGCAAAGGTCCATATTTAGCTGCAGGAAAGGCAGCCACCAATTTACCAATTAAACTGGCCACTTGCTGAATTGAAAGCAGCTGCTGCGTAATAAGATGATCGCAGGCTTCTATTAACTTCAATCCCTTGCCCTGAGGCAAAGGCACAGACAGGTGATTGGAGTTAACAGTAAATCCCAAATAATCCATAACTGTGGATGGAGTCAAACTGGATTTTTCTGGATGAATTAGGAACCCCAACTTTTCAAATACAATCTTGGTGGCTGAGACCGCCGAAATAGCCAATTCTAAAGTTTTCCCTAGTATGAGGATATCATCCAAATAAGCCATAACTATGTGTTTTTGCGCTCGTAAAAGAGCAAGAGCAGGTTTGAATATTTTAGTGAATAACCTGGGAGCTGAGGATAACCCATTAGGCAACGCGTTAAACTGCCCCATCCAGTAAAGTTTTAGGTATTTCCTGTTGTCCATATGAACAGGCACCGAGTAATAAGCATCTTTAAGATCGATGCATGCCATGTAACATCCCTTGGAAACCAATTGTTTGGCAGTAACAAAGCTTTCCATTTTAAAATGTTTGTACTGCACATAGGTGTTGAGTTGGGTTAGGTCCAAGATGATGCGGCACCCCCCCATCCTTCTTTTGCCTGGTGAATATGTTAGATACAAATTGTTGAGGTTCATAACTAGATTTTTCAATTACCCCTTTTGCACATTATTTCTCCATTTCAGCCTGAACCTCCAAACCATCCTGTTTTGAACGAACAAAGGTACGGTTTGGGGGCATGCTGCGTGGGTGGCAGTGAGCCAGAGAACTCAATTTTGAACCCATCTTATACTGTGCAGTATGAAAAAGTCAGATGTAATCCCCCACCATTCATGCAAAAAGAAACGTAACCTACCACCAACATGCGATGGACCCACAGCCCGTATGTTCCATAGCGAACCAGACCCACCTACCTCCGTAGTTATTGGTGGATTCTGGATGTTCATTTCCTCCCCCGATGTTTGGGGGGATTGAGGTGCTGGAGTGCGCATCTTCATTGTCGGCCGGCTTGGGTCATGTCCTAAAAAAGACTTCCTGCCGGTTCTTTCGGTCCTCGAGCTGGAGGTGGTTTCCGCAGACCGTCTGGTGCTGGTAGCGGCATAGGGGTGTTGGCGATGAAACGACGACTGTCTGCTCACTGGTGGAGCCCGAAGTAACCCCACAGCCTTTACTCGTTGTCGAGTTCCTTCACCTGCTTCGACAGGTCTTCTCCAAACAGCAAACTGGGCGGCTGCACATTGCTGGGCTTGCACAACCCCGCAAACTTTGGGGTTGAGAACGGGACGAATGGCATTCTTGCCAAAGCAATTAATTTCAAAGAGTGCAATGTACAACAATGCCATTGCGTCCCGTTGCGCTTCAGATAAGGCTTTGCCGTCCACAGACCTGGCGAAAGCTGTCACCCCCCGACGCCAGCAGATTTAGAATTCTTTGAAGCTTGACTTCTTGGGTCTTAATACCACCACCAATGTAGCTCCAAATGGAACTATTCACCGACGGTACCTTGAGGGAGGGGCAGTTGCTGGGCGTGTGGTACCCGAGGGCTGTCTCCATCATCACCTGCTCTTGGAGCTGGTGGGAAGCGAGGTAATTGATACTGGCCGCTAGGTCTTCGTCCAGCGGCTCCCCAACCAGCAACGGCATAGCGAACTTGGAGACCATAGATGGCACCTCTGCTGCTCGCTGGTCTCATGTCGAGGGACGCTCCTTCTCACTACACAGCGAGTTCGTGCAGGACTGGTGGTCTCCACTCCCATCCTCAGATGGGGAGACGTAATGCAGCCCTGCACCAGGTGCTGCTGCGGGCCCCCTGAGACCCGCTCTGATATGACTCCAGCATGTCGTGTTGGAGCATCTTCTCCATCATATGCTCTACTCGGGTGAGGCGTCCGACAAAGCTCCCCGTTGGAGGAGGCGAACCCTCCCGGCCGGACTCATCGGAGTCTACCGGCCTGATAGACTTGCACTTGGCTTTCCGGCCCCGCGGGGTACCCACAGTGTTGTCCATGGGCACCGAGCCCAAAGTCGCTGGCTGTGAAGTCAGCGACCGCGCGGTCTTCAGAAGCGGTTCTCCCTGCGTCTTTGAGTTGAGACTTTACCCTCGCGTTATCCATAGTAGTCCGTTCTTGAGCTGTAACAAGAACGGAAGACAAAACGACCACAGACTAAGTTCAAGACTCACCTGGAGGTCTTTTTAAACTTACCGCTGGTGGAGCCATGCGCCAACAGCCAATCAGGGCGACATGCTGAGACGTAATGACGCGCATGCGTGCTGACGGGCTCTTCACGTAGACACTCACGTGACTCCGAAGTAAAATTGCGGGAGAAAGATCATTTTTATAGCATTAATTCTACCAAACATTGAGATAGGACGTGTTTAGCTCTTGTTCTAGTTCTAGCTGCATCTCCAGCTCTATCTCCAGCGCCAGCTCCAGCTCCAGCTCCATCTCTATCTCCAGCTCCAGCTCCATCTCTATCTCCAGCTCCAGCTCCATCTCCATCTCCATCTCCAGCTCCATCTCCATCTCCATCTCCATCTCCATCTCCATCTCCATCTCCATCTCCATCTCCATCACCATCTCCATCTCCATCTCCAGCTCCATCTCCAGCTCCAGCTCCATCTCCATCTCCATCTCCATCTCCATCTCCATCTCCATCTCCATCTCCATCTCCATCTCCATCTCCATCTCCAGCTCCAGCTCCATCTCCAGCTCCATCTCCATCTCCATCTCCATCTCCAGCTCCATCTCCAGCTCCAACACCATCTCCATCTCCAGCTCCATCTCCATCTCCAGCTCCAGCTCCATCTTCAGCTCCATCTCCATCTCCAGCTCCATCTCCAGCTCCAGCTCCAGCTCCAGCTCCAGCTCCAGCTCCAGCTCCAGCTCCAGCTCCAGCTCCAGCTCCAGCGCCATCTCCATCTCCAGCTCCATCTCCATCTTCAGCTCCATCTCCATCTTCAGCTCCATCTCCATCTCCATCTCCAGCTCCATCTCCAGCTCCATCTCCATCTCCATCTCCATCTCCAGCTCCAGCTCCATCTTCAGCTCCATCTCCATCTCCATCTCCATCTCCATCTCCATCTCCAGCTCCATCTCCATCTCCATCTCCATCTCCATCTCCAGCTCCAGCTCTAGCTCCAGCGCCATCTCCAGCCCTAGCTCTACCTCCTGCTCCATCTGCAGATCCATCTCCATCTCCATCTCTAGCTGGATCACCATGTCCAGCTCCATCTCCAGTTCTAGCTCTAGCTCCATCTCCAACTCCCTCCAGCTCCATCTCCAGCTGTACATCCTTTTCAGCTCCAGCTCTAGCTCTAACTCTAGCTCCTTCTCCAGCTCTAGCTCCATCTCCATCTCCATCTCCAGCTCCATCTCCATCTCCATCTCCATCTCCATCTCCAGCTCCATCTCCATCTACAGCTCCATCTCCATCTCCATCTCCATCTCCATCTCCAGCTCCATCTCCAGCTCCATCTCCAGCTCCGTCTCCATCTCCAGCTCCATCTCCATCTCCATCTCCAGCTCCATCTCCATCTCCAGCTCCATCTCCATCTCCATCTCCATCTCCATCTCCAGCTCCATCTCCAGCTCCATCTCCAGCTCCGTCTCCATCTCCAGCTCCATCTCCATCTCCAGCTCCATCTCCATCTCCAGCTCCAGCTCCATCTCCAGCTCCATCTCCAGCTCTAGCTCCAGCTCCGTCTCCATCTCCAGCTCCATCTCCAGCTCCATCTCCAGCTCCATCTCCATCTCCATCTACGCCTCTAACTCTAGCTCCAGCTCCAGCTCCATCTCCATTTCTAGCTCTAGCCTCCTTTCCATCTCCAGCTCCAGCTCAATAACCAGCTCTTGCTCTAGCTTCATCTCCAGCTCTAGCTCAAGCTCCAATTCCAGATCCATCTCCATCTCCAGCTACATCTCCAGCTCTATCTCCAGCTCCAGCTCCATCTCCAGCTCAATTTCCATCTGCAGCTCCATCTCCAACTACATCTCCAACTGCAAGTCCATCTCCAACTCTAGCTCCATCTTCATCTCCACCTGTAGCCCAATCTCCAGCTACATCTCCAGCTCCATCTAGATCTCCATCTCCAGCTGGATCTCCAACTGTAGGTCTAGCTCCAACAGCTCCATCTCCAGCTCCAACTCCACCTGTAGCTCCAGTTCCAGCTCCAGTGCTAGCTCCATCTCCAGCTCCAGCTCCAGCTCCAGCTCCATCTCTAACTCCATCTCCAGCTCTAACTCCAGCTCCATCAGCATCTCCAGCTCCATCTCCAGCTCCATCTCCAGCTCCATCTCCAGCTCTATCTCCAGCTCTATCTCCAGCTCTATCTCCAGCTCTATCTCCAGCTCTATCTCCAGCTCTATCTCCAGCTCTATCTCCAGCTCTATCTCCAGCTCTATCTCCAGCTCTATCTCCAGCTCTATCTCCAGCTCTATCTCCAGCTCTATCTCCAGCTCTATCTCCAGCTCTATCGCCAGCCACAGCTCCAGCCACAGCTCCAGCCACAGCTCCAGCCACAGCTCCATCATCAAATCCATCTCCAGCTCCAGCACTGGCTCCATCTCCAGCGCCATCTCCATCTCTAGCTCTAGCTCCTGTTCCATCTCCAGCTCCAGCTCCATCTCCATTTCCAGCAGCTCTAACTTCAGCTCCATCTCCAGTTGCAGCTCCAGCTCCACCTCTCGCTCAATTTCCTGCTGCATCTCCAGCTCCAGCTCCATCTCCATCTCTAGCTCAATTTCCAGCTCCAGCTCCATCTCCAACTGCAACTCTATTTCCATCTCTAGCTCCATCTTCATCTCCATCTCTAGCCCAATCTCCAGCTACATCTCCAGCTCTAGCTCCATCTCCAGATCCATCTCCAGCTCCAACTCCGTTCTTTTTTTTAAAATAATATTTTTATTAGAAGCATATAATATCATAATCAAAACACATTTTGTATATCAATTACATATTGTTAATAGATACGATTCCAGCTTTCAAAATAATAGGGGTCCTCATTTATCAATTGCATATTTGTTTATTTTTTTTATAGATAGGGAGAAAGAAGAAAAAAACCGATCAAAAAGAATAGAATAAATTACCAATAATACAACTTCGGAGATAGGTCTGTAGATTATAAAACAACACTATTAATCTAATCCTGGGTTCAAGCTTCAGTCAGACCTCCGTGCCGGACCAATTTACCCTTTCAAAAAATCAATAAATGGAGACCATATTCTAGCAAATAATTCTTGAAGTTTGAAGTTTGATCTTTATTTTATGAGGAGTTACGATGAGGGATTACGTGAAGAACCCATCAGCACGCATGCGCGTCAACCTTCAAAGCAGCGGTGTGGAGTCAGACAGGAAACATTGACCTGAGAATAGTAAGATTCGAGAAACTAGAACTACCAGCTGACCTTTAGGAGGAGGGGTTGGGAGCGGAGTGCACGTAATCCCTCATCGTAACTCCTCATAAAATAAAGATCAAACTTCAAACTGGTAAGTTCTCGTTTAATCTTACTATTTTACTTTGGAGTCACGTGAGTGACTACATGAAGATTTTAAAGCTCTGTGACTTCATGCCGTGGAAACGAGTCCATGCGTCACACACTGTATAGTTGACCAATGGAGAGTGGACAAAAAAAGAGACTGTTCAGTCATGACATAAATGAAACAAACTGACAATTTAATGTACAAAGAAAAAACAACAATAGTCACCTCTCTACCCGAGAGGGACTATAAACCCGAACTTAAAACTGAGTTCGCAAACACACTCTGGCTGAAGGTTTGTTATAGAACTTATGAAACGTCCGTTCTGAGGACCATCCTGCGGCCGATAAAATCTGGTCTAGCGGGACGTCCATGACCCTCGCTGCGGACGTAGCTGCAGCCCTGGTGGAATGAGATTTAAACATATGAGTATCAACCCCAGCATCAGCCAGAACCTGTTTGAGCCACCTGGAAATAGTCTGAGTTGAAACCCTATTATGTGGTTTCTTGTGGCTGACCAATAACGATAACTCTGACCCCCTAAGTCCCTGGGTAACCTTGATGTATTGCTGGAGGTGAGCAACTACACATAATTTAGGATCTGAAGGGTATGCCATGAACTGTAACTTGAGACCCGAAGTACCTGGTCTACTCTGTTTAATAGGGTCGTACACAAAAAAGGTGAAACCACTGGCAGAGGTGAGCATCCTGTCCAGTCGTAGCTTCTGCAACGACTGGACCCTTTGAGCTGACACTAAAGCCATGAGCATGGCCACCTTGTGTGTGAGCCGGAGTAGAGACAGGGATGTAACTGGAGACCATGAGCGAAGTAGAGTTAGGACCACCCCTACATCCCAAATTTCAGTGTATCTGGGCTTAGGAGGGTTCGAATTGAAGACTCCCCTCATGAACCTCGATACTAAAGGGTGAGACCCCACAGACTGGCGTTCTGAACTCGGCAGTAAGTATGACGACAGCTCACTTCTGGCACAATTTAGAGAACTATAGCTTAATTTCTCATCGAAATGCAATTTCGAGAGGAACTCCAAAACATCCGCAATGTGCGCTGCATCATACGAGATATCGGACTGCGCACAGAACACTTCCCACTTCCTTATGTATGAGGCATACTGTTTTTGGGTACTGTTCCTCCAGGCAGCAGTTAGCACATCCACCGTACGATCAGCTAGTCCCAGTCCGAGGAAAGGTCTTCTCAAAACCTGCAAATCAATAAGTTCAGCCGATCATGCAGAGGATGTACTTCACCAGAAATGGGATGAATTAGCAGAGACCTGCTTTTGGGAACCATCACAATAGGCTCTACAACCATGCCCAGGACAAGAGGATACCATGGTTGTGTGGGCCAGTCAGGGACTACCAGAACACCAGAGGCAGAGTCCTGCTGAATTTTATGCAGACATTGACTGACAAGGCAGAATGGGGGGAATGCATAGAAAAACATTCCACCCAATGTAGCGAGAATGCGTCTACTGCTACTGCCCCTAGGTCTGGTTCCCATGCAACATACTTCGGTAACTGATGATTTAATCTTGAAGCGAACAAATCCATATCCAGTGTTCCATATCCAGACACAATATCCTTAAACACTCTATGATTCAACCTCCATTCTATGTTGTCATTGAATTTACGTGACCTGGTGCCCGCCACCGTGTTGAACCTACCTGGGAGGTAGGTAGCTGAAACCCAAATATTACAAATGATGCACCAGTGCCAAATGAGGTTAGCCAATTTATCACAGGATACTGATCTGATGCCACCCCTGTGATTTATGTATGTCACCGCTGTGGTGTTATCTATCTGTAATTGAACATGCAGATGGTGCATGTGCCCATAATAAGCCTTCAGACCATAGAGGGCTGCGAGCAATTCCAATACTTAATACCATGCACCTGCAGAAAAGATAGTTCATGCACATTCCATCTGCCACCGCAGCTAGAAACGGTGTCAGTGGCACCCCATCCCAGAGCACTGGCATCAGTCTGTAAAACAACAGAAGGACTTTCGATTGAAATGTTGCCAGAACAATGCAAAACATTGGCTTTCCACCACTGCAGCTCAGCAATGGCTTCAGCCGTTAATTGCATAGCCCTGTCAAAGTGGCCCAAATTATGTTTAAGTGCCTGCTGATAGTGCAAAGGTCCATATTTAGCTGCAGGAAAGGCAGCCACCAATTTACCAATTAAACTGGCCACTTGCTGAATTGAAAGCAGCTGCTGCGTAATAAGATGATCGCAGGCTTCTATTAACTTCAATCCCTTGCCCTGAGGCAAAGGCACAGACAGGTGATTGGAGTTAACAGTAAATCCCAAATAATCCATAACTGTGGATGGAGTCAAACTGGATTTTTCTGGATGAATTAGGAACCCCAACTTTTCAAATACAATCTTGGTGGCTGAGACCGCCGAAATAGCCAATTCTAAAGTTTTCCCTAGTATGAGGATATCATCCAAATAAGCCATAACTATGTGTTTTTGCGCTCGTAAAAGAGCAAGAGCAGGTTTGAATATTTTAGTGAATAACCTGGGAGCTGAGGATAACCCATTAGGCAACGCGTTAAACTGCCCCATCCAGTAAAGTTTTAGGTATTTCCTGTTGTCCATATGAACAGGCACCGAGTAATAAGCATCTTTAAGATCGATGCATGCCATGTAACATCCCTTGGAAACCAATTGTTTGGCAGTAACAAAGCTTTCCATTTTAAAATGTTTGTACTGCACATAGGTGTTGAGTTGGGTTAGGTCCAAGATGATGCGGCACCCCCCCATCCTTCTTTTGCCTGGTGAATATGTTAGATACAAATTGTTGAGGTTCATAACTAGATTTTTCAATTACCCCTTTTGCACATTATTTCTCCATTTCAGCCTGAACCTCCAAACCATCCTGTTTTGAACGAACAAAGGTACGGTTTGGGGGCATGCTGCGTGGGTGGCAGTGAGCCAGAGAACTCAATTTTGAACCCATCTTATACTGTGCAGTATGAAAAAGTCAGATGTAATCCCCCACCATTCATGCAAAAAGAAACGTAACCTACCACCAACATGCGATGGACCCACAGCCCGTATGTTCCATAGCGAACCAGACCCACCTACCTCCGTAGTTATTGGTGGATTCTGGATGTTCATTTCCTCCCCCGATGTTTGGGGGGATTGAGGTGCTGGAGTGCGCATCTTCATTGTCGGCCGGCTTGGGTCATGTCCTAAAAAAGACTTCCTGCCGGTTCTTTCGGTCCTCGAGCTGGAGGTGGTTTCCGCAGACCGTCTGGTGCTGGTAGCGGCATAGGGGTGATGGCGATGAAACGACGACTGTCTGCTCACTGGTGGAGCCCGAAGTAACCCCACAGCCTTTACTCGTTGTCGAGTTCCTTCACCTGCTTCGACAGGTCTTCTCCAAACAGCAAACTGGGCGGCTGCACATTGCTGGGCTTGCACAACCCCGCAAACTTTGGGGTTGAGAACGGGACGAATGGCATTCTTGCCAAAGCAATTAATTTCAAAGAGTGCAATGTACAACAATGCCATTGCGTCCCGTTGCGCTTCAGATAAGGCTTTGCCGTCCACAGACCTGGCGAAAGCTGTCACCCCCCGACGCCAGCAGATTTAGAATTCTTTGAAGCTTGACTTCTTGGGTCTTAATACCACCACCAATGTAGCTCCAAATGGAATTATTCACCGACGGTACCTTGAGGGAGGGGCAGTTGCTGGGCGTGTGGTACCCGAGGGCTGTCTCCATCATCACCTGCTCTTGGAGCTGGTGGGAAGCGAGGTAATTGATACTGGCCGCTAGGTCTTCGTCCAGCGGCTCCCCAACCAGCAACGGCATAGCGAACTTGGAGACCATAGATGGCACCTCTGCTGCTCGCTGGTCTCATGTCGAGGGACGCTCCTTCTCACTACACAGCGAGTTCGTGCAGGACTGGTGGTCTCCACTCCCATCCTCAGATGGGGAGACGTAATGCAGCCCTGCACCAGGTGCTGCTGCGGGCCCCCTGAGACCCGCTCTGATATGACTCCAGCATGTCGTGTTGGAGCATCTTCTCCATCATATGCTCTACTCGGGAAAGGCGTCCGACAAAGCTCCCCGTTGGAGGAGGCGAACCCTCCCGGCCGGACTCATCGGAGTCTACCGGCCTGATAGACTTGCACTTGGCTTTCCGGCCCCGCGGGGTACCCACAGTGTTGTCCATGGGCACCGAGCCCAAAGTCGCTGGCTGTGAAGTCAGCGACCGCGCGGTCTTCAGAAGCGGTTCTCCCTGCGTCTTTGAGTTGAGACTTTACCCTCGCGTTATCCATAGTAGTCCGTTCTTGAGCTGTAACAAGAACGGAAGACAAAACGACCACAGACTAAGTTCAAGACTCACCTGGAGGTCTTTTTAAACTTACCGCTGGTGGAGCCATGCGCCAACAGCCAATCAGGGCGACATGCTGAGACGTAATGACGCGCATGCGTGCTGACGGGCTCTTCACGTAGACACTCACGTGACTCCGAAGTAAAATTGCGGGAGAAAGATCATTTTTATAGCATTAATTCTACCAAACATTGAGATAGGACGTGTTTAGCTCTTGTTCTAGTTCTAGCTGCATCTCCAGCTCTAGCTCCAACGCCAGCTCCAGCTCCAGCTCCATCTCTATCTCCAGCTCCAGCTCCATCTCTAGCTCCAGCTCCAGCTCCATCTCCAGCTCTAGCTCCAACGCCAGCTCCAGCTCCATCTCCAGCTCCATCTCCAGCTCCATCTCCATCTCCATCTCCAGCTCCATCTCCATCTCCAGCTCCATCTCCATCTCCATCTCCATCTCCATCTCCATCTCCAGCTCTAGCTCTAGCTCCAGCTCCATCTCCAGCTCCATCTCCAGCTCCATCTCCATCTCCATCTCCAGCTCCATCTCCATCTCCAGCTCCATCTCCAGCTCTAGCTCCAACGCCAGCTCCAGCTCCATCTCCATCTCCAGCTCCAGCTCCATCTCCATCTCCATCTCCATCTCCATCTCCATCTCCGTCTCCATCTCCAGCTCCATCTCCATCTCCAGCTCCATCTCCATCTCCATCTCCAGCTCCATCTCCATCTCCATCTCCATCTCCATCTCCATCTCCATCTCCAGCTCCATCTTCAGCTCCATCTTCAGCTCCATCTTCAGCTCCATCTCCAGCTCCATCTCCATCTCCATCTCCATCTCCATCTCCATCTCCAGCTCCATCTCCATCTCCAGCTCCAGCTCCAGCTCCAGCTCCATCTCCATCTCCATCTCCATCTCCATCTCCATCTCCATCTCCAGCTCCATCTTCAGCTCCATCTCCAGCTCCATCTCCATCTCCAGCTCCAGCTCCATCTCCAGCTCCATCTCCATCTCCAGCTCCATCTCCAGCTCCATCTCCATCTCCATCTCCATCTCCATCTCCAGTTCCAGCTCCAGCTCTAGCTCCAACGCCAGCTCCAGCTCCATCTCCATCTCCATCTCCATCTCCATCTCCAGCTCCATCTCCAGCTCCAACGCCAGCTCCAGCTCCATCTCCAGCTCCATCTCCATCTCCATCTCCATCTCCATCTCCATCTCCATCTCCATCTCCATCTCCATCTCCATCTCCATCTCCAGCTCCATCTCCATCTCCATCTCCAGCTCCATCTCCATCTCCATCTCCATCTCCATCTCCATCTCCATCTCCATCTCCAGCTCCATCTCCAGCTCCAACGCCAGCTCCAGCTCCATCTCCAGCTCCATCTCCAGCTCCATCTCCAGCTCTAGCTCCAACGCCAGCTCCAGCTCCATCTCCATCTCCATCTCCATCTCCATCTCCATCTCCATCTCCATCTCCATCTCCAGCTCCATCTTCAGCTCCATCTTCAGCTCCATCTCCAGCTCCATCTCCATCTCCATCTCCATCTCCATCTCCATCTCCAGCTCCATCTCCATCTCCATCTCCAGCTCCAGCTCCAGCTCCAGCTCCATCTCCATCTCCATCTCCATCTCCATCTCCATCTCCATCTCCAGCTCCATCTTCAGCTCCATCTTCAGCTCCATCTCCATCTCCATCTCCATCTCCATCTCCATCTCCAGCTCCATCTCCATCTCCATCTCCAGCTCCATCTTCAGCTCCATCTCCAGCTCCATCTCCAGCTCCATCTTCAGCTCCATCTTCAGCTCCATCTCCAGCTCCATCTCCAGCTCCATCTCCATCTCCATCTCCATCTCCATCTCCATCTCCATCTCCATCTCCATCTCCATCTCCAGCTCCATCTTCAGCTCCATCTTCAGCTCCATCTCCAGCTCCATCTCCAGCTCCATCTTCAGCTCCATCTTCAGCTCCATCTCCAGCTCCATCTCCAGCTCCATCTCCATCTCCATCTCCATCTCCATCTCCATCTCCATCTCCATCTCCGTCTCCATCTCCAGCTCCATCTCCATCTCCATCTCCATCTCCATCTCCATCTCCATCTCCAGCTCCATCTTCAGCTCCATCTTCAGCTCCATCTCCATCTCCATCTCCATCTCCAGCTCCATCTTCAGCTCCATCTTCAGCTCCATCTCCAGCTCCATCTCCAGCTCCATCTCCAGCTCCATCTCCAGTTCCAGCTCCAGCTCTAGCGCCATCTCCAGCTCTAGCTCTACCTCCTGCTCCATCTGCAGATCCATCTCCATCTCCAGCTCCATCTCCATCTCCAGCTCTAGCTGGATCACCATGTCCAGCTCCATCTCCAGTTCTAGCTCCTTCTCCAGCTCCATCTCCAGTTCTAGCTCTAGCTCCATCTCCAACTCCCTCCAGCTCCATCTCCAGCTCCATCTCCAGCTCCATCTCCATCTTTAGCTCCATCTCCAGATCCATCTCCATCTCCGTCTCCAGCTCTAGCTCCAGCTCCGTCTCCATCTCCAGCTCCATCTCCAGCTCCATCTCCAGCTCCATCTACGCCTCTAACTCTAGCTCCACCTCCAGCTCCATCTCCATTTCTACCTCTTACCTCCTTTCCATCTCCAGCTCCAGCTCAATCACCAGCTCTTGCTCTAGCTTCATCTCCAGCTCTAGCTCAAGCTCCAATTCCAGATCCATCTCCATCTCCAGCTACATCTCCAGCTCTATCTCCAGCTCCAGCTCCATCTCCAGCTCCATCTCCAGCTCAATTTCCATCTGCAGCTCCATCTCCAACTACATCTCCAACTGCAAGTCCATCTCCAACTCTAGCTCCATCTTCATCTCCACCTGTAGCCCAATCTCCAGCTACATCTCCAGCTCCATCTAGATCTCCATCTCCAGCTCCATCAACTGTAGCTCTAGGTCCAACTCCAGCACCATCTCCGGTTTTAGCTGAATTTCCAGATCCATCTCCAGCTCCAACTCCAACTGTAGGTCTAGCTCCAACAGCTCCAACTCCAGCTCCAACTCCACCTCTAGCTCCAGTTCCAGGTCCAGTGCTAGCTCCATCTCCAGCTCCAACTCCATCTCCAGCTCCAGCTCTAGCTCCATCTCCAGCTCCATCTCCATATCCAGTTCTAGCTCCAGCTCCAGCTCCAGCTCCAGCTCCATCTCTAACTCCATCTCCAGCTCTAACTCCAACTCCATCTCCAGCTTCATCTCCAGCTCCATCTCCATCACCATCTCTAGCTCCATCTTCGGCTCCATCTCCAACTCCATCTCCATCTCCAACTCCAGCTCCAGCTCCAGCTCCATCTCTAACTCCATCTCCAACTCCAGCTCCAGCTCCAGCTCCAGCTCCAGCTCCATCTCTAACTCCATCTCCAGCTCCAACTCCAGCTCCATCTCCAGCTATCTCCAGCTCCATCTCCAGCTATCTCCAGCTCCATCTCCAGCTATCTCCAACTCCATCTCCAGCTCCATCTCCAGCTCTCTCCAGCTCCATGTCCAACTCCAGCTCCAGCTCCATCTCCAGCTATCTCCATCTCCAGCTCCATCTCCAACTCCAGCTCCAGCTCCATCTCCAGCTATCTCCAGCTCCAGCTCCAGCTACAGCTCCAGCTACAGTTCCCTACAGCTCCATCTCCAGCTCCAGCATCAGATCCTGCTCTAGCTCCAGGACTATCTCCATCTCCAGCGCCATCTCCAGCGCCATCTCCAGCTCTAGCTCCATTTCCAGCTCCATCTCCATCTCCAGTTCTAGCTCCATGTCCTGCTCCAGCTCTAGTTCCAACTCTAGTTCCAACTCCATCTCCAGCTCCAGCTCCAGCTCTAGCTCCATCTCCAGCTCCTCCAGATCCAGCTCCATCTCCAGCTCCAGCCCCAACCCTAACTCCAGCTCAATTTCCAGCTCCATCTCCATCTCCAGTTCTAGCTCCATGTCTTGCTCCAGCTCCAGCTCCAACTCTAGTTCCAACTCTAGTTCCAACTCCATCTCCAGATCTAGCTCCGGCTCTAGCTCTAGCTCCATCTCCAGCTCCTCCAGCTCCAGCCCCAACTCTATCTCCAGCTCAATCTCCAGCTGCAGCTCTATCTCCATCTCCAGCTCCTCCAGCTCTAACTTCAGCTCCATCTCCAGTTTTATCCGCAGTTTTAGCTCCATCTCCATCTCCAGCTCCAGCTCCATCTCCAACTTCATCTCCTACTGCAAGTCCATCTCCAACTCTAGCTTCATCTCCATCATTAGCCCAATCTCCAGCTCCAACTCCATCTACAGCTCCATCTCCAGCTCTAGCTCCAGCTCCAGCACCATCTCTTGCTCAAGTTCCAGCCCCAGCTCCATCTCCAACTACACCTCCAACTGCAACTCCATCTCCAACTCTAGGTCCATCTTCATCTCCACCTCTAGCCCAATCTCCAGCTACCTCCAGCTCTAGCTCCATCTAGATCTCCATCTCCAGCTGGATCTCCAACTGTAGCTCTAGCTCCAACAGCTCCAGCTCCATCTCCAGCTCCAGCTCCATCTCCAGCTGCAGCTCCATCTCCAGCTCCAACTCCAAATCCAGCTCCAGCTCCATCTCCAGCCACACCTCCAGCTCCATCTCCATCTCCATCTCCATCTCCCGATCTAGCTCCATCTCTATGTGCAGCTCCAGCTCTAACTAGCTCTAGCTCCAGCTCCAGCTCCATCTTCAGCTCCATCTCCAGCTCCTCCCGCTCCATCTCCAGCTCCATCTCCAGCTCCATCTCCAGCTCCATCTCCAGCTCCATCTCTAGTTCATTCTCCAGCTCCTTCTCCAGCTCCAGCTCCATCTCCAGTTCTATTTCTAGCTCCATCTCCAGCTCCATCTCCGTCTCCAGCTCTAGCTCCAGCTCTATATCTAGCTCTAGTTCCATCTCCATCTCCGTCTCCAGCTCTACCTCCAGCTCCATCTCCAGCTCCATCTCCAGCTCTACCTCCAGCTCCATCTCCAGCTCCATCTCCAGCTCCATCTCCAGCTCTACCTCCAGCTCCATCTCCAGCTCCATCTACAGCTCCATCTCCAGCTCCATCTCCATCTCCAGCTCCATCTCCATCTCCAGCTCCAGTTCCATCTCCAGCTCCAGTTCCATCTCCATCTCCAGCTCCATCTCCATCTCCAGCTCCAGTTCCATCTCCATCTCCAGCTCCATCTCCAGCTCCAGTTCCATCTCCATCTCCAGCTCCGTCTCCAGCTCGTTTTAGCTCCATCTCCAGTTCTAGCTCATTCTCCAGCTCCATCTCCGTCTCCAGTTCTATCTCCAGCTCCATCTCCAGTTCTAGCTCATTCTCCAGCTCCATCTCCAGCTCCATCTCCGTCTCCAGCTCCATCTCCAGCTCCATCTCCAACTCCATCTCCAACTCCATCTCCAGCTCCATCTCCAACTCCATCTCCAACTCCATCTCCAACTCCATCTCCAGCTCCATCTCCAGCTCCATCTCCAACTCCATCTCCAACTCCATCTCCAGCTCCAGCTACAGCTCCAGCTTCAGTTCTCTCTATCTCCATCTCAATCTCCAGTTCTAGCTCCATCTCCATGTCCAGCTCCAGCTCCAGCCCTATCTCTAGCTCCAGCTCTAGCTCCATCTCCAGCTCCATCTCCAGCTCCTCCAGCTCCAGCTCAATCTCCGTCTCCAGTTCCTCATCCAGGTCTAGCTCAAGCTCCATTTCAAGCCCCATCTCCATTTCCAGTTCTAGCTCCATCTCCAGCTCCAGCTACAGTTCCCTCCAGCTCCAGCTCCAGCTCCACCTCCAACTCCATCTCCAGCTCCACCTCCTGCTCCAACTCCAGCTCCAGATTCATTTCCAACTCCAGCACCATCTCCAGTTCCAACTTGACCTCTCGCTCAATTTCCTGCTGCATCTCCAGCTCTAGCTCCAGCTCCATCTCCACCTCCATCTCCATTTCCATCTCCAGCGCCATGTCCAGCTCTAGCTCTAACTCCTGCTCCATCTCCAGCTTTAGCTCCATCTCCATCTCCAGTTCTCGCTGGATCTCCATGTCCAGCTCCAGCTCCAGTTCTAGCTCCCTCTCCAGCTCCATCTCCAGCTCCAGCTCAATCTCCAGGTCTTGCCCCATCTCCAGCTACATCTCCAGCTCCAACTCCAGCTGTACTTCCTCTCCAGCTCCATCTCCAGCTCTAACTCTTCTAGTTCCACCTCCAGTTCCATCTCCATCTCCAGCTCCATCTCCAGCTCCATCTCAAGCTCTTGCTCTTCTCGTTCCATCTCCAGCTCCATCTCCATCTCCAGGTCCATCTCCAGCTCCATCTCCAGCTCCATCTCCAGCTCCATCTCCACCTCCACCTCCAGCTCCAGCTCCATCTCCAGCTCCATCTCTAGCTCCAGCTCCATCTCCAGCTCCATCTCCTGCTCCATCTCCAGTTCTACCTCCAGCTCAATCTCCAGCTCCATCTCCTGCTCCATCTCCAGCTCCATCTCCAGCTCTACCTCCAGCTCCATCTCCATCTCTAGCTCCTTCTCCAGCTCCATCCCTAGCTTCATCTCCAGCTCTAGCCCATCTCCATCTCCATCTCCAAGCGAAATATGAGGTGCTGTTCCTCCAATTTATGTGTTGGCCTCACTCTGACAATGGAGGAAACCCTGAACGGAAATGTCAGCATGGAATGATAAGGGGAATTAAAGTGTTTAGAAACCGGGAGATCTGGTAGACCCATGCGGGCTGAGCGAATGTGTTCAGCGAAACGATCGCCCAGTCTACGTTTGGTCTCGCCGATGTATAAGCGTGCACACTTGGAACAACAGATGCAATAGATGTGGTTGGAGGAGGTACAAGTCAACCTCTGCTTAACTGGAAACGACTGTCGGGATCTCTGGACAGAGTCAAGGGAGGATTCATAGAGACTCTCAGTCTGAAGGGAGGGAACCGTCACCAGTTCCTTCTACAATTCTTCCCACCCTGCTTCCTGTAAGGACTCCATCCCCACTCCCAATTCCTCCGTCTATGCCGCATCTGCTCCCAGGATGAGGCGTTCCACACCAGGGCATCGGAGATGTCCTCATTCTTCATGGAACGGGGGTTTCCATCTCCGACTATAGGTGAGGCTCTCACCAGGGTCTCTTCTATACCCCGTGACACTGCTCTCATCCCCCATCCCCCCACTCGTAACAAGGGCAGAGTCCCCCTTGCCCTCACCTTCCACCCTACCAGCCATCACATACAACAAATAATCCTCCGTCATTTTCGCCACCTTCAACGTGACCCCACCACTGGCCGCATCTTCCCACCTCCTTCCCTGTTGGCTTTCTGCAGAGACCGCTCCCTCCATAACTCCCTGGTCAATTCGTCCCTTCCCACCCAAACCACCCCCTCCCCGGGCACTTTCCCTTGCAACCGCAAGAGATGCTACACCTGTCGCTTTACCTCCCCCCTCGACTCCATTCAAGGACCCAAGCAGTCGTTCCAGGCGCGACAGAGGTTCACCTGCATCTCCTCCAACCTCATCTATTGCATCCGCTGCTCTAGATGTCAGCTGCTCTACATCGGTGAGACCAAGCGTAGGCTTGGCGATCGCTTCGCCCAACACCTCCGCTCGGTCCGCAATAACCAACCTGATCTCCCGGTGGCTCAGCACTTCAACTCCCCTCCAATTCCCAATCCGACCTTTTCTGTCCTGCGCCTCCTCCATGGCCAGAGTGAGGACCACCATAAATTGGAGGAGCAGCACCTCATATTTCGCTTGGGGGAATTTGCACCCCAGCGGTATGAACATTGACTTCTTTAATTTCCGATAGTCCCAACTGTCTCCTCCCCTTCTCAGCTCATCCCTCAGCCCTCTGGCTCCACCTCTTCCTTTCTTCTTCCCGCCACCCCACCCCCACCCCCACCCTCACATCAGTCTGAAGAAGGGTTTCGGCCCGGAACGTTGCCTATTTCCTTCGCTCCATGGATGCTGCCTCACCCGCTAAGTTTCTCCAGCACTTTTGCCTACCTTCCAGCATCTGCAGTTCCTTCTTAAACACCAGTTCCTTCGCTCCGGGAATGCCGCCTGTCCCGCTGAATTACTCCAGCATTTTGTGTCTACTTAAAGATATTGCCCTATAATCCAGGCAGCATTCTGCTAAAGCTCGATTATACCGCCTCCAGTGTGTTCCTGTCCTTCCCGCAACGGGGCGATCAGGACGGCATTCAATCTTTGAAATGCGGCCTAACCAAAGTTTCATGAAGCCATGGACTCTTATACTAAATACTCCAACTCTGAAGACACCCACCTCACATCCTTCTTTATCCACGCTTTGTGTCTTCACACTTTTATGGAAATGTGGGCTTCGACCTCAAAAACTACATCTACTTCAACTTTAAGCGCGTTGTCGTGAATTGTGTACCTTTCTTCACATCCGAGAACACAGTGTTACACCTTGGGTTAGATTCGATCTGCCTTATTGGAACGTCTTGCCTCTGGATTTTAACATCGCGCCTCTACAAAAAAATGCTCTCCCCATCCGATGTTTTCAAAGCCCATGGTAGCCGTCCCATCCACCACTGCACCAACGAAAACAACCACTTTTTGTCCAATCTTTCTTCAATTTTGGAGCAGATTGCCATATGTTCGTCAACGCCCTGAGTCAAAGGCCCAACAGAGGATGTACTTCCTGCGGCAGCTGAGGAAGCACAAGCTGCCACAGGCAATGATGGTCCAATTCTACACGGCCGTCGTAGAGTCTGTCCTCACCTTCTCCATCATGGTCTGGTTTGGCTCAGCCACCAAGCACGACACCCGGAGGCTGCAGCGAATCGTCCGATCAGCTGAGAAGGTTATTGGCTGCAACCCTCCCTCCATTGATGAACTGTACACTGCAAGGGCCAGGAAGCGAGCGGGCAAGATCATCTCTGACCCCTCTCACCCTGGCCACAAACTCTTTGAATCACTTCCCTCTGGAAGGCGACTCCGGACTGTCAAAGCTGCCACAGCCAGACATAAAAACAGCTTTTATCCACGAGTAGTTGCTCTACTCAACAGCCAAAAATCTGAAGCCTCCTTTTGCTCTGGTATTTTGTTGGTTCACATGTTTGATCAATGTTTTTTTTATTATTAATGTTTAGTGTTTTATGTGTCATAGATACATAGAAAAAAGGTGCAGGATGAGGCCATTAGGCCCTTTGAGCCAGCACCGCCATTCATTGTGATCATGGCTGATTGTCCCCAATCAATAACCCGTGCCTGCCTTCTCCCCATATCCCTTGATTCCACTAGCCCCTAGAGCTCTATCTAACTCTCTCTTAAATCCATCCAGTGATTTGGCCTCCACTGCCCTCATTCGGAACTGTCACTGTATGTCATGTTGTCATTTGTGGGCGGAGCACGAAGGAAAATTCCTTGTATGTGAATACTTGGCCAATAAACTTATTCATTCATTCATTCATTCATTCAATGGATAATATCAGCCACACTGTCCTGATGACGGCCACAGACACCTACCTTGTGGGATACATTTACCACGCACATACAGGATTCACGTATAGGATCCTGAGTACATCACTATGCCACATTTTGGTACACACACAGCACCATACTGTGCGCCATGTACCCTTATACGTTTACTTCAATGTCAGAGCAAACCCCAGTTATCAGTAGGACACCAATTCTGGACACGCTAGAGGCAGGAAACATGTTCCCGATGTTGGGGGAGTCCAGAACCAGGGGCCACACAGTTTAAGAATAAGGGGTAAGCCATTTAGAACGGAGACGAGGAAACACTTTTTCTCACAGAGAGTTGTGAGTCTGTGGAATTCTCTGCCTCAGAGGGCGGTGGAGGCCGGTTCTCTGGATGTTTTCAAGAGAGAGCTAGATAGGGCTCTTAAAGATAGCGGAGTCAGGGATATGGGGAGAAGGCAGGAACGAGGTACTGATTGGGGATGATCAGCCATGATCACTTTGAAGGGCCGAATGGCCTACTCATGCACCTATTATCTATTGTCTATTGTCAATTCCTTGTAAATTCTAGACATCTTAGACATGCAGGGGTAAATATCTTACAGTTACGTTTATTATTATCACGTCTACCGAGGTACAGTATAAAGCTTTTCTTGAGTGCCAGCGGAAAGACAGTACATGAATACAATCGAGCCATTTACCGTGTACAGATACATTAGGCACAGAGAAATTCTTT
>JAXLNO010000863.1:0-32352 GCA_038087875.1 Malacoraja senta | reverse complement strand
AGTCGCCATAAATCCGGCAAGGTCGCCACAAATACGGCAAGGTCCCCATATTTCCAGCAAGGTCGCCATATTTCCGGCAAGGTCGCCACAAATCCGGCATTGTCGCCATATTTCCGACATGGTCGCCATAAATCCGGAAAGGTCGCCATATATTTCCGGCAAGGTCGCCATATTTCCGGCAAGGTCGCCACAAATCCAGCAAGGTCGCCATCTTTCCGTCAAGGCCGCCATAAATTCGGCAAGGTCGCCACAAATCCGGCAAGTGCGCCATAAAGCCGGCGAGGTAGCCATAAATCAGGCAAGGTCGCCACAAATCCAGCGAGGTCGCCATATTCCCGGCAAGGTCGCCATAAATGCGGCAAGGTCGCCATAAATCCGGCAAGGTCGCCACAAATCCGGCGAAGTCGCCATATTTACGGCAAAGTCGTCATAAATCCGGCAAGGTCGCCACAAATCCGGCGAGGTCGCCATATTTCCGGCAAGGTCGCCATAAATCCGGCACGGTCGCCACAAATCAGGCGCTATCGCCATATTTCCGGCAAGGTCGCCACAAATCCGGCAAGGTCGCCATAAATCCGGCGATTTCGCCATATTTCCGGCAAGGTCGCCATAAATCCGGCAAGGTCGCCACAAATCCGGCGAGGTCGCCTTGTTTCCGGCAATGTCGCCACAAATTCGGCAAGGTCGTCATAAATCCGGCAAGGTCGCCTCAAATCCGGCAATGGCGCCATATTTCCGGAAAAGTCGCCATAATCCGGCAAGGTCGCCACAAATACGGCAAGGTCCCCATATTTCCAGCAAGGTCGCCATATTTCCGGCAAGGTCGCCACAAATCCGGCATTGTCGCCATATTTCCGACATGGTCGCCATAAATCCGCAAAGGTCGCCACAAATCCGGCAAGGTCGACATATTTCCGGCAAGGTCGCCACAAATCCGGCAAGGTCGCCACAAATCCGACAAGGTCGCCTTATTTCCGGCAAGGTCGCCATATTTCCGGCAAGGTTGCCATAAATCCGGCCAGGTCGCTATATTTCCGGCAAGGTCGCCATATTTCCGGCAAGGTCGCCACAAATCCAGCAAGGTCGCCATCTTTCCGTCAAGGCCGCCATAAATTCGGCAAGGTCGCCACAAATCCGGCAAGTGCGCCATAAAGCCGGCGAGGTAGCCATAAATCAGGCAAGGTCGCCACAAATCCAGCGAGGTCGCCATATTCCCGGCAAGGTCGCCATAAATCCGGCAAGGTCGCCATAAATCCGGCAAGGTCGCCACAAATCCGGCGAGATCGCCATATTTCCGGCAATGTCGCCACAATCCCGGCAAGGTCGCCACAAATCCGGCGTGGTCGACATATTTCCGGCAAGGTCGCCTCAAATCCGGCAAGGTCGCCACAAATCCGGCGAAGTCGCCATATTTACGGCAAAGTCGTCATAAATCCGGCAAGGTCGCCAGAAATCCGGCGAGGTCGCCATATTTCCGGCAAGGTCGCCATAAATCCGGCACGGTCGCCACAAATCAGGCGCGATCGCCATATTTCCGGCAAGGTCGCCACAAATCCGGCAAGGTCGCCATAAATCCGGCGATTTCGCCATATTTCCGGCAAGGTCGCCATAAATCCGGCAAGGTCGCCACAAATCAGGCGAGGTCGCCTTGTTTCCGGCAATGTCGCCACAAATTCGGCAAGGTCGTCATAAATCCGGCAAGGTCGCCTCAAATCCGGCAATGGCGCCATATTTCCGGAAAAGTCGCCATAAATCCGGCAAGGTCGCCACAAATACGGCAAGGTCCCCATATTTCCAGCAAGGTCGCCATATTTCCGGCAAGGTCGCCACAAATCCGGCATTGTCGCCATATTTCCGACATGGTCGCCATAAATCCGGAAAGGTCGCCACAAATCCGGCAAGGTCGACATATTTCCGGCAAGGTCGCCACAAATCCGGCAAGTCGCCATATTTCCGGCGAGGTCGTCATATTTACGGCAAGGTCGCCATAAATACGGCAAGGTCGCCACAAATCCGGCAAGGTCGCCATATTTCCGGCAAGGTCGCCACAAATCCGGCAAGGTCGCCACAATCCGACAAGGTCTCCATATTTCCGGCAAGGTCGCCATATTTCCGGCAAGGTTGCCATAAATCCGGCCAGGTCGCTATATTTCCGGCAAGGTCGCCATATTTCCGGCAAGGTCGCCACAAATCCGGCAAGGTCCCCATATTTCCAGCAAGGTCGCAATATTTCCGGCAAGGTCGCCACAAATCCGGCAAGGTCGCCATATATCCGGCAAGGTCGCCATAAATACGGCAAGGTCGCCACAAATCCGGCAAGGTCGCCATATTTCCGGCAAGGTCGCCACAAATCCGGCAAGGTCGCCACAAATCCGACAAGGTCGCCATATTTCCGGCAAGGTCGCCATATTTCCGGCAAGGTTGCCATAAATCCGGCCAGGTCGCTATATTTCCGGCAAGGTCGCCATATTTCCGGCAAGGTCGCCACAAATCCGGCAAGGTCCCCATATTTCCAGCAAGGTCGCAATATTTCCGGCAAGGTCGCCACAAATCCGGCAAGGTCGCCATATATCCGGCAAGGTCGCCATAAATCCGGCAAGGTCGCCACAAGTCCGGCGAGGTCGCCATATTTACGGCAAGGTCGCCATAAATCCGGCAAGGTCGCCACAAATCCGGCAAATGTCGCCATATTTCCGGCAAAGCCGCCATAAATACGGCAAGGTAGCCACAAATACGGCAAGGTCCCCATATTTCCAGCAAGGTCGCCATATTTCCGGCAAGGTCGCCACAAATCCGGCATTGTCGCCATATTTCCGACATGGTCGCCATAAATCCGGAAAGGTCGCCACAAATCCGGCAAGGTCGACATATTTCCGGCAAGGTCGCCATAAATCCGGCAAAGTCGCCACAAATCCGACAAGGTCGCCATATTTCCGGCAAGGTCGCCATATTTCCGGCAAGGTTGCCATAAATCCGGCCAGGTCGCTATATTTCCGGGAAGGTCGCCATATTTCCGGCAAGGTCGCCACAAATCCAGCAAGGTCGCCATCTTTCCGTCAAGGTCGCCATAAATTCGGCAAGGTCGCCACAAATCCGGCAAGGTCGCCATAAAGCCGGCGAGGTAGCCATAAATCATGCAAGGTCGCCACAAATCCAGCGAGGTCGCCATATTCCCGGCAAGGTCGCCATAAATCCGGCAAGGTCGCCATAAATCCGGCAAGGTCGCCAGAAATCTGGCGAGATCGCCATATTTCCGGCAATGTCGCCACAATCCCGCAAGGTCGCCACAAATCCGGCGAGGTCGCCATATTTCCGGCAAGGTCGCCTCAAATCCGGCAAGGTCGCCACAAATCCGGCGGTCGCCATATTTACGTCAAAGTCGTCATAAATCCGGCAAGGTCGCCACAAATCCGGCGAGGTCGCCATATTTCCGGCAAGGTCGCCATAAATCCGGCACGGTCGCCACAAATCAGGCGAGGTCGCCATATTTCCGGCAAGGTCGCCACAAATCCGGCAAGGTCGCCATAAATCCGGCGATTTCGCCATATTTCCGGCAAGGTCGCCACAAATACGGCAAGGTCCCCATATTTCCAGCAAGGTCGCCATATTTCCGGCAAGGTCGCCACAAATCCGGCATTGTCGCCATATTTCCGACATGGTCGCCATAAATCCGGAAAGGTCGCCACAAATCCGGCAAGGTCGACATATTTCCGGCAAGGTCGCCACAAATCCGGCAAGGACGCCACAAATCCGACAAGGTCGCCATATTTCCGGCAAGGTCGCCATATTTCCGGCAAGGTTGCCATAAATCCGGCCAGGTCGCTATATTTCCGGCAAGGTCGCCATATTTCCGGCAAGGTCGCCACAAATCCAGCAAGGTCGCCATCTTTCCGTCAAGGTCGCCATAAATTCGGCAAGGTCGCCACAAATCCGGCAAGGTCGCCATAAAGCCGGCGAGGTAGCCATAAATCAGGCAAGGTCGCCACAAATCCAGCGAGGTCGCCATATTCCCGGCAAGGTCGCCATAAATCCGGCAAGGTCGCCATAAATCCGGCAAGGTCGCCACAAATCCGGCGAGATCGCCATATTTCCGGCAATGTCGCCACAATCCCGGCAAGGTCGCCACAAATCCGGCGAGGTCGCCATATTTCCGGCAAGGTCACCTCAAATCCGGCAAGGTCGCCACAAATTCGGCGAAGTCGCCATATTTACGGCAAAGTCGTCATAAATCCGGCAAGGTCGCCACAAATCCGGCGAGGTCGCCATATTTCCGGCAAGGTCGCCATAAATCCGGCACGGTCGCCACAAATCAGGCGAGGTCGCCATATTTCCGGCAAGGTCGCCACAAATCCAGCGAGGTCGCCATATTCCCGGCAAGGTCGCCATAAATCCGGCAAGGTCGCCATAAATCCGGCAAGGTCGCCACAAATCCGGCGAGATCGCCATATTTCCGGCAATGTCGCCACAATCCCGGCAAGGTCGCCACAAATCCGGCGAGGTCGCCATATTTCCGGCAAGGTCGTCATAAATCCGGCAAGGTCGCCACAAATCCGGCGAAGTCGCCATATTTCCGGCAAGGTCGCCATAAATCCGGCACGGTCGCCACAAATCAGGCGAGGTCGCCATATTTCCGGCAAGGTCGCCACAAATCCGGCGAGGTCGCCTTATTTCCGGCAAGGTCGCCACAAATCCGGCAAGGTCGTCATAAATCCGGCAAGGTCGCCTCAAATCCGGCAATGGCGCCATATTTCCGGAAAGTCGCCATAAATCCGGCAAGGTCGCCACAAATACGGCAAGGTCCCCATATTTCCAGCATGGACGCAATATATCCGGCAAGGCCGCCACGAACCCGGCACGGTCGCCATATTTCCGGCAAGGTCGCCATAAATCCGGCAAGGTCGCCACAAATCCGGCAAGGTCGCTATATTTCCGGCAAGGTCGCCATATTTCCAGCAAAGTCGCCACAAATCCGGCGAGGTCGCCATATTTCAGGCAAGGTCGCCATAAATCCGGCAACGTCGCCACAAATCCGACAAGGTCGTCATAAATCCGGCAAGGTCGCCTCAAATCCGGCAAGGTCGCCATATTTTCGGCAAAGTCGCCATAAATCCGGCAAGGTCGCCACAAATCCGGGAATGTCGCCATATTTCCGACATGGTCGCCATAAATCAAGAAAGGTCGCCACAAATCCGGCAAGGTCGACATATTTTTTCGGCAAGGTCGCCACAAATCCGGCAAGGTCGCCACAAATCCGACAAGGTCGCCATATTTCCGGCAAGGTCGCCATATTTCCGGCAAGGTCGCCATAAATCCGACAAGGTCTCCACAAATCCGGCGAGGTGGCCATATTTCCGGCAATGTCGCCATAAATCCGGCATGGTCGCCACAAATCCGGCGAGGTCGCCATATTTCCGGCAAGGTCGCCAATAATCCGGCAAGGTCGCCTCAAATCCGGCAATGTCGCCATATTCCGGCAAAGTCGCCATAAATCCGGCAAGGTCGCCACAAATACGGCAAGGTCCCCATATTCCCAGCAAAGTCGCAATATTTCCGGCAAGGTCGCCACAAATCCGGCAAGGTCGCCATATTTCCGGCAAGGTCGCCATAAACCCGGCAAGGCCGCCACAAATCCGGCAAGGTCGCTATATTTACGGCAAGGTCGCCATATTTCCGGCAAGGTCGCCACAAATCCGGCATTGTCGCCATATTTCCGACATGGTCGCCATAAATCCGGAAAGGTCGCCACAAATCCGGCAAGGTCGCCATATTTCCGGCAAGGTCGCCATGAATCCGGCAAGGTCGCCGCAAGTCCGGCGAGGTCGCCATATTTACGGCAAGGTCGCCATAAATCCGGCAAGGTCGCCACAAATCCGGCGAGGTCGCCATATTTCCGGCAAGGTCGCCACAAATCCGGCAAGGTCGTCATAAATCCGGCAAGGTCGCCACAAATCCGGGAATGTCGCCATATTTCCGGTAAAGTCGCCATAAATCCGGCAAGGTAGCCACAAATACGGCAAGGTCCCCATATTTCCAGCAAGGTCGCAATATTTCCGGTAAGGTCGCCACAAATCCGGCAAGGTCGCCATATTTCCGGCATGGTCGCCATAAATCCGGCAAGGTCGCCACAAATCAGGCAAGGTCCCCATATTTCCGGCAATGTCGCCATAAATCCGGCATGGTCGCCACAAATCCGGCGAGGTCGCCATATTTCCAGCAAGGTCGCCAATAATCCGGCAAGGTCGCCTCAAATCCGGCAATGTCGCCATATTTCCGGCAAAGTCGCCATAAATCCGGCAAGGTCGCCACAAATGCGGCAAAGTCCCCATATTTCCAGCAAGGTCGCAATATTTCCGGCAAGGTCGCCACAAATCCGGCGAAGTCGCCATATTTACGTCAAAGTCGTCATAAATCCGGCAAGGTCGCCACAAATCCGGCGAGGTCGTCATATTTCCGGCAAGGTGGCCATAAATCCGGCACGGTCGCCACAAATCAGGCAAGGTCCCCATATTTCCGGCAATGTCGCCATAAATCCGGCATGGTCGCCACAAATCCGGCGAGGTCGCCATATTTCCAGCAAGGTCGCCAATAATCCGGCAAGGTCGCCTCAAATCCGGCAATGTCGCCATATTTCCGGCAAAGTCGCCATAAATCCGGCAAGGTCGCCACAAATGCGGCAAAGTCCCCATATTTCCAGCAAGGTCGCAATATTTCCGGCAAGGTCGCCACAAATCCGGCGAAGTCGCCATATTTACGTCAAAGTCGTCATAAATCCGGCAAGGTCGCCACAAATCCGGCGAGGTCGTCATATTTCCGGCAAGGTCGCCATAAATCCGGCACGGTCGCCACAAATCAGGCGAGGTCGCCATATTTCCGGCAAGGTCGCCACAAATCCGGCAAGGTCGCCATAAATCCGGCGATTTCGCCATATTTCCGGCGAGGTCGCCATAAATCCGGCAAGGTCGCCTCAAATCCGGCAATGGCGCCATATTTCCGGAAAAGTCGCCATAAATCCGGCAAGGTCGCCACAAATACGGCAAGGTCCCCATATTTCCAGCAAGGTCGCCATATTTCCGGCAAGGTCGCCACAAATCCGGCATTGTCGCCATATTTCCGACATGGTCGCCATAAATCAGGAAAGGTCGCCACAAATCCGGCAAGGTCGACATATTTCCGGCAAGGTCGCCACAAATCCGGCAAGGTCGCCACAAATCCGACAAGGTCGCCATATTTCCGGCAAGGTCGCCATATTTCCGGCAAGGTTGCCATAAATCCGGCCAGATCGCTATATTTCCGCCAAGGTCGCCATATTTCCGGCAAGGTCGCCACAAATCCAGCAAGGTCGCCATCTTTCCGTCAAGGTCGCCATAAATTCGGCAAGGTCGCCACAAATCCGGCAAGGTCGCCATAAAGCCGGCGAGGTAGCCATAAATCAGGCAAGGTCGCCACAAATCCAGCGAGGTCGCCATATTCCCGGCAAGGTCGCCATAAATCCGGCAAGGTCGCCATAAATCCGGCAAGGTCGCCACAAATCCGGCGAGATCGCCATATTTCCGGCAATGTCGCCACAATCCCGGCAAGGTCGCCACAAATCCGGCGAGGTCGCCATATTTCCGGCAAGGTCACCTCAAATCCGGCAAGGTCGCCACAAATTCGGCGAAGTCGCCATATTTACGGCAAAGTCGTCATAAATCCGGCAAGGTCGCCACAAATCCGGCGAGGTCGCCATATTTCCGGCAAGGTCGCCATAAATCCGGCACGGTCGCCACAAATCAGGCGAGGTCGCCATATTTCCGGCAAGGTCGCCACAAATCCAGCGAGGTCGCCATATTCCCGGCAAGGTCGCCATAAATCCGGCAAGGTCGCCATAAATCCGGCAAGGTCGCCACAAATCCGGCGAGATCGCCATATTTCCGGCAATGTCGCCACAATCCCGGCAAGGTCGCCACAAATCCGGCGAGGTCGCCATATTTCCGGCAAGGTCGCTTCAAATCCGGCAAGGTCGCCACAAATTCGGCGAAGTCGCCATATTTACGGCAAAGTCGTCATAAATCCGGCAAGGTCGCCACAAAACCGGCGAGGTCGCCATATTTCCGGCAAGGTCGCCATAAATCCGGCACGGTCGCCACAAATCAGGCGAGGTCGCCAATTTCCGGCAAGGTCGCCACAAATCCGGCGAGGTCGCCTTATTTCCGGCAAGGTCGCCACAAATCCGGCAAGGTCGTCATAAATCCGGCAAGGTCGCCTCAAATCCGGCAATGGCGCCATATTTCCGGAAAAGTCGCCATAAATCCGGCAAGGTCGCCACAAATACGGCAAGGTCCCCATATTTCCAGCATGGACGCAATATATCCGGCAAGGCCGCCACGAACCCGGCACGGTCGCCATATTTCCGGCAAGGTCGCCATAAATCCGGCAAGGTCGCCACAAATCCGGCAAGGTCGCTATATTTCCGGCAAGGTCGCCATATTTCCAGCAAGGTCGCCACAAATCCGGCGAGGTCGCCATATTTCAGGCAAGGTCGCCATAAATCCGGCAACGTCGCCACAAATCCGACAAGGTCGTCATAAATCGGCAAGGTCGCCACAAATCCGGCGAGGTCGCCATATTTCCGGCAAGGTCGCCATAAATCCGGCACGGTCGCCACAAATCAGGCGAGGTCGCCATATTTCCGCAAGGTCGCCACAATCCAGCGAGGTCGCCATATTCCGGCAAGGTCGCCATAAATCCGGCAAGGTCGCCATAAATCCGGCAAGGTCGCCACAAATCCGGCGAGATCGCCATATTTCCGGCAATGTCGCCACAATCCCGGCAAGGTCGCCACAAATCCGGCGAGGTCGCCATATTTCCGGCAAGGTCGCTTCAAATCCGGCAAGGTCGCCACAAATTCGGCGAAGTCGCCATATTTACGGCAAAGTCGTCATAAATCCGGCAAGGTCGCCACAAAACCGGCGAGGTCGCCATATTTCCGGCAAGGTCGCCATAAATCCGGCACGGTCGCCACAAATCAGGCGAGGTCGCCATATTTCCGGCAAGGTCGCCACAAATCCGGCGAGGTCGCCTTATTTCCGGCAAGGTCGCCACAAATCCGGCAAGGTCGTCATAAATCCGGCAAGGTCGCCTCAAATCCGGCAATGGCGCCATATTTCCGGAAAAGTCGCCATAAATCCGGCAAGGTCGCCACAAATACGGCAAGGTCCCCATATTTCCAGCATGGACGCAATATATCCGGCAAGGCCGCCACGAACCCGGCACGGTCGCCATATTTCCGGCAAGGTCGCCATAAATCCGGCAAGGTCGCCACAAATCCGGCAAGGTCGCTATATTTCCGGCAAGGTCGCCATATTTCCAGCAAGGTCGCCACAAATCCGGCGAGGTCGCCATATTTCAGGCAAGGTCGCCATAAATCCGGCAACGTCGCCACAAATCCGACAAGGTCGTCATAAATCCGGCAAGGTCGCCTCAAATCCGGCAAGGTCGCCATATTTTCGGCAAAGTCGCCATAAATCCGGCAAGGTCGCCACAAATCCGGGAATGTCGCCATATTTCCGACATGGTCGCCATAAATCAAGAAAGGTCGCCACAAATCCGGCAAGGTCGACATATTTCCGGCAAGGTCGCCACAAATCCGGCAAGGTCGCCACAAATCCGACAAGGTCGCCATATTTCCGGCAAGGTCGCCATATTTCCGGCAAGGTCGCCATAAATCCGACAAGGTCTCCACAAATCCGGCGAGGTGGCCATATTTCCGGCAATGTCGCCATAAATCCGGCATGGTCGCCACAAATCCGGCGAGGTCGCCATATTTCCGGCAAGGTCGCCAATAATCCGCAAGGTCGCCTCAAATCCGGCAATGTCGCCATATTTCCGGCAAAGTCGCCATAAATCCGGCAAGGTCGCCACAAATACGGCAAGGTCCCCATATTTCCAGCAAAGTCGCAATATTTCCGGCAAGGTCGCCACAAATCCGGCAAGGTCGCCATATTTCCGGCAAGGTCGCCATAAATCCGGCAAGGCGCCACAAATCCGGCAAGGTCGCTATATTTACGGCAAGGTCGCCATATTTCCGGCAAGGTCGCCACAAATCCGGCATTGTCGCCATATTTCCGACATGGTCGCCATAAATCCGGAAAGGTCGCCACAAATCCGGCAAGGTCGCCATATTTCCGGCAAGGTCGCCATGAATCCGGCAAGGTCGCCGCAAGTCCGGCGAGGTCGCCATATTTACGGCAAGGTCGCCATAAATCCGGCAAGGTCGCCACAAATCCGGCGAGGTCGCCATATTTCCGGCAAGGTCGCCACAAATCAGGCGAGGTCGCCATATTTCCGGCAAGGTCGCCACAAATCCAGCGAGGTCGCCATATTCCCGGCAAGGTCGCCATAAATCCGGCAAGGTCGCCATAAATCCGGCAAGGTCGCCACAAATCCGGCGAGATCGCCATATTTCCGGCAATGTCGCCACAATCCCGGCAAGGTCGCCACAAATCCGGCGAGGTCGCCATATTTCCGGCAAGGTCGCTTCAAATCCGGCAAGGTCGCCACAAATTCGGCGAAGTCGCCATATTTACGGCAAAGTCGTCATAAATCCGGCAAGGTCGCCACAAAACCGGCGAGGTCGCCATATTTCCGGCAAGGTCGCCATAAATCCGGCACGGTCGCCACAAATCAGGCGAGGTCGCCATATTTCCGGCAAGGTCGCCACAAATCCGGCGAGGTCGCCTTATTTCCGGCAAGGTCGCCACAAATCCGGCAAGGTCGTCATAAATCCGGCAAGGTCGCCTCAAATCCGGCAATGGCGCCATATTTCCGGAAAAGTCGCCATAAATCCGGCAAGGTCGCCACAAATACGGCAAGGTCCCCATATTTCCAGCATGGACGCAATATATCCGGCAAGGCCGCCACGAACCCGGCACGGTCGCCATATTTCCGGCAAGGTCGCCATAAATCCGGCAAGGTCGCCACAAATCCGGCAAGGTCGCTATATTTCCGGCAAGGTCGCCATATTTCCAGCAAGGTCGCCACAAATCCGGCGAGGTCGCCATATTTCAGGCAAGGTCGCCATAAATCCGGCAACGTCGCCACAAATCCGACAAGGTCGTCATAAATCCGGCAAGGTCGCCTCAAATCCGGCAAGGTCGCCATATTTTCGGCAAAGTCGCCATAAATCCGGCAAGGTCGCCACAAATCCGGGAATGTCGCCATATTTCCGACATGGTCGCCATAAATCAAGAAAGGTCGCCACAAATCCGGCAAGGTCGACATATTTCCGGCAAGGTCGCCACAAATCCGGCAAGGTCGCCACAAATCCGACAAGGTCGCCATATTTCCGGCAAGGTCGCCATATTTCCGGCAAGGTCGCCATAAATCCGACAAGGTCTCCACAAATCCGGCGAGGTGGCCATATTTCCGGCAATGTCGCCATAAATCCGGCATGGTCGCCACAAATCCGGCGAGGTCGCCATATTTCCGGCAAGGTCGCCAATAATCCGGCAAGGTCGCCTCAAATCCGGCAATGTCGCCATATTTCCGGCAAAGTCGCCATAAATCCGGCAAGGTCGCCACAAATACGGCAAGGTCCCCATATTTCCAGCAAAGTCGCAATATTTCCGGCAAGGTCGCCACAAATCCGGCAAGGTCGCCATATTTCCGGCAAGGTCGCCATAAATCCGGCAAGGCCGCCACAAATCCGGCAAGGTCGCTATATTTACGGCAAGGTCGCCATATTTCCGGCAAGGTCGCCACAAATCCGGCATTGTCGCCATATTTCCGACATGGTCGCCATAAATCCGGAAAGGTCGCCACAAATCCGGCAAGGTCGCCATATTTCCGGCAAGGTCGCCATGAATCCGGCAAGGTCGCCGCAAGTCCGGCGAGGTCGCCATATTTACGGCAAGGTCGCCATAAATCCGGCAAGGTCGCCACAAATCCGGCGAGGTCGCCATATTTCCGGCAAGGTCGCCACAAATCCGGCAAGGTCGTCATAAATCCGGCAAGGTCGCCACAAATCCGGGAATGTCGCCATATTTCCGGTAAAGTCGCCATAAATCCGGCAAGGTAGCCACAAATACGGCAAGGTCCCCATATTTCCAGCAAGGTCGCAATATTTCCGGTAAGGTCGCCACAAATCCGGCAAGGTCGCCATATTTCCGGCATGGTCGCCATAAATCCGGCAAGGTCGCCACAAATCAGGCAAGGTCCCCATATTTCCGGCAATGTCGCCATAAATCCGGCATGGTCGCCACAAATCCGGCGAGGTCGCCATATTTCCAGCAAGGTCGCCAATAATCCGGCAAGGTCGCCTCAAATCCGGCAATGTCGCCATATTTCCGGCAAAGTCGCCATAAATCCGGCAAGGTCGCCACAAATGCGGCAAAGTCCCCATATTTCCAGCAAGGTCGCAATATTTCCGGCAAGGTCGCCATAAATCCGGCAAGGTCGCCATATTTCCGACAAGGTCGCCATAAATCCGGCAAGGTCGCCACAAATCCGGCAATGTCGCTATATTTCCGGCAAGGTCGCCATATTTCCGGCAAGGCCGCCACAAACACGGCAAGGTCCCCATATTTCCAGCAAGGTCGCCTCATTTCCGGCAAGGTCGCCACAAATCCGGCAAGGTCGTCATAAATCCGGCAAGGTCGCCTCAAATCCGGGAATGGCGCCATATTTCCGGAAAAGTCGCCATAAATCCGGCAAGGTCGCCACAAATACGGCAAGGTCCCCATATTTCCAGCATGGACGCAATATATCCGGCAAGGCCGCCACGAACCCGGCACGGTCGCCATATTTCCGGCAAGGTCGCCATAAATCCGGCAAGGTCGCCACAAATCCGGCAAGGTCGCTATATTTCCGGCAAGGTCGCCATATTTCCAGCAAGGTCGCCACAAATCCGGCGAGGTCGCCATATTTCAGGCAAGGTCGCCATAAATCCGGCAAGGTTGCCACAATTCCGACAAGGTCGTCATAAATCCGGCAAGGTCGCCTCAAATCCGGCAAGGTCGCCATATTTTCGGCAAAGTCGCCATAAATCCGGCAAGGTCGCCACAAATCCGGCAAGGTCACCATATTTCAAGCAAGGTCGCCATATTTCCGGCAATGTCGCCATAAATCCGGCAAGGTCGCCACAAACCCGGCAAGGTCCCCATATTTCCAGCAAGCTCGCAATATTTCCGGCAAGGTCGCCACAAATCCGTCAAGGTCGCCATATTTCCGCAATGTCGCCATAAATCCGGCAAGGTCGCCACAAATCCGGCAAGGTCGCTATATTTCCAGCAAGGTCACCATATTTCCGGCAAGGTCGCCAAAAATCCGGCAATGTCGCCGCAAATCCGGCAAGGTCGACATATTTCCGGCAAGGTCTCCACAAATCCGGCGAGGTGGGCATATTTCCGGCAATGTCGCCATAAATCCGGCATGGTCGCCACAAATCCGGCGAGGTCGCCATATTTCCGGCAAGGTCGCCATATTTCCGGCAAGGTCGCAATAATTCCGGCAAGGTCGCCACAAATCCGGTAAGGTCGCCATATTTCCGACAAGGTCGCCATAAATCCGGCAAGGTCGCCACAAATCCGGGAATGTCGCCATATTTCCGACGTGGTCGCCATAAATCAAGAAAGGTCGCCACAAATCCGGCAAGGTCGACATATTTCCGGCAAGGTCGCCATATTTCCGGCAAGGTCGCCATAAATCCGACAAGGTCTCCACAAATCCGGCGAGGTGGCCATATTTCCGGCAATGTCGCCATAAATCCGGCATGGTCGCCACAAATCCGGCGAGGTCGCCATATTTCCGGCAAGGTCGCCAATAATCCGGCAAGGTCGCCTCAAATCCGGCAATGTCGCCATATTTCCGGCAAAGTCGCCATAAATCCGGCAAGGTCGCCACAAATACGGCAAGGTCCCCATATTTTCAGCAAAGTCGCAATATTTCCGGCAAGGTCGCCACAAATCCGGCAAGGTCGCCATATTTCCGTCAAGGTCGCCATAAATCCGGCAAGGCCGCCATAAATCCGGCAAGGTCGCTATATTTACGGCAAGGTCGCCATATTTCCGGCAAGGTCGCCACAAATCCGGCATTGTCGCCATATTTCCGACATGGTCGCCATAAATCCGGAAACGTCGACACAAATCCGGCAAGGTCGCCATATTTCCGGCAAGGTCGCCACAAATCCGGCAAGGTCGCCACAAATCCGACAAGGTCGCCATATTTCCGGCAAAGTCGCCATGAATCCGGCAAGGTCGCCGCAAGTCCGGCGAGGTCGCCATATTTACGGCAAGGTCGCCATAAATCCGGCAAGGTCGCCACAAATCCGGCGAAGTCGCCATATTTCCGGCAAGGTCGCCACAAATCCGGCAAGGTCGTCATAAATCCGGCAAGGTCGCCACAAATCCGGCAATGTCGCCATATTTCCGGTAAAGGCGCCATAAATCCGGCAAGGTAGCCACAAATACGGCAAGGTCCCCATATTTCCAGCAAGGTCGCAATATTTCCGGCAAGGTCGCCACAAATCCGGCAAGGTCGCCATATTTCCGGCAAGGTCGCCATAAATCCGGCAAGGTCGCCACAAATCAGGCAAGGTCCCCATATTTCCGGCAATGTCGCCATAAATCCGGCATGGTCGCCACAAATCCGGCGAGGTCGCCATATTTCCAGCAAGGTCGTCAATAATCCGGCAAGGTCGCCTCAAATCCGGCAATGTCGCCATATTTCCGGCAAAGTCGCCATAAATCCGGCAAGGTCGCCACAAATGCGGCAAAGTCCCCATATTTCCAGCAAGGTCGCAATATTTCCGGCAAGGTCGCCACAAATCCGGCAAGGTCGCCATATTTCCGACAAGGTCGCCATAAATCCGGCAAGGTCGCCACAAATCCGGCAATGTCGCTATATTTCCGGCAAGGTCGCCATATTTCCGGCAAGGCCGCCACAAATTCGGCAAGGTCCCCATATTTCCAGCAAGGTCGCAATATTTCCGGCAAGGTCGCCGCAAATCCGGCAAGGTCGCCATATTTCCGGCTAGGTCGCCATGAATCCGGCAAGGTCGCCACAAGTCCGGCGAGGTCGCCATATTTACGGCAAGGTCGCCATAAATCCGGCAAGGTCACCATATTTCCGGCAAGCTCGCCATAAATCCGGCAAGGCCGCCACAAATCCGGCAAGGTCGCTATATTTACGGCAAGGTCGCCATATTTCCGGCAAGGTCGCCACAAATCCGGCAAGGTCGCCATATTTCCGACAAGGTCGCCATAAATCCGGCAAGGTCGCCACAAATCCGGCAATGTCGCTATATTTCCGGCAAGGTCGCCATATTTCCGGCAAGGCCGCCACAAATCCGGCAAGGTCGCCATATTTCCGGCAAGGTCGCCACAAATCCGGCAAGGTCGCCACAAATCCGACAAGGTCGCCATATTTCCGGCAAGGTCGCCATGAATCCGGCAAGGTCGCCACAAGTCCGGCGAGGTCGCCATATTTACGGCAAGGTCGCGATAAATCCGGCAAGGTCGCCACAAATCCGGCGAGGTCGCCATATTTCCGGGAAGGTCGCCACAAATCCGGCAAGGTCGTCATAAATCCGGCAAGGTCGCCACAAATCCGGCAATGTCGCCATATTTCCGGTAAAGTCGCCATAAATCCGGCAAGGTAGCCACAAATACGGCAAGGTCCCCATATTTCCAGCAAGGTCGCAATATTTCCGGCAAGGTCGCCACAAATCCGGCAAGGTCGCCATATTTCCGGCAAGGTCGCCATAAATCCGGCAAGGTCGCCACAAATGCGGCAAAGTCCCCATATTTCCAGCAAGGTCGCAATATTTCCGGCAAGGTCGCCACAAATCCGGCAAGGTCGCCATATTTCCGACAAGGTCGCCATAAATCCGGCAAGGTCGCCACAAATCCGGCAATGTCGCTATATTTCCGGCAAGGTCGCCATATTTCCGGCAAGGCCGCCACAAATTCGGCAAGGTCCCCATATTTCCAGCAAGGCCGCAATATTTCCGGCAAGGTCGCCGCAAATCCGGCAAGGTCGCCATATTTCCGGCTAGGTCGCCATGAATCCGGCAAGGTCGCCACAAGTCCGGCGAGGTCGCCATATTTACGGCAAGGTCGCCATAAATCCGGCAAGGTCACCATATTTCCGGCAAGCTCGCCATAAATCCGGCAAGGCCGCCACAAATCCGGCAAGGTCGCTATATTTACGGCAAGGTCGCCATATTTCCGGCAAGGTCGCCACAAATCCGGCAAGGTCGCCATATTTCCGACAAGGTCGCCATAAATCCGGCAAGGTCGCCACAAATCCGGCAATGTCGCTATATTTCCGGCAAGGTCGCCATATTTCCGGCAAGGCCGCCACAAATCCGGCAAGGTCGCCATATTTCCGGCAAGGTCGCCACAAATCCGGCAAGGTCGCCACAAATCCGACAAGGTCGCCATATTTCCGGCAAGGTCGCCATGAATCCGGCAAGGTCGCCACAAGTCCGGCGAGGTCGCCATATTTACGGCAAGGTCGCGATAAATCCGGCAAGGTCGCCACAAATCCGGCGAGGTCGCCGTATTTCCGGGAAGGTCGCCACAAATCCGGCAAGGTCGTCATAAATCCGGCAAGGTCGCCACAAATCCGGCAATGTCGCCATATTTCCGGTAAAGTCGCCATAAATCCGGCAAGGTAGCCACAAATACGGCAAGGTCCCCATATTTCCAGCAAGGTCGCAATATTTCCGGCAAGGTCGCCACAAATCCGGCAAGGTCGCCATATTTCCGGCAAGGTCGCCATAAATCCGGCAAGGTCGCCACAAATCAGGCAAGGTCACCATATTTCCGGCAATGTCGCCATGTCCGGCATGGTCGCCACAAATCCGGCGAGGTCGCCATATTTCCGGCAAGGTCGCTAATAATCCGGCAAGGTCGCCTCAAATCCGGCAATGTCGCCATATTTCCGGCAAAGTCGCCATAAATCCGGCAAGGTCGCCACAAATACGGCAAGGTCCCCATATTTCCAGCAAGGTCGCAATATTTCCGGCAAGGTCGCCACAAATCCGGCAAGGTCGCCATATTTCCGACAAGGTCGCCATAAATCCGGCAAGGTCGCCACAAATCCGGCAATGTCGCTATATTTCCGGCAAGGTCGCCATATTTCCGGCAAGGCCGCCACAAATTCGGCAAGGTCCCCATATTTCCAGCAAGGTCGCAATATTTCCGGCAAGGTCGACGCAAATCCGGCAAGGTCGCCATATTTCCGGCTAGGTCGCCATGAATCCGGCAAGGTCGCCACAAGTCCGGCGAGGTCGCCATATTCACGGCATGGTCGACATAAATCCGGCAAGGTCCCCACAAATCCGGCGAGGTCGCCATATTTCCGGCAAGGTCGCCACAAATCCGGCAAGGTCGTCATAAATCCGGCAAGGTCGCCACAAATCCGGCAATGTCGCCATATTTCCGGTAAAGTCGCCATAAATCCGGCAAGGTAGCCACAAATACGGCAAGGTCCCCATATTTCCAGCCAGGTCGCAATATTTCCGGCAAGTCGCCACAAATCCGGCAAGGTCGCCATATTTCCGGCAAGGTCGCCATAAATCCGGCAAGGTCGCCACAAATCAGGCAAGGTCCGAATATTTCCAGCAAAGTCGCAATATTTCCGGCAAGGTCGCCACAAATCCGGCAAGGTCGCCATATTTCCGGCAAGGTCGCCATAAATCCGGCAAGGCCGCCACAAATCCGGCAAGGTCGCTATATTTACGGCAAGGTCGCCATATTTCCGGCAAGGTCGCGATAAATCCGGAAAGGGCGCCACAAATCCGGCAAGGTCGCCATATTACCGGCAAGGTCGCCACAAATCCGGCAAGGTCGCCACAAATCCGACAAGGTCGCCATATTTCCGGCAAGGTCGCCATGAATCCGGCATCGCCGCCACAAGTCCGGCGAGGTCGCCATATTTACGGCAAGGTCGCCATAAATCCGGCAAGGTTGCCACAAATCCGGCGAGGTCGCCATATTTCCGGCAAGGTCGCCACAAATCCGGCAAGGTCGTCATAAATCCGGCAAGGTCGCCACAAATCCGGCAATGTCGCCATATTTCCGATAAAGTCGCCATAAATCCGGCAAGGTAGCCACAAATACGGCAAGGTCCCCATATTTCCAGCAAGGTCGCAATATTTCCGGCAAGGTCGCCACAAATCCGGCAAGGTCGCCATATTTCCGACAATGTCGCCATAAATCCGGCAAGGTCGCCATAAATCAGGCAAGGTCCCCATATTTCCAGCAAGGTCGCAATATTTCCGGCAAGGTCGCCACAAATCCGGCAAGGTCGCCATATTTCCGACAAGGTCGCCATAAATCCGGCAAGGTCACCACAAATCCGGCAAGGTCGCTATATTTACGGCAAGGTCGCCATATTTCCGGCAAGGTCGCCACAAATCCGGCATTGTCGCCATATTTCCGACATGGTCTCCATAAATCCGGAAAGGTCGCCACAAATCCGGCAAGGTCGCCATATTTCCGGCAAGGTCGCCACAAATCCGGCAAGGTCGCCACAAATCCGACAAGGTCGCCATATTTCCGGCAAAGTCGCCATATTTCCGACAAGGTTGCCATAAATCCGGCAAGGTCACCATATTTCCGGCAAGGTCGCCACAAATCCAGCAAGGTCGCCATCTTTCCGTCAAGGTCGCCATAAATTCGGCAAGGTCGCCACAAATCCGGCAAGGTCGCCATAAAGCCGGCGAGGTAGTCATAAATCCGGCAAGGTCGCCACAAATCCAGCGAAGTCGCCATGTTCCCGGCAAGGTCGCCATAAATCCGGCAAGGTCGCCATAAATCCGGCAAGGTCGCCACAAATCCGGCGAGATCGCCATATTTCCGGCAATGTCGCCACAATACCGGCAAGGTCGCCAGAAATCCGGCGAGGTCGCCATATTTTCGGCAAGGTCGCTTCAAATCCGGCAAGGTCGCCAGAAATCCGGCGAAGTCGCCATATTTCCGGCAAGGTCGTCATAAATCCGGCAAGGTCGCCACAAATCCGGCGAGGTCGCCATATTTCCGGCAAGGTCGCCATAAATCCGGCACGGTCGCCACAAATCAGGCGAGGTCGCCATATTTCCGGCAAGGTCGCCACAAATCCGGCAAGGTCGTCATAAATCCGGCAAGGTCGCCACAAATCCGGCAATGTCGCCATATTTTCAGCAAGGTCGCAATATTTCCGGCAAGGTCGCCACAAATCCGGCAAGGTCGCCATATTTCCGGCAAGGTCGCCATAAATCCGGCAAGGTCGCCATAAATCAGGCAAGGTCCCCATATTTCCAGCAAGGTCGCCACAAATCCAGCAAGGTCGCCATCTTTCCGTCAAGGTCGCCATAAATTCGGCAAGGTCGCCACAAATCCGGCAAGGTCGCCATAAAGCCGGCGAGGTAGCCATAAATCCGGCAAGGTCGCCACAAATCCAGCGAGGTCGCCATATTCTCGGCAAGGTCGCCATAAATCCGGCAAGGTCGCCACAAATCCGGCGAGATCGCCATATTTCCGGCAATGTCGCCACAATACCGGCAAGGTCGCCACAAATCCGGCGAGGTCGCCATATTTTCGGCAAGGTCGCTTCAAATCAGGCAAGGTCGCCACAAAAACGGCGAAGTCGCCATATTTCCGGCAAGGTCGTCATAAATCCGGCAAGGTCGCCACAAATCCGGCGAGGTCGCCATATTTCCGGCAAGGTCGCCATAAATCCGGCACGGTCGCCACAAATCAGGCGAGGTCGCCATATTTCCGGCAAGGTCGCCACAAATCCGGCAAGGTCGCCATAAATCCGGCGATTTCACCGTATTTCCGGCAAGGCCGCCATAAATCCGGCAAGGTCGCCACAAATCCGGCGAGGTCGCCTTATTTCCGGCAAGGTCGGCACAAATCCGGCAAGGTCGTCATAAATCCGGCAAGGTCGCTATATTTACGACAAGGGCACCATATTTCCGGCAAGGTCGCCACAAATCCGGCATTGTCGCCATATTTCCGACATGGTCGCCATAAATCCGGAAAGGTCGCCACAAATCCGGCAAGGTCGCCATATTTCCGGCAAGGTCGCCATAAATCCGGCAAGGTCGCCACAAATCCGGCAATGTCGCTATATTTCCGGCAAGGTCGCCATATTTCCGGCAAGGCCGCCACAAATTCGGCAAGGTCCCCATATTTCCAGCAAGGTCGCAATATTTCCGGCAAGGTCGCCGCAAATCCGGCAAGGTCGCCATATTTCCGGCAAGGTCGCCATAAATCCGGCAAGGTCGCCACAAATCAGGCAAGGTCCCCATATTTCCGGCAAGGTCGCCACAAATCCGGCAAGGTCGCCACAAATCCGACAAGGTCGCCATATTTCCGGCAACGTCGCCATGAATCCGGCAAGGTCGCCACAAGTCCGGCGAGGTCGCCATATTTACGGCAAGGTCGCGATAAATCCGGCAAGGTCGCCACAAATCCGGCGAGGTCGCCATATTTCCGGCAAGGTCGCCACAAATCCGGCAAGGTCGTCATAAATCCGGCAAGGTCGCCACAATTCCGGCAATGTCGCCATATTTCCGGTAAAGTCGCCATAAATCCGGCAAGGTAGCCACAAATACGGCAAGGTCCCCATATTTCCAGCAAGGTCGCAATATTTCCGGCAAGGTCGCCACAAATCCGGCAAGGTCGCCATATTTCCGGCAAGGTCGCCATAACTCCGGCAAGGTCGCCATAAATTCGGCAAGGTCGCCACAAATCCGGCAAGGTCGCCATAAAGCCGGCGAGGTAGTCATAAATCCGGCAAGGTCGCCACAAATCCAGCGAAGTCGCCATGTTCCCGGCAAGGTCGCCATAAATCCGGCAAGGTCGCCATAAATCCGGCAAGGTCGCCACAAATCCGGCGAGATCGCCATATTTCCGGCAATGTCGCCACAATACCGGCAAGGTCGCCAGAAATCCGGCGAGGTCGCCATATTTTCGGCAAGGTCGCTTCAAATCCGGCAAGGTCGCCAGAAATCCGGCGAAGTCGCCATATTTCCGGCAAGGTCGTCATAAATCCGGCAAGGTCGCCACAAATCCGGCGAGGTCGCCATATTTCCGGCAAGGTCGCCATAAATCCGGCACGGTCGCCACAAATCAGGCGAGGTCGCCATATTTCCGGCAAGGTCGCCACAAATCCGGCAAGGTCGTCATAAATCCGGCAAGGTCGCCACAAATCCGGCAATGTCGCCATATTTTCAGCAAGGTCGCAATATTTCCGGCAAGGTCGCCACAAATCCGGCAAGGTCGCCATATTTCCGGCAAGGTCGCCATAAATCCGGCAAGGTCGCCATAAATCAGGCAAGGTCCCCATATTTCCAGCAAGGTCGCCACAAATCCAGCAAGGTCGCCATCTTTCCGTCAAGGTCGCCATAAATTCGGCAAGGTCGCCACAAATCCGGCAAGGTCGCCATAAAGCCGGCGAGGTAGCCATAAATCCGGCAAGGTCGCCACAAATCCAGCGAGGTCGCCATATTCTCGGCAAGGTCGCCATAAATCCGGCAAGGTCGCCACAAATCCGGCGAGATCGCCATATTTCCGGCAATGTCGCCACAATACCGGCAAGGTCGCCACAAATCCGGCGAGGTCGCCATATTTTCGGCAAGGTCGCTTCAAATCAGGCAAGGTCGCCACAAAAACGGCGAAGTCGCCATATTTCCGGCAAGGTCGTCATAAATCCGGCAAGGTCGCCACAAATCCGGCGAGGTCGCCATATTTCCGGCAAGGTCGCCATAAATCCGGCACGGTCGCCACAAATCAGGCGAGGTCGCCATATTTCCGGCAAGGTCGCCACAAATCCGGCAAGGTCGCCATAAATCCGGCGATTTCACCGTATTTCCGGCAAGGCCGCCATAAATCCGGCAAGGTCGCCACAAATCCGGCGAGGTCGCCTTATTTCCGGCAAGGTCGGCACAAATCCGGCAAGGTCGTCATAAATCCGGCAAGGTCGCTATATTTACGACAAGGGCACCATATTTCCGGCAAGGTCGCCACAAATCCGGCATTGTCGCCATATTTCCGACATGGTCGCCATAAATCCGGAAAGGTCGCCACAAATCCGGCAAGGTCGCCATATTTCCGGCAAGGTCGCCATAAATCCGGCAAGGTCGCCACAAATCCGGCAATGTCGCTATATTTCCGGCAAGGTCGCCATATTTCCGGCAAGGCCGCCACAAATTCGGCAAGGTCCCCATATTTCCAGCAAGGTCGCAATATTTCCGGCAAGGTCGCCGCAAATCCGGCAAGGTCGCCATATTTCCGGCAAGGTCGCCATAAATCCGGCAAGGTCGCCACAAATCAGGCAAGGTCCCCATATTTCCGGCAAGGTCGCCACAAAATCCGGCAAGGTCGCCACAAATCCGACAAGGTCGCCATATTTCCGGCAACGTCGCCATGAATCCGGCAAGGTCGCCACAAGTCCGGCGAGGTCGCCATATTTACGGCAAGGTCGCGATAAATCCGGCAAGGTCGCCACAAATCCGGCGAGGTCGCCATATTTCCGGCAAGGTCGCCACAAATCCGGCAAGGTCGTCATAAATCCGGCAAGGTCGCCACAAATCCGGCAATGTCGCCATATTTCCGGTAAAGTCGCCATAAATCCGGCAAGGTAGCCACAAATACGGCAAGGTCCCCATATTTCCAGCAAGGTCGCAATATTTCCGGCAAGGTCGCCACAAATCCGGCAAGGTCGCCATATTTCCGGCAAGGTCGCCATAACTCCGGCAAGGTCGCCACAAATCAGGCAAGGTCCCCATATTTCCGGCAATGTCGCCATAAATCCGGCATGGTCGCCACAAATCCGGCGAGGTCGCCATATTTCCGGCAAGGTCGCCAATAATCCGGCAAGGTCGCCTCAAATCCGGCAATGTCGCCATATTTCCGGCAAGGTCGCCACAAATCCGGCAAGGTCGCCATATTTCCGACAAGGTCACCATAAATCCGGCAAGGTCGCCACAAATCCGGCAATGTCGCTATATTTCCGGCAAGGTCGCCATATTTCCGGCAAGGCCGCCACAAATTCGGCAAGGTCCCCATATCTCCAGCAAGGTCGCAATATTTCCGGCAAGGTCGACGCAAATCCGGCAAGGTCGCCATATTTCCGGCTAGGTCGCCATGAATCCGGCAAGGTCGCCACAAGTCCGGCGAGGTCGCCATATTTACGGCAAGGTCGCCATAAATCCGGCAAGGTCCCCACAAATCCGGCGAGGTCGCCATATTTCCGGCAAGGTCGCCACAAATCCGGCAAGGTCGTCATAAATCCTGCAAGGTCGCCACAAATCCGGCAATGTCGCCATATTTCCGGTAAAGGCGCCATAAATCTGGCAAGGTAGCCACAAATACGGCAAGGTCCCCATATTTCCAGCAAGGTCGCAATATTTCCGGCAAGTCGCCACAAATCCGGCAAGGTCGCCATATTTCCGACAAGGTCGCCATAAATCCGGCAAGGTCGCCACAAATCAGGCAAGGTCCCCATATTTCCAGCAAAGTCGCAATATTTCCGGCAAGGTCGCCACAAATCCGGCAAGGTCGCCATATTTCCGGCAAGGTCGCCATAAATCCGGCAAGGCCGCCACAAATCCGGCATGGTCGCTATATTTACGGCAAGGTCGCCATATTTCCGGCAAGGTCGCCACAAATCCGACATTGTCGCCATATTAACGGCAAGGGCGCCATAAATCCGGCAAGGTCCCCACAAATCCGGCGAGGTCGCCATATTTCCGGCAAGGTCGCCACAAATCCGGCAAGGTCGTCATAAATCCGGCAAGGTCGCCACAAATCCGGCAATGTCGCCATATTTCCGGAAAAGTCGCCATAAATCCGGCAAGGTAGCCACAAATACGGCAAGGTCCCCATATTTCCAGCAAGGTCGCAATATTTCCGGCAAGGTCGCCACAAATCCGGCAAGGTCGCCATATTTCCGGCAAGGTCGCCATAAATCCGGCAAGGTCGCCATAAATCAGGCAAGGTCCCCATATTTCCAGCAAGGTCGCAATATTTCCGGCAAGGTCGCCACAAATCCGGCAAGGTCGCCATATTTCCGACAAGGTCGCCATAAATCCGGCAAGGTCGCCACAAATCCGGCAAGGTCGCTATATTTACGGTAAGGTCGCCATATTTCCGGCAAGGTCGCCACAAATCCGGCATTGTCGCCATATTTCCGACATGGTCTCCATAAATCCGGAAAGGTCGCCACAAATCCGGCAAGGTCGCCATATTTCCGGCAAGGTCGCCACAAATCCGGCAAGGTCGCCACAAATCCGACAAGGTCGCCATATTTCCGGCAAAGTCGCCATATTTCCGACAAGGTTGCCATAAATCCGGCCAGGTCGCTATATTTCCGGCAAGGTCACCATATTTCCGGCAAGGTCGCCACAAATCCAGCAAGGTCGCCATCTTTCCGTCAAGGTCGCCATAAATTCGGCAAGGTCGCCACAAATCCGGCAAGGTCGCCATAAAGCCGGCGAGGTAGTCATAAATCCGGCAAGGTCGCCACAAATCCAGCGAAGTCGCCATATTCCCGGCAAGGTGGCCATAAATCCGGCAAGGTCGCAATAAATCCGGCAAGGTCGCCACAAATCCGGCGAGATCGCCATATTTCCGGCAATGTCGCCACAATACCGGCAAGGTCGCCACAAATCCGGCGAGGTCGCCATATTTTCGGCAAGGTCGCTTCAAATCCGGCAAGGTCGCCACAAATCCGGCGAAGTCGCCATATTTCCGGCAAGGTCGTCATAAATCCGGCAAGGTCGCCACAAATCCGGCGAGGTCGCCATATTTCCGGCAAGGTCGCCATAAATCCGGCACGGTCGCCACAAATCAGGCGAGGTCGCCATATTTCCGGCAAGGTCGCCACAAATCCGGCAAGGTCGTCATAAATCCGGCAAGGTCGCCACAAATCCGGCAATGTCGCCATATTTCCAGCAAGGTCGCAATATTTCCGGCAAGGTCGCCACAAATCCGGGAAGGTCGCCATATTTCCGGCAAGGTCGCCATAAATCCGGCAAGGTCGCCATAAATCAGGCAAGGTCCCCATATTTCCAGCAAGGTCGCCACAAATCCAGCAAGGTCGCCATCTTTCCGTCAAGGTCGCCATAAATTCGGCAAGGTCGCCACAAATCCGGCAAGGTCGCCATAAAGCCGGCGAGGTAGCCATAAATCCGGCAAGGTCGCCACAAATCCAGCGAGGTCGCCATATTCTCGGCAAGGTCGCCATAAATCCGGCAAGGTCGCCACAAATCCGGCGAGATCGCCATATTTCCGGCAATGTCGCCACAATACCGGCAAGGTCGCCACAAATCCGGCGAGGTCGCCATATTTTCGGCAAGGTCGCTTCAAATCCGGCAAGGTCGCCACAAAAACGGCGAAGTCGCCATATTTCCGGCAAGGTCGTCATAAATCCGGCAAGGTCGCCACAATTCCGGCGAGGTCGCCATATTTCCGGCAAGGTCGCCATAAATCCGGCACGGTCGCCACAAATCAGGCGAGGTCGCCATATTTCCGGCAAGGTCGCCACAAATCCGGCAAGGTCGCCATAAATCCGGCGATTTCACCGTATTTCCGGCGAGGTCGCCATAAGTCCGGCAAGGTCGCCACAAATCCGGCGAGGTCGCCTTATTTCCGGCAAGGTCTGCACAAATCCGGCAAGGTCGTCATAAATCCGGCAAGGTCGCTATATTTACGGCAAGGTCGCCATATTTCCGGCAAGGTCGCCACAAATCCGGCATTGTCGCCATATTTCCGACATGGTCGCCATAAATCCGGAAAGGTCGCCACAAATCCGGCAAGGTCGCCATATTTCCGGCAAGGTCGCCACAAATCCGGCAAGGTCGCCACAAATCCGACAAGGTCGCCATATTTCCGGCAAGGTCGCCATGAATCCGGCAAGGTCGCCACAAGTCCGGCGAGGTCGCCATATTTACAGCAAGGTCGCTATAAATCCGGCAAGGTCGCCACAAATCCGGCGAGGTCGCCATATTACCGGCAAGGTCGCCATAAATCCGGCACGGTCGCCACAAATCAGGCCAGGTCGCCATATTTCCGGCAAGGTCGCCACAAATCCGGCAAGGTCGTCATAAATCCGGCAAGGTCGCCACAAATCCGGCAATGTCGCCATATTTCCAGCAAGGTCGCAATATTTCCGGCAAGGTCGCCATAAATCAGGCAAGGTCCCCATATTTCCAGCAAGGTCGCCACAAATCCAGCAAGGTCGCCATCTTTCCGTCAAGGTCGCCATAAATTCGGCAAGGTCGCCACAAATCCGGCAAGGTCGCCATAAAGCCGGCGAGGTAGCCATAAATCCGGCAAGGTCGCCACAAATCCGGCGAGATCGCCATATTTCCGGCAATGTCGCCACAATACCGGCAAGGTCGCCACAAATCCGGCGAGGTCGCCATATTTTCGGCAAGGTCGCTTCAAATCCGGCAAGGTCGCCACAAAAACGGCGAAGTCGCCATATTTCCGGCAAGTTCGTCATAAATCCGGCAAGGTCGCCACAAATCCGGCGAGGTCGCCATATTTCCGGCAAGGTCGCCATAAATCCGGCAAGGTCGCCACAAATCAGGCGAGGTCGCCATATTTCCGGCAAGGTCGCCACAAATCCGGCAAGGTCGCCATAAATCCGGCGATTTCACCGTATTTCCGGCAAGGTCGCCACAAATCCGGCAATGGCGCCATATTTACGGAAAAGTCGCCATAAATCCGGCAAGGTCGCCACAAATACGGCAAGGTCCCCATATTTCCAGCATGGTCGCAATATATCTGGCAAGGCCGCCACAAACCCGGCAAGGTCGCCATATTTCCGGCAAGGTCGCCATAAATCCGGCAAGGTCGCCACAAATCCGGCAAGGTCGCTATATTTCCGGCAGGTCTCCATATTTCCGGCAAGGTAGCCACAAATCCGGCGAGGTCGCCATATTTCAGGCAAGGTCGCCATAAATCCGGCAAGGTCGTCATAAATGCGGCAAGGTCGCCAAAAATCCGGCGAGGTCCGCATATTTCCGGCAAGTTCGCCACAAATCCGGCAAGTTCGCCATAAATCCGGCAAGGTCGCCACAAATCCGGCAAGGTCGCCATATTTCCGGCAAGGTCGCCATAAATCCGGCAAGGTCACCACACATCCGGCAAGGTAGCCATATTTCCGGCAAGGTCGCCATAAATCCAGCAAAGTCGCCACAAATCCGGCGAGGTAGTCATATATCCGGCAAGGTCGCCATAAATCCGGCAAGGTCCCCATATTTCCAGCAAGGTCGCAATATTTCCGGCAAGGTCGCCACAAATCCGGCAAGGTCGCCATATTCCCGGCAAGGTCGCCATAAATCCGGCAAGATCGCCACAAATCCGGCAAGGTCGCTATATTTCCGGCAAGGTCGCCATATTTCCGGCAAGGTCGCCACAAATCCGGCGAAGTCGCCATATTTCCGGCAAGGTCGTCATAAATCCGGCAACGGCTCCACAAATCCGGCGAGATCGCCATATTTCCGGCAAGGTCGCCATAAATCCGGCACGGTCGCCACAAATCAGGCGAGGTCGCCATATATCCGGCAAGGTCGCCACAAGTCCGGCGAGCTCGCCATATTTCCGGCAAGGTCGCCACAAATCCGGCAAGGTAGTCATAAATCCGGCAAGGTCGCCTCAAACCCGGCAATGGCGCCATATTTCCGGAAAAGTCGCCATAAATCCGGCAAGGTCGTCACAAATACGGCAAGGTCCCCATATTTCCAGCATGGTCGCAATATGTCCGGCAAGGTCGCCACAAATCCGGCATGGTCGCCATATTTCCGGCAAGGTCGGAATAAATCCGGCAAGGTCGCCACAAATCCGATAAGGTCGCTATATTTACGGCAAGGTCGCCATATTTCCGGCAAGGTCGCCACAAATCCCGCAAGGTCGTCATAAATCCGGCAAGTTCGCCACAAATCCGGCAAGTTCGCCAGAAATCCGGCGAGGTCCCCACAAATCCGGCAATGTCGCCATATTTCCGGCAAGGTCGCCATAAATCCGGCAAGGTCGCCACAAATCCGGCGATGTCGCCATATTTCCCGCAAGGTCGCCATAAATCCGGCAATGGCGCCATATTTCCGGAAAAGTCGCCATAATTCCGGCAAGGTCGCCACAAATACGGCAAGGTCCCCATATTTCCAGCATGGTCGCAATATATCCGGCAAGGTCACCACATATCCGGCAAGGTCGCCATATTTCCGGCAAGGTCGCCATAAATCCGGCAAGGTCGCCACAAATCCGGCAAGGTCGCCATATTTCCGACAAGGTCGCCATAAATCCGGCAAGGTCGCCACAATTGCGGTAAGGTCGCTATATTTACGGCAAGGCCGCCATATTTCCGGCAAGGTCGCCAAAAATCCGGCAAGGTCGCCATATTTCCGACAAGGTCGCCATAAATCCGGAAAGCGCCACAAATCCGGCAAGGTCCCCATATTTCCAGAAAGTTCGCAATATTTCCGGCAAGGTCGCCACAAACCCGGCAAGGTCGCCATATTTCCGGCAAGGTCGCCATAAATCCGGCAAGGTCGCCATAAATCCGGTAAGGTCGCTATATTTACGGCAAGTTCGCCATATTTCCGGCAAGGTCGCCACACATCCGGCAAGGTCGCCATATTTACGACAAGGTCGCCATGAATCCAGAAAGATCGCCACAAATCCGGGAAGGTCGATATATTTGTGGCAAGGTCGCCATACATCCGGCAAGGTCGCCACAAATCCGGCGAGGTCGACATATTTTCGGCAAGGTCGCCATATATCCGGCAAGGTCGCCACAACTCTAGCGTGGTCTCCATATATCCGGCAAGGTGGCCATAAAACCGGCGAGGTCGCCACGAATCCAGCGAGGTCGCCATATTTCCGGCAAGTTCGCCATAAATCTGGCGAGGTCGCCATAATTCCGGCAAGGTTGCAGTATTTCAGGCAAGGTCGCCATAAATCCGGCGAGGTCGCCATATTTCCGGCAAGGTCGCCATATTACCGGCAAGGTCGCCATAAATCCGTCGAGGTCGCCATATTACCGGCAATGTCGCCATAAATCCGGCAAGGTCACCATCAATCCGGCGAGGTCGCCATATTTCCGGCAAGGCCAGCACAAATCCGGCAAGGTAGCGATAAATCCGGCGAGGTCGCCATATTTCCGTCAAGGTCGCCACAAATCCGGCAAGGTCGCCATAAATCTGGCGATTTCGCCATATTTCTGGCGTGGTCGCCACAAATCCGGCGAGGTCGCCCTTTTTCCGGCAAGGTCGCCACAAATGCGGTAAGATCGCTATATTTCCGGCAATGTCGCAATATTTCCGGGAAGGTCGCCACAAACCCGGCAAGGTCGCCATATTTCCGGCAAGATCGCCATAAATCCGGCAAGGTCGCCACAAATCCGGTAAGGTCGCTATATTTACGGCAAGGTCGCCACAAACCCGGGAAGGTCGCCATATTTCGGCAAGGTCGCCATAAATGCGGCAAGGTCGCCACAAATCCGGTAAGGTCGTATATTTACGGCAAGGTCGCCATATTTCCGGCAAGGTCGCCACAAATCCGGCAAGGTCGCCATATTTCCGGCAAGGTCGCCATAAATCCGGCACGGTCGCCACAAATCAGGCGAGGTCGCCACAAATACGGCAAGGTCCCCATATTTCCAGCATGGTCGCAATATGTCCGGCAAGGTCGCCAGAAATCCGGCGAGGTCCCCATATTTCCGGCGTTCGCCACAAATCCGGCAAGTTCGCCATAAATCCGGCAAGGTCGCCACAAATCCGGCAATGTCGCCATATTTCCGGCAAGGTCGCCATAAATCCGGCAAGGTCACCACACAACCGGCAAGTTCGCCATATTTCCGGCAAGGTCGACATAAATCCAGCAACGTCGCCACATATCCGGCGAGGTAGTCATATTTCCGGCAAGGTCGCCATAAATCCGGCAATGGCGCCATATTTCCGGAAAAGTCGCCATAAATCCGGCAAGGTCTCCACAAATACGGCAAGGTCCCCATATTCCAGCATGGTCGCAATATATCCGGCAAGGTCACCACAAATCCGGCAAGGTCGCCATATTTCCGGCAAGGTCGCCATAAGTCCGGCAAGGTCGCCACAAATCCGACAAGGTCGCCATATTTCCGGCAAGGTCGCCATAAATCCGGCAAGGTCGCCACAAATCCGGTAAGGTCGCTATATTTACGGCAAGGTCGCCATATTTCAGGCAAGGTCGCCAAAAATCCGGCAAGGTCGCCATATTTCCGACAAGGTCGCCATAAATCCCGAAAGATCGCCACAAATCCGGCAAGGTCGACATATTTGTGGCAAGGTCGCCATACATCCGGCAAGGTCGCCACAAATCCGGCGAGGTCGATATATTTTCGGCAAGGTCGCCATAAATCCGGCAAGGTCGCCACAAATCCGGCTAGATCCCCATATTCCAGCAAGGTCGCAATATTTCCGGCAAGGTCGCCACAAACCCGGCAAGGTCGCCATATTTCCGGCAAGGTCGCCATAAATCCGGCAAGGTCGCCACAAATCCGGTAAGGTCGCTATATTTACGGCGTTCGCCATATTTCGGGCAAGGTGGCCACAAATCCGGCAAGGTCGCCATATTTCCGACAAGGTCGCCATAAATCCGGAAAGATCGCCACAAATCGGGCAAGGTCGACATATTTGTGGCAAGGTCGCCATACATCCGGCAAGGTCGCCACAAATCCGGCGAGGTCGACATATTTTCGGCAAGGTCGCCATATATCCGGCAAGGCCGCCACAAATCTAGCGAGGTCTCCATATTTCCGGCAAGGTGGCCATAAATCCGGCGAGGTCGCCACAAATCCGGCGAGGTCGCCATATTTCCGGCAAGGTCGCCATAAATCCGGCGATTTGTGGCGATTTTTCCGGATTCATGGCGAACTTGCCGTTTATGGCGACCTTGCCGGAAATATGGCGACCTTGCCGGGTTTATGGCGACCTTCCCGGAAATATTGCGACCTTGCTGGATATATGGGCACCTTGCCGGATTTGTGGCGTCCTTGCCGGAAATATGGCGACATTGCCGGAAATATAGCGACCTTGCCGGATATGTGGCGACCTTGCCGGAAATATTGCGACCTCGCCGGATTTGTGGCGACCTTGCCGGATTTATGGCGACCTTGCCACATATATATCGACCTTGCCGGATTTGTGGCGATTTTTCCGGATTCATGGCGAACTTGCCGTTAATATAGCGACCTTGCCGGATTTGTGCCGACCTTGCCGGAAATATGGCGACCTCGCCGGATTTGTGGCGATCTTTCCGGATTTATGGCGACCTTGTCGGAAATATGGCGACCTTGCCGGATTTGTGGCGACCTTGCCGGAAATATGGCGAACTTGCCGTTAATATAGCGACCTTACCGGATTTGTGGCGACCTTGCCGGATTTATGGCTACCTTGCCGGAAATATGGCGACCTTGCCGGATTTGTGGCGAGCTTGCCGGAAATATTGCGACCTTGCTGGAAATATGGGGACCTTGCCGGATTTGTGGCGACCTTGCCGGATTTATGGCGACCTTGCCGGAAATATGGCGACCTCGCCGGATTTATGGCCACCTTGCCGGTAATATGGCGACCTTGCCGAAAATATGGCGACCTCGCCATATTTCCAGCATGGTCGCAATATGTCCGGCAAGGTCGCCACAAATCCGGCAAGGTCGCCATATTTCCGGCAAGATCGCCATAAATCCGGCAAGGTCGCCACAAATCCGGCAATGGCGCTATATTTCCGGCAAGGTCGCCATATTTCCGGCAAGGTCGCCACAAATCCGCCGATGTCGCCATATATCAGGCAAGGTCGCCATAAATCCGGCAAGGTCGTCATTAATCCTGCAAGGTCGCCAGAAATCCGGCAAGGTCCCCATATTTACGGCAAGTTTTCCACAAATCCGGCGAGGTCGCCATATATCAGGCAAGGTCGCCATAAATCCGGCAAGGTCGTCATAAATCCGGCAAGGTCGCCAGAAATCCGGCGAGGTCCCCATATTTCCGGCAAGTTCGCCACAAATCCGGCAAGTTCGCCATAAATCCGGCAAGGTCGCCACAAATCCGGCAATGTCGCCATATTTCCGGCAAGGTCGCCATAAATCCGGCAAGGTCGCCACACATGCGGCAACGTCGCCATATTTCCGGCAAGGTCGCCATAGATCCAGCAACGTCGCCACAAATCCGGCGAGGTAGTCATATTTCCGGCAAGGTCGCCATAAATTCGGCAATGGCGACATATTTCCGGAAAAGTCGCCATAAATCCGGCAAGGTCGCCACAAATACGGCAAGGTCCCCATATTTCCAGCATGGTCGCAATATATCCGGCAAGGTCACCACAAATCCGGCAAGGTCGCCAT
>JAXLNO010000862.1:110887-290179 GCA_038087875.1 Malacoraja senta | reverse complement strand
AGCTGCTTCGATAAACAAATAGGTAACAAGCCAACAGATGGTTACACTGATAAAGTTATACCAAGAAGGGTGTTTGCAGGTTCAAGTGCAACATAAACTCTGGCCTTGAAGTATGATACTGTTTGGTTGGTTTCTGTGTGCGTACGCAATGAGATTCTTTACAATGTAAATCAGAATATGAAAAACTGAGAAAAAAGTAAAATATTTAGATTCATTCTTGTAAAACCTTTCACAACATTTCAAAAACATTTAGAACCACTGAGTATTTCTTGAAATGTAAACACTATTGAATGAATAAACAAAGAAATTTGAGCAGGATGACACAGGGATAAGCCCTAGCATCACAATGTCTGTGCTGGCTATGTTGCCATTACAAACTAATCCCATCTTCCTGCACATGGTCCATCCAGACTGAAGAAGGGTCTCGACCCAAAACATCACCCAGTCCTTCTCTCCTGAGATGCTGCCTTTCCCACTGAGTTACTCAAGATTTTTGTGGCTACCTTTGGTTTACACCAGCATCTGCTGTTCCTTTCCACACACCCCTTCATTCCTCTCTGTTCACATGTCACGACCCAAGAGAGACAAGAGAGTTAAGCTTCTTTAATGAAATGTCTAATTAAATGTTCCAACAGAACAATTACATTATTACATGCAGCAGCCTAACAGGCCCATAAACAGAGATTATAAACAGAGAGAATAGATAAAAAAGATAATAATAAAAAGAAAAAAGAAAAGAGCCACTGTGTGGCGCGACAGTCAAAATCAATTTATTAGTTAACATAAAACATAGAGCAGTACCACATACATGCCTGCTTAAATGCCTTTAAACATTGCTATCATATCTGTTTCCACTACTTCCTCTGACAGCATGCTCCAAGCACCCACCACTCTCTGTAAAAAATCATTTAAGATTTACTCCTCTCTACTCTGTGTCTCTCATAATTATATATCCTTCCATCAGGTGTCCCCCACCCCCCTCATATTCCAACTCACAAGAGCAAATGATCTAAGTTTGTCCAACCTGTCCTCACAGCTGATACTCTCAAACACTGCTTTCAATTTTCATTCAAAGGGAAATGTGATGAGCGACAGATGATCTGTGTTCTTCGGTGGTATCAACTGCAAGATAAATATCAATGAGGATTCTGGATTAACCTGTATTCCTTAAATAACCTTTTGGGATTATTTTGTAGAGGGCTGAAATATATATCAGGCCATTCAGCCCACCGAATCCACACCAGTCATTGACCATCCGTTCACACCAGTTCAGTGTTATCACATTTATGCATCACATTTTGACTTCACGGAGGCCGATTAAGCAACAAGCCAGCATGTGGTGTACGAGGAAGCTGGAGCACCTGGAGGTAGCCAGCGCAGTCACAGGGGGAAGGTGCAAACTCCACACGGACAGTACTTGAGGGCAGGAACAAGGCCAGGTCATAAGGAATGGGTGTAGAATTAGGCCATTTGGCCCATCTAGTCCACTCCACCATTCAATCATTACTGATCTATCTCTCCCTCCTCACCCCATTCTCCTGCCTTCTCCCCATAACCTCGGACACTTGTACCAATCAAGAATCTATCTATCTCTGACTTTAAAATATCCACTGACGGCCTCCACAGCCTTCTGTGGCAACAAATTCCATGGATTTGTCACCCTCTGCCTTAAGAAATGTCTCCTCATCTTCCTAAAAAAATGTCCTTCAATTCTGAGGCTATGACCTCTAGTCCTAGGCTCTCTCGCTAGTGGATACATCCTCTCCACATCCACTCTATCCAAACCATTCACTATTCTGTAGGTTTTAATGAGGTCTCCCCTCATTCTTCTAAACTCCAAAGAGTACAGGCCCAGTGCTAACAAATGTTCATGATAGGTTAACCTACTCATTTCTGGGATCATTGTTGTAAACCTCCTCTGGACCCTCTCCAGAGCCAGCACATCCTTCCTCAGATATAGTGCCCAGAATTGCTCACAATATTCTCTAGCACTGAGGGAGCAGCTCTGCCAGTTGTGCCATTGTGCCGGCCTGGTAGTATTTTGGTTTAACATGTGGTTGTAAAATTGCATCACAAACTCTGCAGAACGCCCTGTATAGCACTAGATTCCACTGATGTTTCTTTGGTGGGATATTGACCCATGGCTCTCTGACTGAGAATGGAGATATGAAAAAAAAAAGAGCTTTGTACATAACTCAGTTACTTCTTGCCTGAGTGAATGGAGCCCGCAGCTGGGGCCTGGGCCGGTGCCACGAAGGCGTCCGGAGAGGACCCAGCAGCGTTAATGAAAAGGCCAGTGTGGCAGTCGATGATGGCGCCGACCGATGAACAAGGATGGACAAGTGGAATTGAGGACGCCGCTGCTGAGGGAAGGAGCAAAGGAGGACCCGGCGTGGGGGATGGGAATTTGTAACTTTGTAAACACCGTTTATGAGCAAATATTTCCATACCTTGTGTGTTCAAGCAAAGAATGTCACTGAGACTTGTCACATGTGACAATAAAATATTCAATTCAATTCAATCAACAGCCACCTCTCATAATCTATTGATAACAGGCTTTTGTTACAAGATGGCATTCTCTGGAAAGGCGTAGGTTATTTAAAAATGTTTTAATCAATTTCTCTGATACAAGTGCACTGACCTCTTGTTCTGCTTTAGCTGTAAGTAGACACACTCTCTACAATACCTTTCTCACACGACCGAACTTTGAGGATCAGTTTGCACATGGTATGTTTAAGAGCTATTTTCATTTACCGGGAGACATCACAGCCTAGCCTGAACTAGACTGCATGCTACTCTATAGTTAATGGCTTTTTGTCTATCAGTCTGATATTGATTACAGTTGAATTCAGGAAACCCAATACCAAACACAGCCTTTCACAAGGAAAAGCAAACAAATTGTGGCATTTACTTCAAGAAATACTCACACTCCCTATTGGACAATGTTAATGAATTCTGCTTTCAAACAATGAGTTCAAACCATGCTAAACAAGTCCAAGGAATTCTTAATGTAAACAAAGGAACAGCAGATGCTGGTTTAAGCCGAAGATAGACACAAAATGTCATAGTAACGCTGAGGCACAGGCAGCAGCTCTGGATGGAAGGAATGGGTGATGTTTTGGGTTGAGATCCTTTGGGGAAAAATCATCATGGCCTATGTGTAAATCGCATGTCAATGAGAATGGAGATGTTGACTGTGAAATGTGAGTCAGTGGGATTTGGATGGAAATGTGAATGCACAGAATTTAAAAGTAGTCTATTGGATCTGAACACATCTTGGTCTGAAGTAGGGTCTCGACCCACAATTTCACCCATTCCTTCTCTCCAAAGATGCTGCCTGTGAGTATCTACAGCATTTTGTGTCTGTCTCCCGTGTAAACTGGCATCTGCAGTTCCTTCCTACACATTTGGTATGTGAATCAGTATTGTGTGAATGGATAATTTTTTGAATGGGTATATGCTTCAGAATGGTGTTGGTGGGTGCATTTTTGAATGGGGTATGTGATTCCGAATGGTGTGAATGGAGGAATTTTTGAACGGGGCATGTGATTCAAAATGGTGTGAACAGATCAAGTTTATCAATGACAGATACATTTATGCAATTAATCTATATTTATCATATTTAATTTTATAACATAAATATGAACTTCAAATTTAATTAATTACGTTCCACCCTGTTACTTGATCTTTTAGATAGTTGAGAAGGTATTGAAAGAGTGCCTTGTTCACTCAAGAACCCAGGCAATAGTGGACAGTTTATCAGCAAACACTTGGCCCAGTGCCCGAGGTGCTCCAGTCACTAAGTGATGGAAATGCATTTGTCATTACACAAGTCTCACATTGTGTAAGTGGTTGGGGCTGGAATTTCAGCCCAACAGATCAGTCAGAAGAGGTACAGGAACAGAGGCAGGGTGAATGTGTGCTTTGTAGACTATCAGATACAGAATATTACAGGTCAGGAACTCACCCTTTGGCCCACAATGTATATGCCGAATGTAATGCCAAGATAAACTGACCTAATCGAATGCAAACAGAAATGTTACATTCAATGAACACTTTCACATCATACAACCCATCTCCAATGAAAATTATCTCGTTCCTTCCATGACTTTTAGTTATGGAGTCATAGAGTGATACAGTTTGGGAACAGGCCCTTTGGCCCAACTAATCCACAACGGCCAACATGTCCCAGCTACACTAGTCCCACCTGCCTGCCTTTGGTCCATATCCCTCCAAACCTGTCATATCCATGTACATGTCTAACTGTTTCTTAAATGAGGGGATAGTCCCTGCCTCAATTACCTCCTCTGGGAGCTTGTTCCATACACCCACCACACTTTGTGTGAAAACGTAACCCTTCGGATTCCTATTAAATCTTATCCCACAGACCTTGAAACGATGTCATCTGGTCCTCGATTCCCCTACTCTGGGCAAAAGACTCTGTGCATCTACCCGAACTATTCCTCTCATGGTTTTGTATACTTATAAGATCACCCCTCATCCTCCTGCGCTCCAAGGAATAGAGACCCAGCCTACTCAACCTCTCCCTATAACTCACACCCTCTAGTCCTGGCAACATCCTTGTAAATATTTTCTGACCAGTTTCAAGCTTGACAATATAATTCCTATAACATGGTGCCCAGAACTGAACACAATATTCTAAATGCGGTCTCACCAACATCTTATACAACTGCAACATGACCTCCCAACTTCTGTACTCATTATTCTGACTGATGAAGGCCAATGTGCCAAAAGCCTTTTTGACCACCTTATCTACCTATGACTCGACCTTTAAGGAACCTTGCACTTGTACCCCTAGATCACTCTCCTCTCAACACTCCCCAGAGACCGACCATTTACTGTGTTAGATGTCCCAAAAAGCAACACATCACACTTCTCTGTATTAAATTCCATCAACCATTCCTCAGCCCACTGGCCAATCGATCCAGATCCTGCTGCAATCGTTCACAACCATTGTCTACCTGCAATCGTTCACAACCATCTTCACTATCTGCAAAACCACTCCATTTTGAATCATCAGCAACCTTGCCCCACATTATATCATCCAAATCAACTATGTAGATGACAAACAGTAACGGGCCCAGCACCAAACCCGGAGTCACACCACTAGTCACACGCCTCCAATCAGTGAAGCAACCTTCCACCATCACCCTCTGCTTCCTTCCATGGAGCCATTTGCTATCCATTCAGCTATCTCTCCTTGGATCTCATGCGATCAAATCTTCCAGAGCAGCCTACCATGCGGAGCCTTTTCGAATACCTTTCTGAAATCCATGTATACAACATCTACAGCTCTGTAGAGCTTCCACAGCTCCAGTTGTGCAAAGTCATGGATAGCACATCTCCGGTCAGTCAGCTAATTTCCATTGTGTTCAGTGTGTTGGACTGAGGAAAAAAATGGGATTAAAGGATGAGATTCTTTCTCCAGTTGCTGTGATACATTGTAAATGGATCGATTGTATTGTGTACGAAGGAACTGCAGATACTGGTTTAAACTGAAGATAGACACAAAAAAGCTAGAATAACTCAGCGGGGCAGGCAGCATCTCTGGAGAGAAGAATTGAAGAAGGGTCTCAACCCGAAACGTCACCAATTCCTTCTCTTCAGAGATGCTGCCTGTCCGGCTGAGTTACTCCAGCTTTTTGTGTCTATCTTCAGATCGATTACAATCATGTATTGACTTTCTGCTGACTGGTTAGCACACAACAAAAGCTTTTCACTGTAAACAGCTTTCACTGTTTCACAATAAACTAAACTGAACTGAGACTAATAATACTTCATACCTGTGCATAAACCTGGGCAAATGAATTTTAAAATAATTCTTGTCTATAACCTGCTTATGTATTCAAGTGACAGTGGGTGCATTGATCCAATGGTACTTTGTTGTCGCATATACCTGGGTTCAGTGAAATCCCTTTTTAAATACAGTTCATTAAACAAAATACTATCCACAAGGACAATCATACTTTAGTACAAGACTACAGGAAATATAGATTACATTGAAACAATACACAAGAGTTACCACATTTCCACTACATTTTGCATATCAAAATTCCAAAGTTGTAAACAATGTCGAGATTTAACTTTACCTTATCACCAATTGCTTTGGTGGCAGCACTGGTTTGGAGTTGCAGGATTTAGCCCACAATGTTTGGTATTAGTGTAAAGTTCATAACATCAGGGTTATTTTTGCATGGAATAGACACTGGTCACGGCCCCACCTTGAATCTGATTTCATGAATTAATTGGCCATTTTACACTTGGCCAGACATTCCTTATCAAGATTACTAGAAGCGACAACCTGCCCAGCCAATGTTACCTCAAAGTGACTATGAGTGTGGTGAACATGGATTAACTTGGAAAGTTTCCTGAAAGATCAACACACATTGAAATGATAACACAATCAACTGTTATTCGATGCACAGAGACTTTGCCCAGAGTAGTGGAATCGAGGACCAGACGACATAGGTTCAAGGTGAAGGGGAAAAAGATTTAATAGGGATCCGAGGGTTAACTTTTTCACACAAAGGGTGGTGGGTATATGGAACAACTGCCAGAGGAGGTAGTTGAGGCTGGGACTATCCTATCCTTTAAGAAACAGTTGGACAGGTATATGGATAGGACAGGATTGGAGGGGTATGGACCAATCACAGGCAAGTGGGACCAGTGTAACTGGGACATTGGTGGCCGGTGTGGGCGAGTTGGGCCAAAAGGCCTGTTTCCAAACTGTATCACTCTATGACATTAATTAACGACAATCAAGTAGATTGTTTGAAGCTGTTCCCATTACTTATGCAGATACCAAGTAACCCAATCAAGATAACTCAATGTTAGGTGCCTGGAAAATGTAGAGTACTCAGTAATCAAGATCTGGAACTTTAGTGACCTTCCTTCCATTATAAAGTCAAAAGTGATTGCTGTTGATTGCACAATGCTCAATTTCATTTCCTCATTTATTCACTGCACCACAAGCTTCAACCAGCGACAAAACATACTGCAGATACGTGTCGTCTAGCCCATCAGAACATTCCAAACTCAACATCTCAAGCACAAGAACAACAAGGTCAGCAGATGTGTGGGAACCTGACCTGGGATCGGCAGTTCGAATTGAATCACCATTTGTTCATAATTGAGCTTGGTTTAGAGATATGTCATGCCGGCAGTTCGAAATAAACAGGTCGGGAGAGGGTAGAAGGCCGGCACAGGGGGTTAAAGAGGAGGGGGGATGTTGGATACGGAGGATGGTGTTTTCACCGGGAGGTGAGGACTCCTTCCCGTAGAAAAAGGCTTGGAGATGGAGGCAACTGAAGAAGATCTCTACATCATGGTAAGCCCTGAACTCGTTGAGGTGGGGGTGTAGGGATACAAAGATAAGGCCTCTGTTGAAGACTGACTGTTCTGTATCAGAAGGAAGTCGCGGGGGGGGGGGGGGGGGGGAAGGATCCCAGACAGCTCTACTATACATTGTAGGGGCCAGCAGCCAATGGCCGAAAACTGGGACTGCAAACCATGTGAGTTAATGTCTTTGGCCGGCTGGTGGCCGGTGACGAGGCGTGGATCGGCGGAGTCAATGGGCCCATGAGGGGCTAGAGTGCAGGTAAAGGTTGGCGGCAAACATGGCCTGGAAGCTTTGTGGGCCGATGGTGGCATCGGCAACATTGTCAGTCGTCAGGCCTGGAAGCTCCATTAACCATTCTTCAGCCCACCTGTCTCACTGATCATGATCCAGCTGTAATTTTTGATAACTATGTTCACTGTTTATGATACCAACTAGGTCAATGTCATCTGCAAAGTTTCTAATCATGCCGCACATTTTCATCTAAGTCGCGTATATAAACCACAATCAGCAATGGGCCCAGCACTGATCCCTGAGGGACACCTCTAGTCACAGGCCTCCTGTGTGAAAAGCACTTCCACTATCACCCTATGCTTCCATGAACCTAATTCTTTGTTTAGACAGCTAGTTCTCCCTGAATGCCATGAGCTCTAATCATCCAGAGCAGCCTACCATGCAGAAACTTATCAAAGGCCTTGCTGAAGCCCATATGTACATAGTCTATGACCTTATCATCATCAACCTTCTTGGTTACCTTTTCCAAAAACTATCAGATTGGTGAGGCATGATCGCCCACGTCCAAAACCACGCTGACCAGCCCTTGTCTCTCCAAATGCATATTTACCCCATCTCTCAGAATCCTGTCCAGTAACTTACCTACTGCAGATTGTAGGCTCACTGACTTATAGTTTCTAAGTTTTGCTCTGCAGTCCTTCTTAAATAGATGCACCACGTTTGCTACCCTCCATTTATCCGGTAGCTCACCCATGTCTAACAATGATTCATTTCTCTCAGTCAGGGCGCTTGCAATTTCTTCCCTAGCTCCCCACAGTGTCCTCTGATATATCTGATCAGGTCTGGGTGAATTATCTACCTTCATATGTCTTAGGATTTCCAGCACATCAGCCATAACACGGACTGACCTCCAGACATCTCCATTTCCTGTTGCAAGCTCCCTCATCTTCAAATATTTATCCACAGTAAAAACAGGGGAGAAATACTCATTGAAGATCTTGCTCATCTCATGCAGCTCCTCACAGAGATGACAGCTTTTATTTTCTGAGTGGATTTATTCTTTATCAAGTTACCCTCATTCATTTAATATAGGAACGTAGAAGACTGTAAAAACTTGTGAACACTGCCCAGTCCATCACGGGTTCTAACCTCCCCACCATCGAAGGAAGCTCAAAAAGGCAGCAAGGATCATCAGAGACCCACACCACCCTGGCCACACACTTATTTCACCCCTGCCATAGGGTAGAAGGTACAGGAGCCTGAAAATTGTAATGTCAGGTTCAGGAATAACTCTACCCTACAGCCTTTAGGCTATTAAACACTACAGTCTTAAACAAGCTCTTAACTACATAGACTATTATTGTTATTGTTGCACAATTATTGTTTGTTTTTTGTGTGTACGTATGAGAGTGTGTGTGTGTATATATATATATATACACACGAATATGATCTCTATATATGTGTATTTGTGAGTATGTGTATATATACACACCCAGATATTTGTATTTCTTGTTTCTTATATTGTTTACAGTGTACTATGTTTACATATTCTGTTGTGCTGCTGCAAGTAAGAATGTCATTGTTCTATCTAGGACATCTCTATATAACTAAAAGTCTTTGGCTTGTTTGTGCCCACGATGTGTCTCTGTGTGTGTCAATCTGGTTAATTCCTATCTTCTTCCTAATGCTAGGCCACAGCCTTCCTATTTTCACACATCTTGCTCACATTTTTTCCAGTGGTGGCGATAAACATCTTCCCGTCACATTTCCACCTATATTTCCGAAGTTATTAATCGTTAAATTTAAAAAAACAGTCTGATTTCTTCAAACTCTTCCATTTTGGAAACAAAATCCGATTGACTTCACAATGCACTCGCAAGGCAGGACAGGGCCACTCCAGGAGGGATGGGCACTCCAGTGCTCCAACCCTCCCTCCCCCCTCCCCACCCCCCCTCCAGTGCACCAATCACGATGGGCTCTCAAGCTGCCGAGTGCCACACCCCCTGCCCCCCCCCCCCCACCGGGTTATTCATGATTAAAGGTTTTTTTTAAGCCAAACGGTTTGCGTTGGGGGAACGGGTGAGTGCTGGAATATTGCGTTGGGGGAGCAGACCCAACGGGTCTGCACTTGGTCTAGTATCACAATAAAACAATATTGACTCTTGAATGTACATAACGTGTCTTTGGATTCTTCTTTGCCAGAGTTGACACCAAAATTGATAAGTATATTAGGTAATGAAAATTGTTGTCTAAGATTACAAAATAATGTTGATCAACCGGAAAGGTATGGAGGTGAGGGGATGGGAGGTGAGGGGGGGGGGGAGGGGGGGGAGGAATGCCAGTTGAAATCTAACTCAAACAAGTGTGATTTGATGCATTTGATGCCCTCCTGAAGTGGCAGCGCTGTCGAACTGCAGCGGCTCGCCTGCAGTCCGTCTGTTTTTACTTTTTTTGTTGTTTTCTTTTGTCCTGTTTTAGTTAAATTTTAGTTTATTGGGTTGTCTATGTGTGGGGTGGGGGGTGAAACATGATTTTTGTCTCTTCCTTCGGGGGAATGCGACTTTTTCTTGTCGTATCCCCCTTCTCTGCCTCCGGCTGCGCCGAGGCCTAATGGCGGAGCTGTCGGCCTCCAACTCCAACTGCGAGCGACCGACCTCGAGGCTCCGGAGGCAGAGCCAGGACTTACCAGCGCGGGGCTGGCGAACTTCAGGGCTGCGGTGGCGTTCCGGCGGTGGCGACCGAGGACACTGGTGGCAACCCGATTCCGGAGGCTCGGCCGCGGGCCCGGTGGACGACATCGTCGGGAGCGCGCAGGTCACAGGTGGGTGACCTGTTTTTCTGGGGCTCCCGCAACTACAGCTGCGTCCGCTGGACTGGAGGCCGGCAGCTTCGGCAGCTTCGGCCACCCCGGGCCGCGGAGTTTGAACCGGCCCATCGCGGACGGAGCACGGATTCAGCCGCGGGACTGACTTACCATCACCCGGCGGGGTCACAACGTCAGAAGCCTGGATCGCCTCAGCGCAGAGGGAGAACAAAGCGGGAAGAGACAGAGACTTTAAGACTTTTGCCTCCATCACAGTGAGGAGGTGCCTGGTGAACTCAGTGGTGGATGTTAATTTGTGTTTATTGTGTGTTTTGTTATTTATTATTATATGTATGACTGCAGGCAACGAAATTTCGTTCGGACCGAAAGGTCTGAATGACAAATAAAGGAATCTCTAAATTATGGGAAGTCAAATCAGGGCTGGCCAAATCTATTGCAGGATTGTAAATGGAGCTGTACCTTGGTGTACAATTACATAGTTCCCTGAAAATGGCATCATAGTTTGATAGGGTAGTGAAGGGAATATATGTCTGAAGAATCGCCTCGACCCAAAACGTCACCCATTCCTTCTCTCCAGAAATATTGCCGCTGAGTCTCTCTAGCTTTTTGTGTCTATCATCGGTTTAAATTAGCATCTGCTGTTCATTCCTACACAGAGTATATGTTATGCCTTGTTTCCTCAGCCATGGTACTGAGGACTAGGGTTGGGGTGTCATGTTACAGTTGTACAGAATGTTGAACAGGCAACCATTAATCTGTCCAGGGGCTCAGCTGATTTGTTGCACAATAGACTCTAATCCAAGGTCTGAACTCTGAAAAGAAAATCAAGAAATTCAAGTTGCCACTCATCCAGGGACTGAATAAGAAAACACATCTTAGTTTTGCTTATCTGGCTTGAGAACTCTTAACTTTGATCTATTTTGCTTCATCAATCACATTATCCCTCTCTCTATCTATCATCTCTCTCCATCTCACTATATCTCTCTCTCTCTCTCTATCTCCCTATCTCGCTCCATCTATTTATCTCTCCATCTCTCTTCCCTCAGCTCTATCTCTCCAAATTGAAATCATTAATCAGTCTGAGAGCACTGTGTGTGACTGAATGACATCAGAGCATCAGTCCCTGAGGCATACCACTGGTCACAGGCTTCCTATGTAAAAAAAACAACCAACCCTGCACTACCATTCTCTGACTCCTACCACCAAGCCAACTTTGTGTCCAATTGACTAGCTCACCCTGGATCCCAAGTTTTCCAACCTAATGGACCAGCCACCCATGTGGGGCCTTGCTGAAGGATGGCATGGTGGCATAGTCGTAAGGCTGCTGCTTTACAGTGCCAGAGACCTGGGTTCAATCCTGACTACAAGTGCTTTTTTATATGGAGTTAGTACGTTCTCCCCGTGACCTGCGTAGGTTTTCTCCAAGATCTTCGGTTTCCTCCCACACTCCAAAGACGTACAGGTTTGTACGTTAATTGGCTTGGTAGAAAAGGTAAAATGACCACTAGTGTGTGTAGGGTAGCGTTAAAATGCGGGGATCGCTGGTCGGTGCAGACACGGTGGGCTGTAGGGTCTGTTTCCTCACTGTATCTCTAAACTAAACTAAACATAGACAACACCTGTCGTCCAATCACACACTGGGCAATTTACAAAATTCAATTAACCAACCAACTCGCATGTCTTTGAGATATAGGAGGAACGGAGCATTTGGTGGAGATCCACGTGTCATAGGGAGAACAAAAAAATGATACATGTTGTACCCGAGATCAGGATTGAATCCAAGTTCCTGTAGCAGAGGGGCACCAATTCTGCCAGTTGCCTCAATGTACTGCCTTTTAAAAAGGAAATCCAAAGCCTGTCCCACAGTACGAGGTAATTCAAGAGCTCTCCCGAGTTTAAAAAAAAAAAAAACTCGTGGTAAGCACGTAGAATGTACATAGCGGGTACGTCGGAGCTCGGGAAGTCTCCTAGCGGCTGGTAACGCTAACGGTAGGTACTCGGGAAACGCGGTAAGCTCGTGAAGACTCGTGAAGATTTTTCAACATGTTGAAAAAAGTCCACGAGAGCCCAAAGTACCTACGACCGGCAATTACCGTAATTCTCCGAGTTCGAATCAGGGGAAACTCGGGAGGACTCTTGAATTAGCTCGTACAGTGGGACAGGTCCTTTAAGCTGTGTCTGCGTTGTCCATGCACACACTCTCAGGGCAGAATTAGTTTAGTTTAGTTTAGAGATACAGCGTGGAAACAGGCCTTTCGGCCTATCAAGTTTGCGAAGACCAATGATCCCTTTACATTGGCACTATCCTACACACACTAGGTACAAATTACAATTTACAAACCAATTAACCTACAAACCTGTACGTCTTTGGAGTGTGGGAGGAAACTGGAGCACCCGGAGAAAACCCATGCGTTCACCCAACATACAAACTCCGTGCGGACCGCACCCATAGTCAGGATCGAACCCTGGTGTCTGGTGCTATAAGGCAGCAACTCTACCGCTGCGCCACCCTGCGCCCCCAAGTATAGATATAGGGAAAGATACAGCAGCCTGAAAACCGTGACAACCAGATTCAAGAACAGTCTCTTCTAAGCAATCATCAGGCTCTTCAACACCACACAAAACTAACTTCAGCATCTATGATCATCTACGGACTGTCTTTGAATGTACTATGAATTTAGTTTTTTGCACTATTAAGATAGTCCAGTATTACAGTTATTAATTTATTGTTTTATTGGTTGTTTTATATATATCTCTGTGTTATTGCAGTTACATGCAGGTGAAGCTGCAGCAAGTAAGAATTGTGTTGTCCTATTGTTGATACATATGACAATTAAACGACTCTTACCTCACATTTGATTTTGGGTAAAGCTCACTCTATATTACCCCCATCATACACTCGGGAAAAGTACAAGGAACAAGTAAATGTTTAAGAAAGAACTGCAGATGCTGGAAAAATCCAAGGTAGACAAAAATGCTGGAGAAACTCAGCGGTGAGGCAGCAACTATGGAGCAAAGGAATAGGTGATGTTTTGGGTCGAGACCCTTCTTCAGACTGATATTGGGGTGGGGGGTGGGAAGAAGAAAGGAAGGGGTGGAGATAGTAGGCTGTGGGAGAGCTTCGAAGGGGAGGGGAAGGAGGGAGAAAGCAAGGACTACCTGAAAATGGAGGTCAATGTTCATACCGCTGGGGTGTAACCTACCCAAGCGAAAAATGATATGCTGCTCCTCCAATTTGCAGAGGGTCTTACTCTGGCCGTGGAGGAGACCCAGGACAGAAAGGTTGGATTCTGAATGGGAGGGGGAGTTGAAGTGCTGAGCCACCGGGAGATCAGGTTGGTTAATGCGGACTGAGCGGAGGTGTTGGGCGAAGCGATCGCCAAGCCTGCACTTGGTCTCACCGATGTAGAACAGTTGACACCTAGAGCAGCGGATGCAATAGATGAGGTTGGAGGAGGGGCAGGTGAACCTCTGCCTCACCTGGAAAGACTGCTTAGGCCCTTGGATGGAGTCAAGGGGGGAGATAAAGCGACACGTGTAGCATTTCCTGCGGTTGCAAGGGAAAGTGCCAGGGGAGGGGAAGGTTAGGGAACGGGGCTTCTTCTCTTCGACTATAGATGAGGCTCTCACCAGGGTCTCTTCTATATCTCGTTGCTCCGCTCTCACTCCCCATCCCCCCACTCGTGACAAGTCCCCCTTGTCCTCACCTTCCAGCCGTCACATACAACAGATAATCCTCCGACATATTCGCCACCTCCAATGGGATCCCATCACTGGCCACATCTTCTCCACTTTCAGCTTTCTGCAGAGACTGCTCCCTCTGTAACTCCCTGGTCAATTTGTCCCTTCCCACCCAAACCACCCCCTCCCCTGGTACTTTCCCTTGCCACCGCAGGAAATGCTACACTTGTCGCTTTACCTCCCCCCTTGACTCTATCCAAGGACCTAGGCATGCCATGCTATCCAAACAGATTGGATATACCATACACAGATATAATCAATTAAAAGGGGAATAATATCATGCAGAATAACGATCTCAGCATTGTAGCGCATCACTTCCAGTGAGAAAGACCAATGATCTCGGTGGATAGAGGTAAATCATACTTACCATAACCTACAGAAAAACTGTTCAGAAGCCAGATAACAGAGAGGAAGAAGCTGTCGCTGATTCAATCTTCTGCACCTTCTGCCAGACGGGAGCCAAACCTATCCATGCCTTTCATAATTTTACATACTTCTATCAGGGCTCCCCTCAACTAATTGGTGCAGGAAACCAATGTAAGGACTCAGTTTTGGCAATGATACAAAAATAGATGAAATGGCACGGTTTAATGAGGAAAGTATGATTCTACAACAGGATATAGATAGCTTGAGTGATTAGTCAAAACCTGGCTAATGTGTTTAATGTGGGAAACTGTGAGGTCATGCTGAAGATAGACACAAAATGCTGGAGTAACTCAGCGGGACAGGCAGCATCTCTAGATAGAAGGAATGGATGACGTTTCAGGTCGAGACCCATTTTCGGTCTGCAGAACTCTCGTTGGAGAGAGGAGAACTTCTTCAAAGTAGGCATACCTTGAGGAGATTTTTTCAGTGGAGCAGCCAAATTGTGTAGGAAGTAACTGCAAATGCTGCTTCACACTGAAGATAGACACAAAATGCTGGAGTAACTTAGCAGGACAAGCAGCATCTCCAGGTAGAATTGGTGATGTTTCGAGTCATGCTCTTTGGCATAAGGAATCAAGTCAGCTTGCCCCAATCAGTATCAATGGTGCCAAAGTAGAAATGGTTGAGAGCTTCAAATTCTTTGGTGTAAATATTACCAACGAACCTTGATGGACCAACCAAATTGAAGGGACAGCCAAGAAGGCACACCAATGCCTCCATTTCCTCAGACGACTGAGGAAATTTGGTATGTGTCCAATGACTCTTACCAACTTCCATAGATGCACCATAGAAAGCATACTATCAGGTTACATCACATCTTGTTTTCAGAATAGCTTTGCCCAAGACCACAAGATATTGCAGAGAGGTGTGGATGTAGCACAGTCCATCACACAGACCAGACTGCCCATCATTGTCTCCATTTACACTTCCTGCCTCTTCAGGACGACAGCCAACATAGTCAAAGAACTTTCTCACACTAGTGATTCCTTTTTTCTCCACTTCCATCAGGCAGAAGATGCAGAGCTTAAAGGTGTAGAGCACCAGACACAGGAACAGCTTCTTCTACTCTGTTATCAGGCTTTTGAATGTTCCATGTGCTAGGACCCATTCCCAATTCTCCTTTACCTCAATATGGCCATTGGATTTTGTCTCTGGAACTGTTGTACAATAATGTTGAGAGCTATATTCTTCACACTGTATCTTATCCTTCAGTCTGCCTATTGTACTTGCGTTTGGCTTGATAATATTTATGTATACAACAGCAAACACAATGCTTTTCACCGTACCTTGGTAAACATCACAATACCAAACCTCAAGCTAAACCTTAAATGGTGGATTATTGTCTAAATGGAGAGAGACTGTAACTGAGTGAAGTTCAGATGGGATCTTGGTATTCAAGTGCATGCATCAAATTAAGTTAGTAGCAGGCCCAGTAACCAATGGAAAAAATGCAGTCTTTACTGCAAAGGGGATGGAATTTAAGAACAGGGAAGTTATATTGGAATTATGCAGGATGATAGTGAGTCAATAACTGGAAAACCGCACACAGTTTAACATTAAACAGGGTATAGGAGCATTGGATGCAGACCAGGTGAAATTCACCAAACTAAGTCAAGAGATGAAAAGGTTGTCCCATCAAGAGCGGTAAACACTTTAGGTCTGCATTCCTTGGAGTGTAGAAAGTGATGAATGACCTTATTCACACATGCAATATCTTAAGGGGCTTTTCATGATAGATGTTGAGATGTTTCACTGGTGGGAAAGTCTAAACACAATGGGAAACAACTACAGAATAAGGGACCAGTTTTTAAAAACTGAGGTACATAAAAATTACTTCTTTCAGAAGGGTGTGAATCGCTGGAATTCTGTGCCCAGAGGTTCATAAGCATATCTAAGGCATTAGATATGCTTATGAACAGATAGAGAAAGCTTTGAAAGATTCAGGCAATTGAGGGTTTTGGGGTAATGGAACAGAGGAGGAGTAGTCCACTCCTGCTATTTTTACTTGTGTTGTTGACGATTACCCTCATGAATAAAGTTAGAACTTGCAACCAACATTTCAATCAGAGGGGCCTCAGAGTGGCACAGCAGTAGAGTTACTTCCTTGCAGTCCCTGTGACTCAGGTTTGATCCTGACTAAGGGTGCTGTCTGTACCAACTTTGTATGTTCTCACTGTGACTGCATGGGTTTTCCCCTGGTGCTTTCGTTTCCTCCCAGTTCCAAAGACCTGCAGGTTTATAGGTTAATTGGCATCTGTAAATTGTCCCATGTGTATAGGATAGAACTGTGTAGGCAGCACAGTGACGCAAAGGGGTGGCACGGAGGCGCAGCGGTAGAGTTGCTACAGTGCCAGAGACCCAGGTTTGATCTTGACCATGGGTGCTGTATGTATGGATTTTTTACGTTCTCCCCGTGACCTGTGTGGGTTTTCTCTGGGGGTTCCAGCTTCCTCCCACTCTCCAAAGACATGCAGGTTTGCAGGTTAATTGGCCCCAGGTGTGTGTAGGATAGTGTTAGTGTTGGGGGGATCACTGGTCAGCACAGACTCAGTGGGCCTAAGGGCCTGTTTCAAGGCTGTACCTCTAAACCAAACTAATCTAAGGAGCCGAGGCCAACTGAACAGTGATCATTTTATTGAATGGTGGGACAAGTTTGGTGACTATTCTCAGGGGCTGATAGCCTACTACTGTTCTATTTCCTCCTGTTCTTGATAGTTCCCCTCATGGAGGAAACTAGACCTTGGAGGCCAAGGTTTCAAACTGAGGAGAAAATTGTTTTATTTTTCTCCCAGATGATAACGAATGGTGGGAATTTTGAACTGCAGATTGTAGATTCATTACGTTACTGAGAAGGGTGGATTTGTTTCTTTGGGAAGTTGTGGGTTACTGGCTACAGACTCTTCTGGTCATAAGTAGATCAGTCATGACCTAATTGAGCTGCAGAACAGACTTTACTGATGGCCAACAAATACTTCATTTTTCTTGTGATCTCTACAATTACCCACTACAATCATTGCACTCTTACTTGTTTATGATTGTAGTCATGTATGGTGTATTATGACTGGATAGCATGCAAAACATGGTATTTCACCATATTTTTGTACACATTACAATAATAAACTAAACTTTAGGGAGAAGGGAGCAGAATAATGTGGCCTCTATCAGTGGTTGAGTAATATGGACTAAAACATTGGTTTGGACTAATTCTGCCAGTGGCTTGTGGGCCTATTCCTGCTTCTCCTTTCTTGTGTTCATGTATTTGATGTCTCTTGCTTACTGTGGTCACTGCTGTGAGTTATAACTCCAGTAACATAAGCAAATTAGTTCAGCACTATCCGAGCAAAACTAAAAGCATTTTAAAAAATGCAGACTTAAATCTGGTGTAGTGAGGGAGAAACACAGACATCTTTGGGTTGATTGAAATGATTTTGGTTAAGAGCTGAAAATTAAAATGAATAGAAGTTAACATTTTGACATTAGACTTCAGAGGTACATCACAGAAGCAGGCCCTTCCGCCCACCGAGTCCTCGCTAACTCCCCGTACAATAGTACTATAGCACGACAGGTGACAATTTCCAATTTTACCAAAGGAAATTAACCTAAAAACCTGTACTTCTTAGAGATGTGGGAGGAAACTGGAGCACCCAGAGAAAAACAATGCAGTCACGCATGGAGATGCAGGGAGAATGTACAAACACTGTACAGACAGCACCGTTAGTCAGAATCGACCTGAGTCTCTGCTGCTATAGGCAGCAACTCTACCGTTACAACACTGAGGATATCTCTTCCGGTGGCGCTATGGAGGCTTGAGTCCAGTGCCAACTAGCTCCGTGCCGAAGAATCTGAAAACGGGAGAAAATCGGGTCTTACCTGCAGCGATCGCTATCTGAACGGCTGCCTGCCGTGTGACATCATCAGGCGCGCGACTTTGACGGTATGTCAATGCAACATACCCCCCCCCCCCCGTGTGCCAAAAAAATCCGTTAAAGGGAAACAACCGATGGAAGAGGTAGGCCTAACTGAGGCCTCGGCCTCAGTTACAATGACGGCCCAGGAAGACCCAACGAAGAAATCAAAGCAGAAAAAGTCTGAAATTGAAGATCTTAAAACTTTTCTCGCTGTTGAAATTAAACAGATTCAACTACAGTTGAAAACCTTCGAAGGAAATTTGAAATTGAATTTTAAAGAGGAACTTAACTCTTTCAAGGAAGATTTTAAAGCAGAAATGGATTCTACCGTTCAAGAAATACTGGACGTCTGGAAGAGGTCGAGGGACGATGAGGCCAAGGAACAGATGGAAGTGCTGGAAGCCAGGCTCGTTTCGGTGGAATCGAGCGTTAATAGGGAGGTGGTCCCCATTCATCCAGCACTTGATCAACATAGAACAGCGATAACCGAACTTGAGAAATGGGCGGCGAAAAGTGAGGAAACTGTAAATCGACTCCTTATTGAATACCAACGCCTCTCCGGTATGGTGATCAAATTAAGTGATAAGTGTACCGATCTGGAGGGGCGTCAAAGACGCAAGAATTTAAGAATTGTAGGGGTGAAAGAAGGAAGTGAGAGGGATATGGGCCCTCGGGATTTTGTGGCAGACCTACTACAAAAAGCCTTAAAATTGGATAAAACCTTCACTCGGTCGAGCACATAGAGCGCAGGGGCGTCGTACACAAGATGATCCCCATCCAAGACAAATTATAGTAAAGGTGCAACTTGATCATGAATTTGACGAGATAATGAAGAAAATTGTCCGAAGCGGACAGCTCTATTTTGAAGGTGCGAGGTTCAGTATTTACCGAGATTATCCGGCAGAGGTCTTCAAGAAAAGAGCGCTGTTCTCTGAGACAAAAAGAATACTGAAGAAGGTACCAGCATTGAGATACGGCTTGCTTTACCCCGCAAGACTAAGAGTCACCTACAAGCAGAAGGAGCAATATTTTACAGACCACGAAAAAGCACTGGAATTTGCCAAAGAAATCGAGAACGTGACCACAGACTGAAGAATTTACAATGCTCCTCAGGAGTCAAGGATTAACGGGACTTCACCAGATTTAAAAGGACCTTTAAAGTTCTTTTAAGAGCTTTAAGGACATTCGAAAACTGAAATGGACGGTGGACATTGGAGAAAACCGTGGTTTTTTATTTTTGTATCTTTTTTTATTTTTAGTATAAACTCTAAGAACAATAATATCATAGTTACGAGCAATTGTTATTAATCACTATTACTATTTAGTATATTCATATCTAACTATATATGTAACTACTAATACTTATTAAATATCTATAATTACTACTAAAATTATTAACATTTATATTACTCATAAAAATGTAATACTGGGTATGATTGATAACAATGATTAATAACTAACAGTCTCTGGTTAACGTAGAAATGAGTTACATACTTATATTCTATAGGAATATGTGCAAGAGGTAATTCAGCCTACGTCATAATAAGGTTTGACGGTTTTTCTCTTTATTTTTCAATTTAAAATTAAATTTATAGATATATATATATATGTATGTGTATGTGTATGTGTATGTGTATGTATATATGTATATATATATATATATATATATATATATATATATATATGTTTGCTACTCCCAAAGAAGTTAATTGATTGTCAGAAATATTCTTTCTTTTTTTCTCAGGCACGGAGCTGGGATTTTTTTTTTTACAAAGGCTACGGAAGTCTTTAGAATTCTAGCCACGTTAGTGTGGCTATCACTAACTACACTCATTGTAGATGTAGTTTTTTTTCTTTCACCCTATACTAACCAATTCTATCACTTTTTTCACATTAAATATTTTTATAACTTAATGTTTGAATGGAACAACAAGATTAATTCAAGGAGATGTGTTCGGAAGAGCGATGTATATTATTTAAAATTCATCTATTTGAGGTTCGGGAGCAGGGTCACGTTTTATGTGTTGCACCTTCTGCTCGGTTATAGACCACCTTAGAAACTATATGCAAGATGTTAATATGACAAGAGGGGGTGAGGGAATAACATTTTGTAGTTGGAATGTTAAGGGAATCAATGAACCAATTAAGAGAGGTAAAGTTTTGGCACATCTAAATTCAATCAAAACAGATATAATATTCCTTCAAGAAACACACCTTAAAAAGGAATCTCAACATAGACTTAAAGCTAAGTGGATCGCTGAATCATATCATTCCTCTTTTTCCCATAAGTCCAGAGGAGTTGCAATATTAATTCGTAAAGGAATACCTTTTACGCATTCATCAACAATAGCGGATATTGATGGTAGATATATTATATTAGTTGGAGAGTTAAATGGAGAAAAAGTGATTCTTCTTAATGTATATGGGCCTAATTTTGACAATCCTATGTTTTTTAATAAAACAATTAATATAATTCCTGAATTTACACAATATAAATTAATAATTGGAGGAGACTTTAATTGCACATTAGATTCATACTTAGATAGATCATCAAGGCAAAAAAAAGTAAAATCTCAATCAAGTGTATTTTTAAATTCATTTATTAATACCACTAATATTAAGGATGTCTGGAGAATTGAAAATCCAACTGGACGGGAATATTCATTTTACTCACCAGTACATAAAACATACTCAAGTATAGATTATTTTTTAGTTGACTCCACATTTATCCCATTTACTTACAACTCAAAATACCATAATATTATAATCTCACATCACGCACCTGTAACATTCATGATTAAATTAAATGGAATGTCCGAGAAACAAACATATTGGAGATTTAACCCACAAATTTTGAACGAAAGATCATGCCAGGAATATCTTATTAAACAGATTCAAATATTTTTTGAGGTAAATGACAACCCTGACACACCTACTTCACTTATGTGGGAAACGTTTAAAGCGTTTGTTCGAGGTGCATTAATTTCTGCCCAAGTATTTTATAATAAAGAGAACAGGATTAAACAACAAACATTGGAAAGGGAAATCAAGCAACTAGATATAGAAAATGCGAGAATGCCATCTACTTTAAAACATAATAAAATTGCGGTATTGAAATATAAATTAAACAAAATGAATTCAGAACAAGTAATAAAACTTTATCAAAAAAACAAACAATTACATTTCGAGTTTGGAGACAAACCACAAAAACTATTAGCACGTCAGTTACGAAAAATGGAAGGGGAAAAAATAATTCATAAAATTAGAACAGATACAGGAGAATTATTAAAAAATGCCCAAGGATATAAACGAGAGATTTCTCCAATACTATCATAATCTTTATTCAACTAAAACTGTAGTACAACCAGAAGGAATAGCAGATTTTTTACTAAAATGTAATTTAAAAGGTTTAGACTCAAACGATAGAGAATTATTAGAAAGGGAGATTACGATAAAGGATATTGAAGAGTCTATTGGCTCTTTAAAAAATGGTAAAGCAGTAGGACCAGATGGTTTAGGCTCTGAATTCTATTAAAAAAATTATGACTTGCTCTCCCCATGTTTACAAAGGCTGTATGAGCATATCTATACTCAACAGAAACTTCCAGATACTTTAAATGAATCTATAATAACACTTATTCCTAAAATTGATAAAGATCCGGAAGATCCGGGATCATATAGAGCAATTTCACTTTTAAATACAGATCAGAAAATATTAACTAAAATACTAGCGCATAGATTAAGTACAGTGATGAATAAATTAATACACCCTGACCAAACAGGCTTTATTCAGAAACGGTACTCATATTATAATCTAAGAAGATTATTTAATATTATATATTCTAAGAGAATTATTAATGAAGATCTAGCAATAATCTCACTTGACGCTGAAAAAGCTTTTGATCAGGTTGAATGGTCCTATTTATTTTCGGTGATGGAAAATATGCAGCTAGGGAAGAAATTCTGCACATGGATAAGACTGTTATATACAAACCCTACGGCTAGAATATTAACAAACCAAAGGTTGTCATCTAAATTCAGCCTATCTAGAGGTTGTAGACAAGGATGCCTGTTATCTCCATTATTATTTGCGCTTGCTATTGAGCCACTCGCAGAAAGAGTTAGGGGTCATCCGGAAATACATGGGTATAATACAAAGGATACAGTGAATAAAATTTCTCTATACGCAGATGATGTACTAATTTACATTACAAAACCAGAAATTAGTATTCCAAACTTATTAAAGCTAATAACCCAATTTGGTTCACTCTCAGGATACAGAATAAATTGGAATAAAAGTGAAATTTTGCCAATAAGGGAACACAACAAACAGATAATACAACAATTTCCATTTAAAATAGTAAACGAAAAATTCAAATACCTTGGCATTTACGTAACTAAGATATATACATCATTATTTAAAGCAAATTTTCCCCCATTACTGAACAAACTACATAAGAATATTCAATATTGGAAAACACTTCCTATCTCAATGGTTGGCAAAATTAATGCCATAAAAATGATTTTTTTACCGCAAATATTATACCCTTTTCGGACAATTCCGATATATTTGTCAAAAAACTTTTTTTTAAAATTGGATTCCATTGTTAATGATTTTATCTGGGATTATAAGAATCATAGGATAAACAAAAGACATTTGTGTAAATCAAAAAATAATTCAGATATCTTCAACTCAGAGATTATGTAAAATCGAATACTCAACATTTTCGAATTAGAAATTCAGAAATTCTTGATGAATGTTGGAATAAACATCCTAATACAGAAAAATTAATATCTTATATATATTATATTTTATTAGACAGTGTCATTCCATCGACGGACTTACACAGACAAACATGGGAACAAGAATTAAATCAAATAATAACGAAAGATACTTGGGAAGAAAGTTTACAACACATACATCAATGTTCATTAAATGCCACATTCTTTAATACAATTTAAAGTAATACATAGGTTACATTATTCAAAAACAAAATTACATAAAATCTTTCAACATATCTCACCTATATGTGATAAATGTCAACATTTAGAAGCTAACTTATCTCATATGTTTGCAAACTGTATAAAAATTAAAAAATTCTGGGTAAATATTTTCAGCATAATATCTAAAGTGACCAGCACACAATTGGACCCGGATCCAAAATTAATAATACTCGGAACATTAGAATTAAATCAAACATTTACAACACAAAGAAACTTTATTGATTATAGTATAATAACGGGAAAAAAATTAATTCTAAAATTTTGGAAAGGCCCTATAACCCCCACAATCAAAATGTGGATTATAGAAATGACGGAGACCTTAAATGTGGAAAGAATCAGATTTTCCCTGTTGGACATACAGGAATTATTCGTTGGAACATGGTCTCCCTTTATTGATTATTTAAAGGGTCAGAATGGTTCAGCACAAGAAACTGACTATTAATCGGGCTAAAGAATGGATGAAATGTTATACTCTGAAATGTACGAATATATCTCGAACGAAGTTTTTTATCTTAATAAATGTTTCCATTCTTCTTTAACTATCTTTTTCTTTTCTGTTTTTTTTTATTTTTTTTTTAACCCCTTCAACTATCAGTTGATTCTTATTGAAGTCAAAAGTATCGGTTTAATAATCAGTAGTTAAAATTCCGATATATATATATGTTACAATGAAACATACAGGGTAAAATTGTATTATATATCTGAATGTGAGGCCCCGTTTTAATATTATAATATGTTATGATTCACCAAGAGAGCGGAGCTATTTGTGTAACAACGCAATGGAAGTCAAAACAAGGTTTTTTCCCACCTACAGGTGGGACACTCGCTACAGTGCCGACTATATCAGACACTGTATCTTCACTTTTTTAGTTTTTTTTTTATCACATAAAATCACTTGTTTGTGTTTTGTGTTTAGTGATAAGCGTAAAATGGACATACCAGCAAAACTTAAAAACTCAAAAGCTCCCCCAATACCTAAAGACCTGGGATTTGGATGCACCACAAGATTTAAAGGTACTATAATTATTCAAAATGCATGACACCACACAAAAGAACCTAGGAGGAATCTCATTTTGTAGTTGGAATATAAGAGGTATTAACGAACCTATTAAAAGGGGTAAGATACTAGCTCAGCTGAAATTGTACAACTCCGACATTACCTTCCTACAAGAAACACACCTAAAATCTCAGGATCAAGTTAGGTTGAGGGCGAAATGGATAGGTCAAACATACCATTCTTCATTTACTTCAAAATCTAGAGGCACGTCAATCATCATAAGAAAAGGTATACCATTTAAAGCAAAGAATATTATAACAGATATAGAAGGGAGATACCTAATAGTTAATGGAGAAATCCATGATGCTCCACTTACTTTGGTAAATATATATGCCCCTAACTTTGATAACCCCACTTTTTCAATAAAATTTTCAACATAATTGCAGAATCAAACTATCAAAATGTTATAAAAGGAGGAGACTTTAACTGTGTTTTAGATCCGTACTTAGATAAATCAAGTCAAAAACAGAGAGGGAATATGAAATCGAAAACTGGGGAACTTCTCAATACCTATATAAACAACACTAATATAGCAGATGTTTGGAGAATTGTTAATCCAACTGTCAGGAAATACTCGTTTTACTCAATGGTACATAAGACATACTCACGTATAGACTACTTTCTGCTGGATACAAAATTAATCCCCCAAACATCTAATGCAATATACCACACAAACTCGATTTCAGACCATTCTCCACTAACTTTCTTTTTAAAACTGGAAGGATTGTCTAAGAATAAATCGTTTTGGAGATTTAATTCTCAAATTCTAAAAGATCCACAAGCGAGTATATATTTAAAAGAACAAATGGAGGTCTTTTTTCAAATAAATGATACTCCAGATATATCGCCTACTGTATTATGGGAATCTTTTAAAGCATACATTAGGGGTATTATAATTTCATATCAAGCTTTTCAAAATAAAAAGAATAAGAATGAACAAAGACAGTTAGAAGAACTTATTAGACAAATGGATATAGATAATGCTAAAGATCCATCAATAGATAAACATAATAAAATAATAATTTTGAAATTTAAATTAAATAAATTATTATCTGCCAAACTTATAAGCCTTTTTCAAATTACAAAACAAGAGCACTTTGAATTTGGGGATAAACCGCATAAACATTTGGCTCGCCAGCTAAAAAAACGAGAAAAGGAACGTACTATACCAAAGATCAAATCAGATAAAGGGGAATTATTAACAACACCAAAGGATATTAATAATAGATTTGCGCAATTTTATGAGAATTTGTATACATCTAAAACGACAATTGATTCCAATAATATCACAAAGTTCTTGGATACCTGTAATCTTCCAAAGTTAGAACTGAAGGAACAAGAGGAACTGGGTGCACAAATCTCAATTAAGGAATTAGAAGATACAATAAACTCACTAAAGAATGGAAAAACACCAGGCCCTGACGGATTTACTAATGAATTTTATAAAAGCTTTTACGATAAAATAATACCAAGATTACAAAAAATGTACCAATATGCTTTTAAAAAATGAATACTACCTGATACAATAGCGGAATCAACGATTACATTAACACCTAAGAAAAATAAAGACTTAGAAGAACCTGGTTCATATAGAGCTATAGCATTGTTAAACACAGATCAAAAAATATTAGCGAAAACATTAGCTAGAAGATTAAGTAAATACATTAGTAAATTAATAAACCCAGATCAGACGGGGTTTATCCCTAAGAGATACTCATCTAACAATATGAGACGTCTACTCAACATAATGCACTCACACAAATCTGAAGATCAAGAATTATCAATTATTTTGCTGGATGCTGAAAAAGCATTTGATCAAGTAGAATGGAATTATATGGACAAAGTATTACAAAAATTTCAACTGGGGGAGAATTTTATTCCATGGATCAAGTTACTATATAACAAACCTACAGCTAGAATACTAACTAATAACATATTATCCTCGAAATTCCAACTATCAAGGGGAAATAGACAAGGATGCTCATTATCACCACAGCTGTTTGCTCTCATTATTGAACCGCTAGCAGAAAAAATTAGAATACACCCTGATATCCATGGATATAATACTAAAGATTCATATAATAAAATATCTTTATACGCGGATGATATATTACTGTACATTACAAAACCTCAAATCACTATAAATTGGAATAAAAGTGAAATTATGTCAATAAAACCGAAAGATTCAACACATCTTTTAAAATTCCCTTTTAAAATAGCTACAGAAAAATTTAAATATTTGGGAATCGAAATTACCAGATCATATCAAGGTATGTTTAGGGCAAATTTTGACCCCTTACTTAATAAATTACACGAATTAAATTCTGGAAAACGCTCCCGATGTCTTTAATAGGCCGAATAAACACAATAAAAATGATCTTTTTACCACAAATTTTATACCTATTTCAATCAATTCCTATATACTTACCAAAGAAGTTTTTTTTAAAACTCGACTCAGATATCACTAATTTTATATGGGACTATAAATCACATAGAATACAAAAAACTCATCTGAATAAACCTAAAGTATTAGGGGGTTTAGCACTACCTAATTTTATGTATTATTATTGGTCAGTAAATATTAAAAATATGATTCAACTGATGGATAACTCCGCCCAGCAAGTGGACTGGATTGTAATGGAGAAAGAGGATTGCTCCTCTAGAAACATTGGAGCGATCCTCCTCTCTCCAATGAAATTGAATAACATAAATTATAATAAGAACCCAATTATTCATAGTACAATCCGAATTTGGAAACAAATAAAACAAAATTTAAAATTAAGAAATGTATCACTTTTATTACCTATAGTCAATAACCCTTCGTTTAATCCTTCTATTATAGATAAAGCTTATACACAATGGGATAGATTAGGAATTAAAACGCTTGGTGACTTGTATGAAACTGGAAAATTACTTTCATTTCAACAATTACAAATAAAATATTAACTCGGAAATAATCAATATTTTAAATATTTTCAAATATGCGACTATTTGAAAAAATATAGAAAAGATCATCATAATAACCCAGCAGATGTACTGGACGAGGCAATGCAGATAAAAGCGGAATCAGCAAACTTAATATCATATTTGTACAATATTATCTTAAATGCACAAATACCATCTACGGAGGGTATCAGAAGAGACTGGGAACAAGAGTTAGCTATTAAAATTTCAAAGGAAAGTTGGAATGAATACTTATTAAACGTGCATAAATGCTCGATTAATGTAAGACACACTTTAATACAATTTAAAATTTTACATAGATTATATTATTTGAAAACTAAAATTCATAAAATTTTCCCAAATGTATCATCTATTTGTGATAAATGTCAATCCCAAGAAGCTACCATAACGCACTCATTCGTTTCTTGTACAAAAATTCAAAAATTTTGGAATGAAATTTTTGAAATCTTTACAAAGTTATTTAAAACAAGACTGATACCCAAAGCAGAATGGATTATCTTCGGTATAACGGAAGATGGTCCAGAACTAAATGTGTTTCAAAAGAAACTAATGGACTATGGGTTAATAACTGGAAAAAAGCTAATTCTAAAATTTTGGAAGAAGGCTCCAATACCAACTATAAATATGTGGATTTCAAATATGTTTGAAACATTACACCTAGAAGAGATAAGACTCCTCCTAGCAGGTAAACCAGATCACTTCCACCTGACGTGGTCTGCATTTATAGAATTATTACAAAAATAGGGTACAAAAGTACTTAAAAAAAAATTTGAGGTCAGGTAAGGGGGGATGATAGTTGAAGAGTTGGTATGTCCCATTTACGTAATGCTCATAAAAATATTTGTTTCTCTCTTTTTCCTCTTTCTCTCTCTCTTTCTTTCCTAGGGTCTATTTCTTAACTCTTTTTCTTTTGTTTTTAATTTTGCTCTTATAGGGTCTTCGTCCTTTTTTGTTGTCACATTTCCTACACTTTCACTTTTTCCTTCACTTTCTTCTTTCTTTCAATCTTTTCCCTTTCTAGTGTAAAAAATAAATGGAGTACATTAATTGTAAGAAGATATAAATGACAAGTACTAATGTATGTGGTTGTAATGTAATGTACTTCTAATAAAATACAAATTAAAAAAAAAAAAAAACTTTTTTTAAAAATTGGATTCCATTGTTAATGATTTTATCTGGGATTATAAGAATCATAGGATAAACAAAAGACATTTGTGTAAATCAAAAATAAATGGAGGCTTGGTTTTACCAAACTTCCTGTTTTATTTTTGGGCAGTTAATATTAAAAATATGAATTTCTGGTTGGAAGAAATAGATCAACAACCAGATTGGTTAAAAATGGAAAAGGAAGATTGTTTACCTTTTGATATCGGCTCGATATTATTTGCTACGTCTAAATTAAACAAAAAAAATTATATGGAAAACCCTATAATATTTAGTGCTATACAAATTTGGAAACAATTAAAAAAGACATTAAAATTAGATAACTTATCACTTTTTCTTCCAATTGTTAATAACCCTTTGTTTAAACCCTCATGGTTGGACAGGGGTTTTACACAATGGAAGAATTATGGAATCAAAAATATGGGACAACTTTACAAGGAAGGCACTTTTCTTACATTTCAGGAGTTGCAACAGACTTATGGACTTTGTGGAAATGATTTTTTCAGATATCTTCAACTCAGAGATTATGTAAAATCGAATACTCAAAATTTTCGAATTAGAAATTCAGAAATTCTTGATGAATGTTGGAATAAACATCCTAATACAGAAAAATTAATATCTTATATATATAATATTTTATTAGACAGTGTCATTCCATCGTCGGACTTACACAGACAAACATGGGAACAAGAATTAAATCAAATAATAACGAAAGATACTTGGGAAGAAAGTTTACAACACATACATCAATGTTCATTAAATGCCACATTCTTTAATACAATTTAAAGTAATACATAGGTTACATTATTCAAAAACAAAATTACATAAAATCTTTCAACATATCTCACCTATATGTGATAAATGTCAACATTTAGAAGCTAACTTATCTCATATGTTTGCAAACTGTATAAAAATTAAAAAATTCTGGGTAAATATTTTCAGTATAATATCTAAAGTGACCAGCACACAATTGGACCCGGATCCAAAATTAATAATACTCGGAACATTAGAATTAAATCAAACATTTACAACAACACAAAGAAACTTTATTGATTATAGTATAATAACGGGAAAAAAATTAATTCTAAAATTTTGGAAAGGCCCTATAACCCCCACAATCAAAATGTGGATTATAGAAATGACGGAGACCTTAAATGTGGAAAGAATCAGATTTTCCCTGTTGGACAAACAGGAATTATTCGTTGGAACATGGTCTCCCTTTATTGATTATTTAAAGGGTCAGAATGGTTGAGCACAAGAACCTGACTAACACTCGGGCTAAAGAATGGATGAAATGTTATACTCTGAAATGTACGAATATATCTCGAACAAAGTTTTTTATCTTAATAAATGTTTCCATTCTTCTTTAACTATCTTTTTCTTTTCTGTTTTCTTTTTTTTCTTTTTTTTTTTTTCTTTCTCTTTTCTTTCTTTACTTCATCTATCTTTTTAGTTCTATCTAGTTTAAAAAAAACAAAAAAAAGGCAAAAGGTATTGGAGACAATGTAATAATAATTGACAATATTATCAATTTAAAAATGTAAGATTGGTAATGATGATAATATGTTATGTACTTATCTCCAATAAAAAATATTTTCAAAAAAAAACAAACAACAACACTGAGGATATCTTGAATTACAAAAGCAATATTTTGGGCTCATCACCAACCATACAAGCACCTGCAGTCTTTATATGGTACATTAATATGGAGTTTATTGCATTGAAACAGGCCCACAAGCCTGCCCTGTTGTTCAATACAATCCCTCAGTCATTCCTGATCTGGTTTGATTAGGATGCAAATAAAAGCTTTTCACTATATCACAATACAAGTGACAATAATAAACCAATACCAACGCTATTGTGTAAGTTCTCCCCATATCTGATAGATAGATCCTTGATAAATTTGTAGACACCATCGCCGTCTATATCCACCACCATTTGCTGCACAATTTCAAAGTCCAAACTAGCTTCCAATATAACTTTTTTACAGAATTCCATTTTGAGTTGAAAGATACAACATGGAAACAGGCCCTTCAGCCCACCATGCTGACCACCGGTCACCCCTTCACACTAGTTCAATGTTATCCAACATTTTTGTCCAATCCCCACACACGCTAGGGGAAATTTACAGATGTCAATTAACTGACAAACCCACACACCTGTGGAATGTGGGAGAAAACCAGAGCAATTGGGAAGAACCCAGGTGGTCACAGGAAGTAGGAATAAAATCTTACAGTAGCTAGACAAAAATGCTGGAGAAACTCAGGGGGTTAGGCAGCATCTATGGAGCGAAGCAATAGTTTTGGGTCAAGACCCTTCTTGGAGGGTTTCGACCGGAAACGCCACCTATTCCTTTGCTCCATAGATGCTGCCTCACCCGCTGAGTTTCTCCAGCATTTTTGTCCACCTTCGATTTTTCCAGCATCTGTAGTTCTTTCTTAAAGAAAATCTACACAGACAATACCAGAGGTCAGGATCTAACGTTGGTCTCTGGTGCTGTGAGGCAGCAGCTCTACCAGCTGTGTACAGTGTTTGGTTTCCTCCTTTTTGTTCTGCATTGTAATGATTCAAGTCAGGATAGGTGATTGGATTTATGGGTCTCCTGAATCATAACATAAGGAGCAGTTAGCAGCATAAGAATGGAGCGTTATCTGAAACGTAATTACAGTTCCAGGCAACTACGCCCTGCCTTGCCATTCCATTTGCTATAGAGTGCGATAAAAACAAAGTGCTGGAGTAACTCAGCAGGTCGACATTTAAAAAACAACTCTCGTTGGCGGAGGTAGAAGGAGACGTGACCTGACGTTGAGCTCCAGACCAGGACACTGAGAGTAGGAGAGAGAGTAGAAATTAATGACCGACCGTACGACCGTCCGGAGAAAGATTCTAGAGGCCCATGGCTTCAGGGAGTGGTGGTTCTGAGGGTGGTGGGTGGCAGACTGTAGGTAAGGAAAAGGGGGGCTCTAAGAGAGAGGCATCGAGCGAAAGACCCGAAATGTCAGGAGACGAAGGAAGTAAAGTTAGGAGAACTAAAATTATTGAAGAATTCGTCGTGCTGTTTAAAGTTAAAGGAACAAATCAAGGAGATGCAGGATTTAGAGCAGTGAATCCATTAAAAATTACCACCGCTTTGGAGAGCCAGATAGGTAGGGATTTTCAGGCCAAGATTCTGTATAATGGGATGTTAAGAGTTTGTTGCAAAGACAGAAAACAGTTTAATGATGCTAGGGGTGTGGGGAAGTTGGTGGTCAAGGTGGAGAGTTTGGTCCCTAGAGGAAGAGAGCAGGGAATAAAGGGAGTGGTGTATGGGATGTATGATGGCTTGTCTGAGAAGGAGATCTTAGAAAATGTTAAGGGGGCCCAGGTAATTGATGTTGTGAGATTTAAGAGTAGGAATGGAGTCAGGGACCCGCCGGTCCTGCTTACGTTCAAAGATGGAGTACTGCCACAGAGAGTGTTTCTTGGGAGTATGGCGTATCAAGTGAGGGAGTACATTAAACCACCGTTGCGCTGCTATAACTGTCAGAGGTTTGGACATGTTGCTGGGTCTTGTCGGGGTAAAAGAAAGTGCGCAAAGTGCGGTGGAGATCATGCAATACAAAATTGCAAGGCAGAGGCTCCTAAGTGCCCTAACTGTGATGGGGATCATGCAGCAGGGTTTCATGGTTGTGAGCGCTTTGTTCAGGCGAAGCGAGTACAGGAAGTGAAGGATCAGAACAACGTGTCATATGCAGAGGCAGCTCAAAGGGTGGCTAGAGAACGCGGAGATGTGAGCGCTGGGACTAGAGTGGTGCTAGGAAGCCAGATCACTGTGCCAAACTTGCCGTCGGCTTTTCCATCTGAAATGTTGATTTTTAATAAGGAGTCATTTCTGTCTTTTGTTTCTGATGTGCTGGTAGGAGCTAAGAAAGCAGCTAATCGGTCAGATATCATCAGGTTAGTGGTGGGGGCAGCTGAAAGGTTCCTCAGTGTAAAGCAGTTGCCAGAAAAGTTGCATCAATACATGACGGAGAGTCAGTGTATGGAGAGGTCACAGTTGTCGAGAGCTAGCAGTATGGAGTATGTCAGTGAGGTGGATGATGGTGATCCTCATTAACACCATCATGTTTTATATACTTCAATGGAACGCCCGGAGTCTGATTGGAAATGGTCAAGAGTTAAAGAGATTTGTTGATGAATTTAAAGAAGCACCAGAATTAATATGTATCCAAGAGACATGGTTAAAGCCCTGGCTAGATTTTGTAATCCCAGGTTATGAATGTGTGCGATTAGATAGGTCTGATAGATCAGGTGGGGGTTGTGCAACTTTTGTTAAGACTGGGTTGCAGTATAGGAAAGTTGATATTAATTCTAATCTTGAAGTTTTGGCTGTGGAAGTTTGGAGCAGCCAGAATTCTATCATTGTGATAAATTATTATAACCCCTGTCAACCCTTGATATTGTCAGATTTTGATGAGATAATGGAGAAGGTAAGGTGTCCTGTTATATGGATTGGAGATTTTAATGCGCAAAATCCTTTATGGGGTAGTGATCACAGGGATAAAAATGGTGTTATTGTTGAAGAATTTCTAGACAAGTATGAGTTGGTATTGTTAAATGATGGAAGGCCGTCTAGGTATAATATTGTGAGAAACACCTGCAGCCACATAGATTTATCAATTGCTTCATCAAATTTAGCAAGAATTGGTGAATGGGATGTAATGGATAGATATACACTGGGTAATGATCATTATCCAATTTTATGTAGGTTTGGTAGGGATTTGAGGAGAGAAGTGGAAAAGAAAGTCCCTAGATATAACTTTTATCAGGCCAAATGGGATAAATTCCAAGAGAAGGCTCAAAGTTTAGTTGGAGAGGTTAATAGTGAGGGTTCTGTAGATAGTTGGAATACTTCCATTAGTCTCATGATTCATGAGGCAGCTTGTTGTACTATTCCTGTGAAGCAGGAACTTAGGTCCCGTATGTCTGTTCCTTGGTGGAATAAAGAATGTGATGAAGCTGTAAGGAATAGGAATATAGCCTATCGAAAATTAAGAAAGTATCCAATTTTGGTCAATGCAATGGAGTACAAGAGGCTAAGGGCAGTAGCAAGACGAGTTGTAAAGGATGCAAAGAGGAATAGTTGGAGGAAGTTTTGTGGTACGCTAGGCCCGGAAACTCCAGTAAGGCATTTGTGGTCAGCTGTGCGTAGAATGTCAGGAGTATATAAAAGAAGTTTGTTACCAGTGTTGCAGAAGGGTGAGGTGGTAGCAGTCACCAATAAGGAAAAAGCAGACATGTGTGTTGACAGTTTTCAAGCAGTGCATAGATCAGCGAGCATGGGAGTGGAGAGGTGTAGAAAGAGAACCGAGATGATGGCAGTTAATCAGTGGAAGCTGGAGAGGAGTTTAGTAAATGATAATACCTTTAATCTGTTTTTTACCATAAAAGAGTTGAAGGATGCAATTATGTCTGGGGCAAATACCACCCCGGGGAGAGATAGGTTGTCGTATGAGTTATTTAAACATCTGGATGATATTGTACTTGATGAAATCTTAGCTTTGTTTAATACTGTGTGGGCAGAGGGTTATTTACCAAAGGAATGGAAACATGCAGTCGTGGTCCCTATTTTAAAACCGGGCAAAGAGGCATCTGACCCTAGTTCATATCGCCCTATAGCGCTCACAGCAGTGCTCTGTAAAATTATGGAGAGGATGGTAACCAACAGACTAGTTTATTTTTTAGAAACCAGAGGACCATTTGTTGATGTACAGAATGGCTTTAGGAATGGAAGGTCTACAATGGAGTCTGTATCAGTTTTGGATCAGGATATTAAAAGGGCATTTAGAAGCAAGGAAACAGTAGTGAGTGTATTCCTTGATATTGAGAAGGCATATGATTCTTTGTGGAAGGAGGGATTAATGATTAAAATTTTTGACTTGGGAATCAGGGGACGAATGTTCAACTGGATTAAGGATTTTTTATTGAATAGAACAATACAAGTAATGGTTGGTAGTGTCAGATCGGAGTCTGTAGAAATAGAGAATGGAACCCCGCAGGGAAGTGTTATCAGTCCAGTTTTATTTAATATCATGATAAATGACATATTTTGTAAATTAGAGAGAGGATTTGGTCTGTCTTTGTTTGCAGATGACGGGGCCATCTGGAAAAGAGGTTGTAATGTAGAGTTTGTTTTAAAACAGATTCAAAGAGTGTTAGTGTCTGTAGAGGAATGGGGGAACACATGGGGCTTTAAAATCTCTGCCTCTAAGACTAAATATATGGTATTTGGTTTTAAAAGAAAGTTACCTAAGTTAGGGCTGTATATGTATGGGTCTCTATTGGAGAAGGTAAAGGTTTTTAAGTTTTTGGGAGTTTGGTTTGAAGAGCGTATGACTTGGGCTGTGCATGTAGGTAAAATTGTGTTGAAGTGTGAAAAAGTTCTGAATGTTATGAGAAGTCTGGTTGGGTGTGAGTGGGGGGCCAACAGGGAGACAATGTTGCTAATTTATCAGGCCATGATCAGATCTTCTCTTGACTATGGGTGTTTTGTGTATGGGTCTGCGTCTAAAACTGTTCTGGCTAGGCTAGATGTGTTGCAGGCAAAGGCTTTGAGGCTTTGCTGTGGAGCCTTCAGGACTTCCCCAGTCCCTGCCCTGATTGTTGAAATGGGAGAAATGCCCTTATGGTTAAGGCGCATTAAGCTAGGGTTACATTACTGGGCTAAACTTTGTGGGTGTAATGATACCTTCCCAGCAAGGTGTTTGTTGCAAGAGGTTGATGATGGTAACAAATATAACACATTTTTTGTCATTATAAATCAGTGGGCTAGGAAGCTGGGTTTGGAACAAGGGGGTATTATAGAGCATACAATAAGGCTACCTGTGCCCTATTGGGTTCTTCCTGAACTGTTTATTGAGCTTGCTTTTGTTCAGGAAAAAGATAAGCGCGAGGTGACTCCAAGAATAGTGGAATTTCTTAATTCAATCAGTGAGAGTACTTTGATTGTTTTTACAGATGGATCTAAAGATCCAGTTAGTGGGAGAGCTGGGTTTGGAGTGTATGTGGAGCAGCTTGGGTTGAAGATTGGCCGGCGCATTTCTGATGGAAGTTCTGTTCTCACGACTGAATTAATGGCAATTCAATGGGCTCTATGGTGGATTGAGGAAGCCAGTTTTAGAGAAGTCATTATCTGTTCTGATTCTGCAGCTGCTCTTGAAACATTAAGAGTAGGGAAATCTAAAGCTCGTCCTGACATTCTAAATGAAATCTTGAGTTTTCTAGAATTGGGTTTGCGTGTAACATCACTTTTTGCTGGGTTCCCGTGCATGCTGGGGTGAGGGGGAATGAGCAGGTGGACCTCATAGCAAAGGAGAGTTTAAGAAGAGAAATAGATATCCATGTATCATTGGGGAGAGTGGAACTGAGAGAAATAATTAAAGAGGGCTTAACAAAAGAATGGCAGAGAGGATGGGAAATGGAAGTCAGGGGTAGACACCACTTTTCTATACAATCTGAAGTTAGGAAAATATGTTTCTGTACATCTCTGTCCTGTAGGGACTCAGTTAAACTGTGTAGATTGAGGTTGGGACACTGTGGGTTAAATTACTATTTGTGCATTGTAGGTAATGTTTCTGGCTTGTGTGAATGTGGGAGTAATGAGACAGTTAAGCATGTTTTCCTAGAATGTAAAAAGTATAGGGTAGAAAGAAAAGTATTGTTTGTTAGACTGACAGGACTTGGAGTTGAGGCTTTTTCTGTTTTATCTTTGTTTGGACACAATGAGAAACATCAACTGATATCCAGGGCTGTTCTTCAATTCCTGCAAGTTACAGGACTGTATGTAAGAATTTAGTTCAAACTTTGACCTGTGGAGGGCAGTAATACGCTTAGCAGCGTCTACACTGCCGGAATCCTACAAGAAGAAGAAGAAGAACTCAGCAGGTCGGGCAACATCTCTGGAGGACATTGACAGGCGCTGTTTCAGATTGCGACCCTACTTCAGACTGACAATAGTCACCTATCCTTTTTCTCCAAAGATGCTGCTCGACCCGTTGAGTTACTCCAGCGCTTTGTGTCTATCGTCACCTATCTATGCCCTCCGGAGTTGCGACCTGACCTGGGACTGAAGAAGGGTTTCGGCCCGAAACGTTACCTATTTCCTTCGCTCCATACATGCTGCTTCACCCGCTGAGTTTCTCCAGCATTTTTGTGTACCTTGCGACCTGACCTGTTGAGTTACACCAGCACTTTGTGTCTTTTGTTGTTGTAAATTGGCATCAGCACCTCCTCATGTCTCCATTACAGTCAATTGTTTCCTGCTGGTTCAATGACATCGCTCGACAACTGGTGTCGACCCGCCGTATTTTTATTCTGATTACATGATGAGATCCTGCTTTGATGTTGGTGAAGTTTGGCTCAGTTGTTGCTGTTGATGCGAGAGGTTGTGCGTGAAATGATTCTGTTCATCTTGTTGAGTTTCTTCCGCGTACAAGGGGCTCATGCAGGTAAGTTAATGATTCTCATTTTATTCGCTACTGGCTAAAAGCATCTTGGCTTTATCTCAATCTTGACCGGAGGCGACTGAGTTTAAAAAAGCGCGCAATACACATTCAGTCAGGTTCATGGTTCATGCGGACGTTAAAAGGGTTTAATCTTCACTGTTTCAGTACAATCCAGACTGGAATTTCTGCATTGATTTGCACCATGCCCCGTTTCCTTTGTGGAAGAAGGAACTGCAGTTATTGCTTTAAACTGATTTTAACTCGTGTAAAACAAACAGGAGCGAGGCACTCACTAGGGTTTCCTCGCTGCTCCGCTCTTGCTCTCCCTTCCCCCCACATTCGTAACAAGGACAGAGTCCCCCTTGTCCTCACCTTCCACCCCATCAGCCCTCGCACAGCATATGATCCTCCATCATTTTTGCCACCTCCAACAGGATCCCAATACTGGCCACATCTTCCCATCTCCTCCCCTTTCTGCTTTCCGTGGAGACCGTTCCCTCCAAAATTCACTGGTCAACTCGTCCTTTTCCACCCAAACCACCCCCTCCCCAGGTACTTTCCCCTGCAACCGCAGGAGATGCAACACATGTCCCTTTCCCTCCCCTCTCGACTCCATCCAAGGACCCAAACAGTCTTTCCAGGTGAGGCACAGGTTCACTTGCACCTCCTCCAACCTCATCTACTGTATCTGCAGTTGCAGGTGTCAACTTCTCTACATCAGCGAGGCCAAGCACAGGCTCAGCAATCATTTCACTGAACTACTCCACTCTGTCCATCTTAACCTACCTGATCTCCTGGTTGCTCAGCACATCAACTTCCCCTCCCATTTCCAATCTGACCTTTCTGTCCTGGGCCTCCTCCATGGTCAGAGTGAGGCCTAGTGCAAATTGCAAATTGGAGGAGCAGCACCTCATATTTCGCTTGGGCAGTTTACACCCCAGCGGTATGAACATTGACTTCTTTAACTTTAAATAGCCCTTGCTTTCCCTCTCTATCCCCTCCCCCTTCCTAGTTCTCCCACCAATCTTAATGTCTTCAACTACATTCTATCTTTGTCCCGTCAACTCCCTTGACATCACTCTGAAGAAGGGTCTCGACCCGATAGGTCGCCATTCCTTCTCTCCAGAGATGCTGCCGGCCTGCTGAGTTACTCCAGCATTTTGTGTCTACCTTTGAGTTAAACCAGCATCTGCAGTTCTTTCTTACGCAAAGTGCATTGTTTGACAGGTTCATGTTTATGGCCAAATGTGGGAAGAGAGTGAGGCACTAGTACAATGCGAAATCAATAAACGATTAGCACACACTGTGGATTTCTTATTGATTGAGTGACAACTCTTAGCTCCAAACGTGCGGTCGTCACGTTTACGTGGTTTATTAATGATTTGCATAAGGGGATTGAATGTTGTGTGGCCAAGTTTGCAGATGATGCTAAAATAGGTGGAGGGGCAGGCAGTGTAGAGGATGTAAGGACTTTGCAGAAGGACTTGTTCGGGTTAGGAGAGTGGGCAGAGAAGTGGCAGATGAAATCCAGTGTAGCAAAGTGTGCGAGACATGCATTTGGTAATAAGAATAAAGGCGTAGATTATATTACAAATGGAGAGAGAATCCAGAAATCGGAGGCACACAGTGACATGGGAGTGTTGGTGCAGGACTCCCAAAAAGGTTAATTTGCAAATTGAATCGGTAGTCAGGAAGGTGATTTATATCAAGAGGACTGGAATACAAAAACAGAGATGTCATTCTGAGGCTTCAAAAGCGATGGTCAGGCCACGTTTGGAGTACAGTGTGCAAATTTGGGCCCCCTATCTGAGGAAGGATGTGCTGGCTCTGGTTCAGATTCAGATTCAGATTCAGATTCAACTTTATTGTCATTGTGCAGTGTACAGTACAGAGACAACGAAATGCAGTTAGCATCTCCCAAGAGCGACATAAATATGAGCAGTAAATAAATAAATCTAATAAATCCTGGTGGGTGGAGTGTCCGGGGGGGGGGGGGGGGTGTGATTGGCAGTCACCGAGGTACAGTGTTGAGTAGTGTAACCGCCGCAGGGAAGAAGCTGTTCCTGGACCTGCTGGTCCGGCAACGGAGAGACCTGTAGCGCCTCCCGGATGGTAGGAGGGTAAACAGTCTGTGGTTGGGGTGAGAGCAGTCCTTGGCGATGCTGAGCGCCCTTCGCAGACAACGCTTGCTTTGGACAGACTCAATGGTGGGGAGTGAGGAACCGGTGATGCGTTGGGCAATTTTCACCACCCTCTGCAGTGCTTTCCGGTCGGAGACAGAGCAGTTGCCATACCATACTGTGATGCAGTTGGTAAGGATGCTCTCGATGGTGCAGCGGTAGAAGTTCACCAGAATCCGAGGAGACAGATGGACCTTCTTTAGTCTCCTCAGGAAGAAGAGACGCTGGTGAGCCTTCTTGACCAGAGTTGAGGTATTGTTGGTCCAAGAGAGGTCATCGGAGATGTTGACCCCCAGGAACCTGAAGCTGGAAACACGTTCCACCTCCCTCCCGTTAATGTGGATGGGGGTGTGCATGCCGCCCCTAGACTTCCTGAAGTCTACAATGAGCTCCTTGGTCTTCTTGGAGTTAAGGGCCAGGTTGTTGTCAGCGCACCATGCTGCCAGGAGCTGGACCTCCTCCCTATAGGCCGACTCATCGTTGTTGCTGATGAGGCCAATCACCGTTGTATCATCTGCATACTTGATGATGGTGTTAGTACCATGTACAGGTGTGCAGTCGTAGGTGAAGAGCGAGTAGAGGAGGGGGCTCAGCACACAGCCCTGTGGAACGCTGGTGTTCAGGATGAGGGTTGAAGAGGTGTGCTTGTCTAACCTAACAGACTGGGGTCTGTTGGTTAGAAAGTCCAGTATCCAGTTGCAGAGGGAGGGGTCGATGCCCAGGTCACCGAGTTTGGTGATCAGTTTAGAGGGTATGATGGTGTTGAATGCTGAGCTGTAATCGATGAACAGCATTCTTACGTAAGTGTCTCTGTTGTCGAGGTGGGAGAGGGCGGAGTGAAGTGCCGTTGAGATGACATCCTCCGTACTCCTGTTCTTGCGGTAGGCAAACTGATAGGGTTGCAATGTGGGGGGTAGGCAGCCTTTGAGGTGTGCCAGGACCAGCCTCTCGAAGCACTTGGCGATGATGGGAGTAAGTGCAACTGGGCGGAAGTCGTTGAGGCTTGCCGCAGTGGAGTGTTTTGGCACCGGCACGATGGAGGTGGATTTAAGGCACGTGGGCACAACTGCTTGGGCAAGTGACAGGTTGAAGATGTCAGTCCAGACGTCTGTCAGCTGCGCAGCACCGGCCCTGAGGACGCGCCCGGGGATGCCGTCGGGGCCAGCAGCCTTACGTGAATTAGTCCTACTCAGTGCCACGTACACGTCGAAGGGGGTGAGTGAGAGGGGCTGGTGATCGTCAGGGAGCACCGCCTTGATGGCCAACTGCCGATTGTCCCTATCGAAACGGCCATAGAAGTGGTTGAGCTCCTCAAGGAAGGAGGCGTTACTGGATGTGGGGGTGGTGTTGGTGGGTCTAAAGTCCGTGATGGCCTGGATGCCTTGCCACATGCGTCGGGGGTCGGAGTTGTTGTTGAAGTGCTCCTCAATCCTGAGTTTATGGCAGTGCCTGGCCTTCTTTATGCCCCTCTTCAGGTTTGCCCTGGATGAACTATAGGCTCGGGCATCGCCTGACCTGAAAGCGGTGTCCCGTGCTTTCAGCAGTAGCCTGACCTCGCTGTTCATCCATGGCTTCTGATTCGGGAATATGGTCACCTGTTTGAGGGAGGTGACACTGTTGATGGTGGAGTTTATAAAGTCCAGAACAGATGATGTATAGGAGTCAATGTCCGTGTGGGAGTCAAGGGTGGCCTGGGCTGCAAACGCCTTCCAGTCAGTGTTTCCAAAACACTGCTGAAGTGTGGAGTCCGCATCCTCTGACCAGACTTTAACTGTCCTCACAGTGGGTTTAACCCGTCTGATGAGTGGGGAGTACTTTGGGAGCAGGAACAATGAGAGGTGATCAGACTGTCCAAGGTGGGGGAGGGGGACGGCTTTGTAAGCTTCAGCCATGTTGGTGTAGACTTTGTCCAGTGTCTTGCCTTCTCTAGTGGCGAAGGAGACATGTTGGTGGAATTTGGGGAGTACAGTCTTCAGGTTGGAGTGGTTGAAGTCACCCGCAACAATGAAGGCTGCCTCGGGGTTGTGAGTCTGTTGTTTGCTAATGGCAGAATGCAGATATTTCATTGCAAGCTTGGCATTAGCATCAGGAGGAATATAGGCTGCAGTCACAACAGTGGAGGTAAACTCTCTGGGCAGATAGAACGGTCTGCATCTAACCAAGAGGAACTCTAGGTTAGCTGAGCAGTGACTCTCGATGATGGTGGTGTCCGTGCACCATGCTTTGTTTACATAAATGCACAGACCTCCACCTTTGGTCTTACCGGAGTCTGTTGTCCTGTCCGCTCGGAGTAAATGCCGCCCCGTTAGCTGGATGGCGCTGTCAGGAACGTCGGTGTTGAGCCAAGTTTCAGTGAGGATCAAGATGCTGCAGTCTTTGATCCAGTTGTGGGAGGTGATCCTTAGCCGGAGTTCGTCCATTTTGTTAACCAGTGAGCGCACGTTGGCGAGGAAAAGGCTAGGAATCGCTTCAGAGTAGGTTTAGAAGAATAATTCCATGAATGAGTGGGTTAGCATATGATGAGCGTTTGACAGCACTGGGCCTCTACTCATTGGAGTTGAGAAGGTTGAAGGGGGAACCTCATTGAAACTTACAGAATAATGAAAGGCATAGATAGAGTGGATGTGGAAAGGATGTTTCCACTGGTGGGTGAGTCTAGGACCAGAGGTCATAGCCTCAGAATTAAAGGGTGCTCTTTTAGAAAGGAGGTGAGGAGGAATTTCTTTAGTCAGAGGGTAGTTAATCTGTGGAACTCATTTCCACAGAGGGCTGTGGAGGCCTAGTTGGTGGATATTTTTAAGGCAGAGATCGACAAATTCTTGATTAGAATGGGTTATCATGGGGAGAAGGCAGGAAAATGGGATTAGGAGGCACAGATCAGCCATAATCCAATGGTGGAGTAGACTCGATGGGCCGAATGGTCTAATTCTACTCCTGTAACGTGAACGTGTACAGGTTAGGAGAGTGGGCAGAGAAGTGGCAGATGAAATCCAGTATAGCAAAGTGTGGAGACATGCATTTTGGTAATAAGAATAAAGGCGTAGATTATTTTACAAATGGAGAGAGAATCCAGAAATCGGAGGCACACAGTGACATGGGAGTGTTGGTGCAGGACTCCCAAAAAGTTAATTTGCAAATTGAATCGGTAGTCAGGAAGGTGATTTATATCAAGAGGACTGGAATACAAAAACAGAAAATGCCGCCCGATTTGTAAGAGTGTCAAAGGTCACAGGGAGATGACAGGAGAACGGCACTGAGAGGTAACGGTAGGTCAGCCATGATTAAATTGTGGAGTAAACTCGATGGGCTGAACAACCAAATTCTGCACCTTTGACTTATGAAGTGAGTCAAAGTTCAGAACATGAGGGATGATCTTTTTATTTCTCCCCAGACTGGTGTGTCTGGAACCAAAATCCACTGTTTAAAAATAAGGGTTCAGACATTCTTATGGCACCAAAACAATGGTGACCCTTGTGTATTGTCTAGGTTAGGTCTGCTATATGATTTTACCATTGTATGCGAAACGAAGCATTTCACTGTACCTAGGTGCATGTGACAATAAAATATCATTGAATCATTGAATTCAGTGCAGTAATGAGATGAAATTAGTTTTAATTAGTCTTTCAAATTCTCTGTGCAAGAAGGCTGTGGGCATTCAGTCAATCAGATGCTTGAGGCAGGGGTAGGAATATGCTTGGATACAAAAGGAATCTGGAATTCGGAAAAATGGTGGTCTGCTAGAGGATCGGTTATGATCTTATAGAATATCAGAGATTGGGAACAAAGGATGAATGGCAACATTTTGCTTATGTTAGGTTTGATCCCACTCCACAAGAGAGTCCAGAAGGAAAGAGAGTATAGAATGTTCAATGTGCTGACTACAAAACAATGACATTCATGTAGCAGACCTGTAAGACAATACAAATAGATAACATACTAAAAATCCAGTTAATTGATAATCCCAATACATGTGCAAATACACCGCAAATGCTTAGTTTAACCAAAGACAGTCCATAGGTCTACAGGGTCCGACTCGACACTTTACCCATCCATTCTCACCAGAAATGCTGCCTGACCTGCTGAGTTACTCCAACACTTTGTCTTTATTTTGTTCATTAATCATAGCTGAGTGTAGTGTCGTTCAGGGTTCAATATACGGGAAGATTTTAATGATCACATTCCAGCACGCATCTCTAGAGCCAAACAAAACAATGACATTCTCCTTTGATGGTAATAATCTAATTTGGTGAAAGGGGAAACAGGCTTAGATATAAAGAATAACATTTATAGCAGTTCCAATGTAGGAAAATGCTTCAATGAGATTCGTAAGAATATTATTCTGTAACATTTTACTTCAAGCAGTATAATGGCATGACATGACAATTAGCAAAATAAACATTTAAGGTGCATCTTAAAGGAAGAATAAGAGGTTATTTAGAGAGCAATTCTATGACTTAGGCCTGCTCTTCAGATGAAATACTTAAATTTGTGAATAATCAGGAAGTTATACTGCCCGGTTCATCGTGGGTTCTGATCTCACCACCATCGAAGGGATCCACACGAGACGCTGCCTCAAAAAGGAAGGCAACATCATCCCCCTGGCCACGCTTTCGTTACCTCCCACCATGGGGTGGAAAGTATAGGTGTTTGAAAACCATGACCTCCAGGTTCAAGAATAGCTTCTTCCCAACAACTATCATGCACTTGAACGCTACACAACGCTAACCTCAACTGTGAAATTGTATGGACTGTATGCATGCCGAGGGAGGAGCTGCGTAGGAAGGAACTGCAGATGCTGGTTTAAACCGAAGATAGACACAAAATGCTGGAGTAACTCAGCGGGTCCGACAGCGACTCTGGAGAAAAGGAATAGGTAGCGTTTCAGGTCGAGACCATTCTTCAGACTGATAGTCAGGGGAAAGGGAAACGAGAGATACAGGCGGTGATATAGAGAGATATAAGAACAAATGATTGAAAGATATGCTTTGAATGAAAGAGCTGTTGGTCTTATATATTTAAATACAATGATCAGAGTTTGAAATCTGAATATTTTTCAATCAGAAAGATGATGGGTGAATGGGATGGAGCAAGTTAGCACAATGATGACAAAGTCTGAAGAAGGGCCTCAATCTGAAACATCACCCATTCCTTCTCTCTAGAGATGCTGCCTGACCCACTGAGTTATTCCAGCATTTTGTGTCTAACGCTAAGTGCTGGAGTAACTCAGCTGGTCAGGCAGCATCTCCGGAGAACGTGGCTAGATGACGTTTAGGGTAAACACCCTTCCACAGATTGAAGAAGGGGTCTTGACCCGAAACATCTATCCATCATCACATATCCATGATCTCCAGGGATGCTGCCGGACCCACTAAGGTGCTCCAGCACTTTGCATCTCTTTGTGAACCAACATTTGTAGTTCCTTGTTTCTTCAGTGTAAATTGACTGTCATTTGTAGGTAAGTGATAGAATCTGGAGAGAGATGATGGGAATTTGCAGAGAATAAGAATGAGTTGATCAAGAGCAAGAGTTTAATTGTCATCTGTACTGGCAATGGAGCAATGACATTCTTATACACATATTAAATATACAACAATCAATGGTACAATTAATTACTATTAGTTATACTAGGTAACCAGACCATAACAGTGGAAAAACAAAACGTCCTTACTGCAACCAAAATAAAGTCTATCACAGATCAGAGTTGTTGAGGTAAGGTTGTGGTTAGTGTTTAAATGCCTGCTGCTCGTGAGAAAAAAGCTGCTCTTAAACCTGGAGCTAACAGTTCCCAGGCTCTCTAACCTCAGAGGCAGTTGATTGGTTCAACGGTATTTTATTTGTGGCATGTACCGAGGTACAGTGAAATTCATTATTGTATACAGTTTAGTACAAGTATCACTATATATAAGCCCTTGGATACATCTTAGATAAGCATCTCAGATACAGTACAAGTGTATAGCAGTCGTACGCTGAGACAGTATACAGTGTCGCCTGTTATGGTGCCATTTTCACGTCCCAGTTGTTGTAAGTGACCGTTCTTGGCCTGACCATGAGGCCCATTGTCCTGGTGTTGTTGCAGGGTACATTCCTTTTATCCTTAGATGCTGCCTGTTCCACTGCGTTACTCCAGTATTTTGTCTCTATCTTTGGTGTAAACCAGCATCTGAAGTGCCTTCCTACACAGACACAAGAAGGATCCCAACAATGGGTTCTGTTTGTATGGAGTTGATACGTTCTTCCTGTGACCGCTCGGGTTTCCTCTGGGTGCTCCGGTTTCCTCCCACATTCCAAAGACGTGTGTGTTTGTAGGTTTATTGGCCACTGTAAATCGCCCCTAGTGTGTAGGATGTGAAACAGGGAAAACATAGAACTAGTGTATGGGTGATTGATGGTCAGTGCAGACTCAGTGGGCAGAAAGGCCTGTTTCCATGCTGCATCTGTTAAAAAAGATTGGTGAGCATGATACCCGAATTCAAACGTCACAGAGAAACCAACACATTTTAGTTTGTTCAGACATGAACACCCAAGAATGTTTTATTCAAAGAGACCAACAAAGTAATAAAGGTTTGCAGGTACAAAGTCCAACAGTGAGCATTGCTTAATCTAATGTTATACTTAGAACATTGTAGACGTAGGGCATTCAGCACAGGGAGGCTGTCCCATTGAGGGGGATGAGAACAAAGGAGGAACTGTGAGGGTGGAGGCGCCACCCAGAATGAAGGGGGGTGGGGATGGGGTCTGCTGCCATGTGCGGCAACAGGCAGTGGATAGGACTGTTCGGTACTTTGTAACTTTGTCTGCGCCAACACATGACGACATTTTTGTACTGCCTAGGTTCAGTTTAGTTTATTGTTACGTGTACCGAGGTACAGTGAAAAGCTTTTTGTTGCTTACTAACCAGTCAGTAGAAAGACAATACATGATTACAATCAATGCATTTACAATGTAGAGACACATGATAAAGGAATAATGTTTAGTGCAAGGTGAAGCCAGCAAAGTCCGGTCAAGGATAGACCGAGGTTGTATGGAAAACAAAGCATTTCACTATACCCAGATACCTTGGGTACATGTGACAATAGAGTATCATTCAATCATTCTTTCATTCATCAGTCCTATTCCTCCCAATTTATTTTCCATATATTTACATGGCCGCCAATGCTCCTTTGATTTTCTTTGCCATTTACGTGTGTTGATCAGGCTAATGGGTTTTGTGAAGTACAGCACAGTGGTGCAATGGTAGAGAGTTGCTGCCTCATAGCGCCAGAGACCCAGGTTCAATCCTGACTTCAGGTCTGTCTATGTGGAGTTTGCACATTTTCACTGTGACCGAGTGGGTTTCCTCCAGGTGTTCCGGTTTCCTCCCACAACCCAAAGGCATGCAGGTTTGGAGGTTAATTAGCCTATGTAAATTGCCCCTAGTGTGTAAAGAGTGGACGAGAAAGTGGAATAACTGGAGTGAATGGGAGATCAATGGTCAGCATGGACTCAGTTGGCCGAAGGGCCTGTTTCCGCTGTAACTCTAAACTAACCTTAAAAACCACTAAAATTACTGATTTATTGCACGTAGCTAGATTCAAAACTATTTAAACTACTGAAGATGGGTCCTGACTCAAAACATTACCTGTCCATTCCAGCCACAGATGCTGCCTGACTCACTGAGTTCCTCCAGTATTTCATTGCTCAAGATTCCAACATGTCTCGATATTAACTACATGTTTGAATAACACCGTTGTTTGGTATTTTTATGATATTTTTACGGTAGAATTGCATGCTGAAATGTTCATACCTTGAACATAGTTGAAAAGGATAGTAATTCATTAATGCATGCAGGAATAGTATTATTAAAATTGACTTTAGTAAAATACCGAACACACTGGCAATATGCAGTAGGTCAGGCCGCATCTGTGGGCAGGAAAGCAGAGCTAATGTTTCAGGCCAGAGACCCTTCAGGACTGGGAAGGAGGAGAAAGAAGAAAGGAGGAACTGAAGATGCTGGTTAACATAAAAAGACACAGTGTTGGAATAACTCAGTGGGACAGGCAGCATTACTGGAGAGCGTGGGATGCTAAGGTTTTTGGTTAGGACCATTCTTCAAACTGATTGTGGGAGCTGGAAGAGAGGAGGGGCAGAACAAAGTATGGCAGATGATAGGTGATAGATACCAAAATGAGAGAGCAGTCCTGAACTTCTATCTGCCTCATTGGTGACCCTCGGACTTTCTTTGATCGGACTTTACTGGCTTTACCTTGCACTAAATGTTATTCCCTCATCATGTATCTCTACACTGTATATGGTTAGTTTGTAATCATGTATTGTCTTTACGCTGACTGGTTAGCAGGCAACAAAAGCTTTTCACTGTACCTCGGTACACGTGACAATAAACTAAACTAAAATGTTGCAGAGAGGATTTTCCGACAGGCAAATGATTGGACAAAGGCCAGAGATGAAAAGACAAAAGGAATTAAAGAATGGTGAATTGTGAGAATAGAGGAATGTGAAGGTGACGGGGGAGGACAGAAATAGATGCAAGTCCAGATGGGGCACAGGGGAGGGGAAGAAATGGGGGGGGGTTAGGTTACCTAAAATTCTCATCACTTCCCACCCAAACCATCGCATCCCAGGTAATCTCCCCTGCAACTGCGGATGTAACATCTGTTCCTGTACCTCCTCTGTGGTCTGCCTTGAGGGACCATAGCAGTCTTTCTAGGTGAGACAAGAGATTCATGTACACCTTCTCTAAACTGATCTATTGTAACTGGTGTTCCCAATGTGGCCTCCTGTATATCGACGAGACCAAGCATTGACTCCACGACCATTTCGCCGAAAATATGCACTGGATCTGCCATGGACTTCTGCACTGGATCTCCTGGTTACTAACCATTTGAACTTCCTTTCCCATTGCCATATTGACCTTTCTGTCTTGGGTCTCCTCCATTGCCAGTGTGAGGTCACATGCAAACAGCCCCTAATATTCTTCTTGGGTAGCTTTCAACCTGATGGTGTGAATATTGAACTCGCCAATTTTAGGAAACCTAAGCCATACTCTCCTCCTCCTCCCCTTTCTCCCCCACACCCATATTTCTCCCCACCGTTGCCCCCCTCCCCTGTAGCCCACCTGGACTAGCACCTATTTCCCTCCTCTCCCCCTTCCTTCCAAATTTGCCATTTGCAACTTTTCAATTATTTTGTTGCGTGCCTTCTGTATTTTTATTTCTGGCCCTTGTCCAATAATCTCCCTATCGACTCCCCCCATTACCGCCTCCTCACCTATGTTCACCTATTACCTGCCCCGCCTTTCATCCAGTTTCCTTCATCTCCCCCTCCCACTCCCCCTCTACAATGCCCATACCACCCCCCCCCCAACCTCCCACAATGAGTCTGAAGAAGGATCCTGTTCCACAACACCACATATCCATGTTTTCCAATGATACTGCCTGACCCGTCGAGTTGTCCCAGCACTTTGTGTCTTTTTCTAGGAGAAAAAAAAGAAGCATGTTAAGCTGCAGGAAGTGTGGGGGAGGGAGAATGTCTTTCAATGATAGACACAGAAAGCTGGAGTAACTCAGCGGGACAGGCAGCATCTCTGGAGAGAAGGAATGGGTGACGTTTCGGGTCGAGACCCCTTTTCAGACTTTCCAAGCCTTATCTGGTAGAATTTAATGAGATAGACATCTGTTTGTGGTCGAATGCATTATCTGAAAGCTGAATGTAAATTATACTGTTAAGTCATTGGTTAAAATGTGCATACGTCATTGGTTAAAATGTGCATGGATTGAGCATATGGGCTTAATTGTCCTCCTTTGAAAGGAAGGTCACAGCATGTCTCAATTGCATGTCAACCTAGTATCATAAAAACAACTGCTGCAGGAACTCAGGTGGTAGAGGAATAACTTTGTAAGAAGGAACTGCAGATGCTGGTTTACACTGAAGATAGACACAAAATGCTGGAGTAACTCAGTGGGTCATGCAGCATTTCTGGCAAAAAGAAATAGGTGACATTTCAGGTTGAGACCCTTCCTCACATCTTCAAGAGTCAAGAGTATTTTATTGTCATATGTCCCAGATAGGACAATGAAATTCTTACTTGCTGCACAACAGAAGGGAATGTAATTTGGAGGGAATTAAATTTTTCACAATGATTTGTAACTGGTATAGTAAGTCACTTCTATTATTCATAAACCATTGTAGTAATATTTTCAAAACAATATTTGAAATGGCATAAGACCAAGACTGCATGAGAAGTCATCTTCTGATACAGTTTAGGATTTGGCAGGAAATGCTAAAAATATGGTTCAGCACGGTGGTGCAGCGGCAGAGCTGCAGCCTTACAGCGCAAAGGACCCGGGTTTGATCCTGACTACAGTTTCTCTCTGCATGGAGTTTGTACGTACATCCCATGACAGGCGCAGGTTTCCTCCGTGTGCTCCGGATTCCTCCCACATTCCAATGACATACCAATAGGCTTAGTAAAATTCTAAATTCTCCCAAGTGTGCATAGAATAGTGATAGTGTGCGGGGATCGCTGGTCGGCGAGGATTCAGTGGCCTGTTTCTGCACTGTATCTCTAAATTAAACTAAATACCCAGAAAGCAAGGAAAAGTTCAAGCTTATGGAGAGGAAATCTGAATTCACATTCTAGACCTTCATCATTTAATTTGGCAACTAAAATGTTGCAATTCTATTTACCTCCACAGATGCTGTTGGATCATTTCCAACATGTTATATTTCTGTGTCAAGTTTATAGCAACATGTCATTATTTTACCTTATTTTCCACTGAAAATGGAAAGGTTGTTTGATAGATTTGTAATGTAATCATACCCTAGAACATGGGTCCTTTGCTGATTAATATTGAGTCGAGTCCAGCAATACATTCCTCAGGGCTTGAGCAATTGTGCTCTTAACCTGCTGTGAATCTATCAGAGAGTAGAGTAAGGATGTGTAAAAGTGTAGTTATGCCGGCTGAAGTATGTACATTTTTGAGATGGTAGAGAAAATGGGAAGATGAATCACTTCTGTTCAGAAGACATTTAACAAGGTTACACTTAAAGTGTTTATAAACATTTGTGAGGTAGGATCAGGTTATTTGACTGGAAGGTAATTTTCCCCAAGTGAATGTGGGTGGTGGGAAAATTGAGAGAGGAGATTAATTGGAATGTGAGATTTACATGGAAACATAGAAAATACTGTAGGAGTATGCATGTAAGCCAGACCCGTTTAACCCCCTGGAGATGGTCTGTAGTGATACCTTCTAACGAGGTTTTATGTAACTAACAATATTGCTAGTTCAGAGTCTATAAGGCTCTTAGGGACCTTAACATTCTGGTGTAGATGTGTGACCCCACACAACCCAAGGTCCATGGGATATGCAAACATCTAGTTTGACCTTATGCCCCTGGTCTACTCTGCTTGACTAAGTCATAAACATAAAACCTTAGATAGATAGATAGATAGATAGATAGACATTTATTGTCACATACACCAATTGGCGCAGTGAAATTTGACTTGCCATGCAGCACACAAATAAAGATTACATCAAAGAATTTAACAACATAAAAACATCCCCCCACAATGGTTCCCACTGTGGGGGAAGGCAGCAAAGTCCAGTCCCATCCCTAGTTCACCCATAGTCGGGCCTATTGAGGCCTCTGCAGTCGCTGATACGGCAGCCCGATGCCTCAGGCCCTCTCGCCGGATGATGAAGCTCCGGCGTCGGGTGAACACTCTCAGCGGCCCGGAGTGTCTGGAGCGGCCGCCTCCTCCCAGTAGACCACGGCTCCCGAAGTCCACGAGCCGCGCTGGTCGATGCTCCGACTCTGGCGACCTCGTCGTGAGATCCCAGGCTCTGCGGTGTTTAGGGTTCAGCGCCGCCCGCGGCTGGAAGCTCCGCAGACCGCTGACTGCAGACCGCAGCTTCGCGATGTTGGTGCCGGTTGTCACAGCACTCTGGAGCTTGCTGCACGGCGACCCGGGTAAGGCATCGCCCGCTCCGCGATGGTGCTTCAGCGCTGTGCCGCCGCCGAAGCTGAAGTCCTGGCCGGTCCCGGTAGGAAAACGCCGCTCCAGTCTGCCCGTAGGCCGCGAGGAAGGGGCGAAGATACGGCTCGGAGAAAAGCCGCAACTCCGACCAGGTAGGTACTGAGAAAATAGTTTCCCCCTAACCCCACCCCCACCCCCCACCCCCCACATAAAAAGACTAAAGACCTCCAAAACAAACACTTTCAACTAACTAAAAATTAAAAAAAAGGGTGAAAAAACTAACAGCTGCTGGCAGGGCAGCCATACTCGACGGCGCCCCGTCGAGTATGGCCTTATTATTGCCCGCAGATCTTCCTATCCAGTGTTAACTTATGCAATGACTGGATCCGTTGCGCTGAACTCAGCGCCATGAGCATAATCACAAGAAAGTGAGTTTGACCAAGGACAGGGATGTAGCTGGAGCCCACCGGCGAATTGACGTAGCACAATGTTAACAACCCATATCTCCACGTCCCTAGGCCTGGGAGGTTTTGAGTTGAAGATACCCTTCATAATCTAGATGTCAGAGGGTGAAGACCGCGCCAGCACGCATGCTGATCATCCAAAATCTGTACCCCGTTCCTGCTTTTTACCCATATCCTTGATTCCATTAGCCCTAAGAGCTAAATCTAACTCTATCTTGAAAACATCCAGTGAATTGGTCTCCACTGCCTTCTGTGGCAAAGAATACCACAGATATACAACTCTCTGGGTGAAAACGTTTTTCCTTATCTCATTCCTAAATGGCCTATCCCTTATTTTTAAACTATGACACAAATTTCTGTGTTCGATGACTTTATTCTCCTCAGTGATTTGGTGCACACGTTAATAGTTTAGTTTAGAGATATAGAGCAGAAACAGGCCCTTTGGCCCACCGATTCCACACCGGCCAGCGATTCACGCACCTTAACGCTACCCTACACACAAACTAGGGACAATTTAATATTTACACCAAGCCCATTAACCTATAAACATGTACGTCTTTGAAGTGTGGGAGAAAATCGATGGTCTTGGAGAAAACCCATGCAGGTCACAGGGAGAACGTACAAACTCCATACAGACAGCACCTTTAGTTAGGATCGAACCCGGGTCTCTGGCACTGTGAGGCAGTCACTCTACCTCTACTGCACCGTGCCACCCATAATAGTGCTGCCCAAAAGTCAAGAGAGTTTTATTGTCATGTGTCCCAGATAGGACAATGAATTCTTGCCTGCTGCAGCACAACAGAATATGTAAACATAATACAGAGATAAAAGTTCAGTGTGTCTATATACCATCGACCATATATATACACAATAAATAAACAGATAAAGTGCAATAGGCTGTTATTGTTCAGAGTTTGTTTGATGTCGTGTTTAATAGCCTGATGTCTGTGGGGAAGAAGCTGTTCTTGAACTTGGATGTTCCAGATTTCAAGCTCCTGTACCTTCTTCCCGATGGCAATGGAGAGATGAGAGTGTTGCCAGGACGGTATGGGTCTTTGATGATGTTGGCAGCCATTTTGAGGCAGCGACTGCGATGGATCCCTTCGATGGTGGGGAGGTCAGAGCCGAAGATAGACTGGGCAGTGTTTACAACTTTCTTCATTCTTTTCCGCTCCTGGACGTTCAAGTTGCCGAACTAAGCCACGATGCAACCAGTCAGTTTGCTCTCTCCTGTGCACGTGTAGAAGTTCGAGAGAGCCCTCCATGACATACCATCTCTCCGTAATCTTCTCAGGAAGAAGAGGCGCTGATGTGCCTTCTTTATAATTGCATCAGTGTGCTGGGACCTGGAAAGATCTTTGGAAATATGCACCCTCAGGAATTTGAAGTTCTTGACCCTTTCCACCATATAAATTTGATATAAATGAGATTGTGAGTCCCTATCCTACCCCTTCCAAAGTCCACAATCAGTTCATTGGTTTTACTGGTGTTGAGGGCCAGGTTATTGTGCTGGCACCATTTGGTCAATCGGTCGATCTCACTAATATACTCTGACTCATCACCATCAGTGATTCGTCACACAACAGTGGTGTCGTCGGCGAACTTGATGATGGAGTTCGGACTACGTCTGGCTACGCAGTCATGAGTTTAGAGTGAGTACAGTAGAACAGTTTTCTTGTTTTTCAATCATCAATTTTCTCACTGGAATGGGCCATAGAAAAGTACTTCCTGTGGAAAAAGTTCAGTAACTTGGGGGGAAAAAAGATTTAAACTAATTGGTCAACTAAATTGTAAAAGACAATGTGAAAAGAATACAAATGTGATCTATGAACTAGTTCAAAGAGCTGCCTTGCCTTGGGCACCATCCACTGAATGCTGCCGAGTGGTGTATTGTGGAATACTTTGTAGGATTGCATGGAATAAAAATATACATCAATCATAATTAATTTAAATGGCACAGAGGATGCCAGGTTTTATTTACACTCTATTTGGAGACACAGAACAATGCTGCACAAGGCAGGATGTACAGGAAGGAACTGCTGATGCTGGTTAAAACCGAAGATAGACACAAAGCTGGAGTAACTTTGTGGGACAGGCAGCATCTCTGGAGAGAAGGAATGGGTGATGTTTCTGGTCGAGACCCTTCTTCAGACCCTTTGTCTCCTTTTCACCTCTAGCCGTTGCCACTTACTCCACCCGTCTACTTATCAAAATCAGTTCTCTAGTCGCACCAGCTTCTCGTTTTCACCCAACAAATAAATAACAATGGCCTGTTTCCTTTATCATCGTTACTTTTTTGCATATCTTTCATTCATTGTTCTTTATCTCTCTACATCATTTTCTATATCTCTTGTTTCCCTTATCCCCAACTAGTCTGAAGAAGAATCTCGACCTAAAAAGTCACCCATTCCTTCTCTCCAGAGATGCTGCCTGTCCCACTGAGTTACTCCAGCTTTTTATGTCTTATCACCTGTATCACTTGCCAGGCTTTGTCCCAGCCCCACATCTCTTTTTCAGCTTTCTATTACAATCAGTCTGAAGAAGTGTCTGACCCAAAACATCATCTGTCCATTCCAGATTGCAGGACTATGTGCTGAAGGACTCACTGGAGCTTGTTGCAGCCAACACCAAGGCTCAGTGCAGGTCTACAGTCTAGGGTCCTCCGTGGCAATACATTGGGGGGCTGCAACTGATGAAGACGCTCCTCAAACAAGGGAAGGGCTATTAACCCAGGGGGGCTATACGAGTGGCAAGGGTGCTTGAGATAAGGGTAGTTTGTGAACACAACCGAAAATAACCGTAATTAATTCATGTGTGGACACTGAGAATGGCAGAAACGTTTTTTTGCCCTGTTCTTATTTTGTATATATTTCATTATTCTGAATAATATTTATCCTTGGTGGGGGAAAAATCCCTCCAGATAATACCTGACCTGCTGAGTCTCTGCAGCCCTTTGTGTTTTGCAGTGGATAGTATATATGATGTGTATGTGAATATTGGTGGTTTGATTAGTAGGTTTGCAGATGACATGTACATTGAAGAAGGTTGTCTATGGATCCAGTGGGATACAGATGAGCTAGAGAACTGGATGGAGCAATAACAGAAGGAATGTAATCCAGACATGTGTGAAGTTGTGCGTGTCGGCATGTCATGTTCTGGTAGGACATAAAAGGTAAGAACCTGAGGGGTGTTAATATACAGCGAGTCCTTGGGTTGCAAGTTCATTGATACGTGAAAACGCCGACAAGGGTAGACAGGAAAGAAAAAATGCACTTTGGCATGTTTGTCCACTTAGACATAGAAACATATAAAAATTGGTGCAGGAGTAGGCCATTTGGCCCTTCAAGCCAGCACCACCATTCAATATGGTCATGGCTGATCAACCAGAATCAGTACCCTGTTCCTGCTTTCTCCCCAATCCCTTGATTTCGTTGGCCCCTGGGAGCTAACTCTCTCTTGAATACATTCAGTGAATTGGTCTCCGCTGCCTTTGTGGCAGAGAATTCCACAGATTCACAACACTCTGGGTGAAAAGGTTTTTCCCCATCTCAATCCTAAATGGCCTACCGCTTATCCGTAAACTGTGACCCCTGGTTCTGGACTCCCCCAACATTGAGAATATTTTTCCTGCATCTAGTCTGTCAAATCCCTTGTTAGTATTATGTTTCTATCTGATATCCTCTCATCCTTCTGAATTCCAGTGAATATAATCCCAGTCGATTCATTCTTTTATTATATGTCAGTCCTGCCATCCCGGGAATTAACCTGGTGAACTTTGCTGCACTCCTTCAATAGCAAGAATGTCCTTCTTCAAACTAGGCGACCAAGACTGCACAAAATACTTCAGGTGCAGTCTCACCAGGGCCCTGTATAACTGAATAGACTCTGGCATCAAGTATAAGAGTTGAGAAATCAAACAAAACATTGGTTAGGCTGCACATGGAGTATTGCGTAGAGTTCTGGTCGCTCCACTACTAACATTACTGTGCGGGGATCACTGGTGGGCCGAAGGGCCTGTTTCTGCAATGTATCTCTAAACTAAAAAGGATGTGATGGCATAAAAAATAGTGCAGAAGGATTTTGCCAGGTTGTTGCCTGGAATAGAGGTCTGGTGTTACGTGAAGAGATTGGATAGGCTGCATTTATTCTCACTAGAATGCAGGAGTGAAATAATGAGGGCTATAGATAGTGTCAGAAGGAACTGCAGATGCTGGTTTAAACAGAAGAAAGACACAAAAAGCTGGAGTAACTCAGTGAGACAGGAAGCATCACTGGAGAAAAGTAATAGGTGATATTTCGGGTCGAGACCTTTTGGGTTGAGTCCCTCCTTCAGGAAGGATCTACAGATGCTGGTTTATACTGAAGACAGATGTAAAATGCTGGAGTAACTCAGTGGGACAGGCAGCATCACTGGAGAGAAGGAATGGGTGACATTTCGGGTCGACATCCTTCTTCAGGAAGGATCTACAGATGTTGGTTTACACCGAAGACAGACATAAAATGCTGGAGTAACTCAGCAGGACAGGCAGCATCTTTGGAGGCAAGGAATGAGTGACATTTCTAAACATCATCCATTCCTTCTCTCCATAAATACTGCCTGCCCTGCTGAGTTACTCCAGCATTTTGTGTCTATCTTTGGGGTATAGATAGGATAGAGAGTAACTGTCTCTTTCCCGGGGAAGTGGAGACTAGAACTGGAGGTTTAAGGTGATGGGAGAGAAATGTCAAGGGGATCTGAGCAGACGTTTCTCACCGCAGTAGTTATCTGGAATGAGCTGCAGGGGAGATGGTAGAGGCAGACATAATCACAATGTCTATAAAGCATTTGGACTTTTGGTAGGAAAGTCATGGAGGGATAAGGGCGTAATTCATGTAATTGTAGACAAACATCTCGGTCAGCATAGACAAGATTGGGCAAAAGGGCCTGTTTATATGCTGCGTGATTCAGTTAATTTTAAGATTCTTTCTGTGGTTTTGTTGCTATCTCTATTAGCCAGAATAAGCACTGAAAATGGCTATCAATCAGTCTACACCAGAGAGAACACAGCGTGAACCAAAGGAAGTGAGATATGTAAAATAGGTTCTTTAGTTTTTTAATTTAGATACACAGCGCGGAAACAGGCCTTTCAGCCCACCGAGTCTGCACCGACCAGTGACTAACCCGCACACTAATACTATCCTATGCACAAGCGGGACAATTTGACACATGCATCCAGCCAATTAACCTACATTCCTGCATGTCTTTGGAGTGTGGGAGGAAATCGAAGATCTCGGTGAAAATCCACGCAGGTCACGGGGAGAACGTACTAACTCCGTACAGACAGCACCCATAGTCAGGATTGAAACCGGGTCTCTGGCACTGCAAACACTGTAAGGCAGCAACTCTACCGCTGTGCCAATGTGCTGCCCTTATTGGTAACTTTGTGTGATCTCATTTTGTTAGGATGCAAATTCTATGGGAACGCTTTCTCAAAGAGATAGATAATGATGTAGAAACAAGGAACTGCAGATGCTGGTTTGTACCAAAGAGAGTCACAAAGTGCTGGAGTAACTCAACGGGTCAGAGGTGTTCTACAGCATCTCTGTAGATAAAGGATGGGTAATGCTGGGTGAAGCTTCAGGTTGGGATCCTTCTTCAGACTGATGTGTCGTGTTGGGACCCTTCTTCAGACTAACCCTGCTTGAGACTGAAGTAGGGTCCCGACCCAAAGTGTCATCCAGCCTTTTTCTCCAGAGATGCTGCCGGTCTCGCTGAGTTACTTTAGCACTCTTTGTCTAAGGTTGATAATGAGTTGTTCAATCCTGATTTTTTGTGATGTTAATTTCTGGAAGTTCACAGGGCAGACTGTGAGAGTAAACAGTTGAAAAATGAGTCTAGCAGGAAATGTGTGGTATTTGAGTAAGTGTGATTGTGGGGCCTCTCCAGTGAGACGATAGGGGAACTCCCTGACAAAGGGGGATGTGGTGAACAAGTCACCAGGAGGTCATATCAAAGCAGAAGTTAAATGTTACATTGATATTTTTAGTCTGCTCTTGATGTACTGGCATGGTGCAATCCGATTTGGACAACTTACTGTATATTGCAGCTCAAGATGATTATAGATATATAGCATTGGAACAGGCTCTTCAGCCCACCAAGTCCACGCTGAACAGCGATCACCGTACAGTAGCAATATCCTATAGACTAGCAACAATTTATAATCTTTACCAAACCCTATTAAACTACAAACTCATCTTTGGCGTGTGGGAGGAAGCTGGAGCACCCAGGGAAATCCCACAGGTAGAATGTAAAAACTCCATACAGACAGCACCCATGGTCAGGATTGAACCTGGCGGTCTCTTGAGCTGTAAGGCAGTAACTCTACCGCTGTTCCACCGTGTCACCCTTTTGTGGGGGATCATGCAGAAGCCTCCTCATGGCGATCCATGGAACCGACGACACGATGCACTCTGAGACGCGTCGGGCGACCAATTCTGTCAACATGTTGGACGACGACAGAAGCCAACCGTGAGCTACACCTCGTCTGACACATGAGCGAATGAACCCTTGTTAGACTAATCAACTGAAGGTTACGACTTATAAATATGATGTGATGCAACTAATTGAGAGTGCAGCATAGAGAGTGCAGCACAGAAACAAGCCCTTTGACCCATCAAGTCCATACTAACTATTTTGGGACTTGATCTCTTTTTATCTTCCTGATATTTCCAATACCTACCCCTAGATTTTACTCTTTAATGACACACGGAGCAATAAATGGTGGCCTGTGAACCAAATAACTGCCGTGACTTCCCTTTGTGGGTGGAATATCTGAATATCATATTTCCAAATGTTGATCAGTAAGGGCGACATGGTGGGGCAGCGAAAGAGTTGCTGCCTTAAAGTATCAGAGCCCCGGGTCCGATCCTGACTATGGCTGCTGTCTGTACGGAGTTTGTACATTCTCCCCATGACCAAGATCTTCGGTTTCCTCCCACACTCCAAAGACGTACAGGTTTGTAGGTTAATAGGCTTGATATAAATGTAAATTGTCCTTCGTGTGTAGGATAGTGTTAATGTGTGGGGATCTGTGCGGACTCGTGCTGAAGGGCCTGTTTCCACACTGTATCTCTAAACTAACCTAAAATAATCTAAGTAAGCTTGACATTTAGAATCATGTACAGCATAGAAACAGGCCCTTCAGCCGAGCTTATCTATGCCAGCCAAGATGCCCCATCTACCCTTGACCCACCTATCTATATTTTAGCTTAGTTTAATTTATTATTAATGTCACGTGTACTGTTTTGCAGTGAAAATATTTCTTGTGTGCTGTCCAGTCAGTGAAAAGACTACATTACAATGAAGCCGTTCACAATCTATAGATACAGGGTAAATGATATCATGTTTAGTGCAATGTAAATCCAATTGGTGTTTTGCCGATTTCCCTCCAAACCTTTCCTATCCATAGAAATTTCTATTACTTGACAATAATTGTATTATTTTATTTGTGTCTAGGGCCTCACACACTGATCTACTACTACACCCTGAACCACGGGAGTACTCATCTACCAGAATATAGTGTTGTGGGTGTTCTTGACGGTTGTGAGATACAGTATTATGTCAAAAACATGGTCATTACAGTTCCAAGACAGAAATGGATGGCGGCTGCATTTGACAGGAATTACTGGGTAACAAATACGGTCTCTGAAACTGGTTTCCATGGAATCATCAAAGGGCAAGTCGATGAATGGATGCGGAGGCAGAATGAAACAGCAAGTTAGTTCATTCATTTCAATACATTTGGAGTGTGATCAATGTTCATAAAAAAACATCTCAAAGAAATTTCTCGCTGTGCCAGAGACCCAGGTTTGATCCTGACTACACGTTCTCCCTGTGAACACAGATATTTCCTCCAGGTGCTCCGGTTCCGTCCCATATCTTGAAAATGTGAGAGTTTGTAGGTTAATTGGGCTCTGTAAATTACTCTTGTGTGCTGAGAATGGGTGAGGAAAGTGGGATTACATAGATGTGTAGGAAGGAACTGAAGATGCTGGTTTACAGCAAAGATAGGCACAATGTGCTGGAGTAACTCAGCGGGACAGGCAGCATCTCTGGATACAAGGAATGGATGACTTTTCAGGTCAAGACCCTTCCTCACACAGAGTGTTTCCCCTGACTTACTCCAGCATTTTGTGTCCATTTTGGGATAACATAGAACTAGTGTGAAAGATGATCGATGGTTGGCATGGAATTGGTGGGCAGAATGGCCCATTTCCATGCTGAGTCACTAACCTAAGAACTGCAGATGCTGCAAATGTGAAATAAAAACCAAAAATGCCATTGTCTGATGGCTTCATTGTCAGTTTATCACCATGGAAACCTGTAATTACCTTATCAGTGATACTCCCTATGTCCAACCATGCCTCCCACTCCTGTCTGTAACTTGCACATTCTCACAATTCTGAAGCATTAATTATGTATCTCTTTCCATAGGTTCCATAGGTAACCAACATTTCAATGATTTGTAAAATGCTGTGCTTCCAGCATTTTACAAATCATTGAAATGTTGGTGGCTTTTTGAATGGTTAAAATCCCTTGCGTACCTCACCAATTGTTTTTACTTTTATTGACAAATTTTGAATGAAAAGTTGTGTGAAATATTTAAAGGATAACCTAAATGTCATTGTGATTCAGCCGTAGTGTTGCTGCCGTAGTGCCAGAGACCCAGGGTTGATCCTGGCCTCAGGTGCTGTCTGTACAGAGTTTGTACGTACTCCCCGTGACCTGCGTGGGATTTCCCCGGGTGCCCCGGTTTCCTCCCACACTCCAAGCCTGTATGCCAAAGGGGATCACTGGTCACTGTGGACTCTAAGGGCTGTTTTCGTGCTATATCTCTAAATTATCTTGGGCACCAATTGTAAAGTAAGCTGTCCAAATCCATCTGCACCACACTTGTATATCCATATAATTTGCAATTGGACATGTTTTATATTGTAAATCAATAAGTCCTATCACCATTACTGTGTTAATTCAATGACATTCGTAGTGTACCATTGAACAAAGCAGGACTAGGCGTGGGGGAACCATCGTGAGGTGGGGGACAAAGGAGGACCTGGTGTGGGAGACTTTATAACTTTGTCGGTGCCCTTTATGTGAAGAATCTTTACATACGTTGGGTTTACAAAACAAAGAATTTCACTGTGATTAATTATTTCTGAAAACATTGTTTTTTGTTACCTCTTCGGTTACACATTAAACAAATTACATTATTAATCTTTAACTGGACTAAAACAGGGTGAGGGTACAAACAGGGAACAATACATCAAAATATTATGCACTGGGCATAATTTCTATCAATTTTCCACATCTTGCAATATTTATTAATATTTTCAAATTATATGTGAATACATGTGAATGACGTTTATTAGATTATCATCTGATTCATTGAACCATGTTTATTGAATCATATTGCCTTCAAAAATAAGTTTTTTTATTTGCATTAATTATGGTGCACATATTATCTGCAACATTGTTATGTTTATGAGATTTATGAGCATATTTTCGGGGCTCAAGGGTGTGAAACATAGAAACATAGAAATTAGGTGCATGAGTAGGCCATTCGGCCCTTCGAGCCTGCACCGCCATTCAATATGATCATGGCTGATCATCCAACTCAGTATCCCGTACCTGCCTTCTCTCCAAACCCTCTGATCCCTTTAGCCACAAGGGCCACATCTAACTCCCTCTTAAATATAGCCAATGAACTGGCCTCGACTACCCTCTGTGGCAGAGAGTTCCAGAGATTCACCACTCTCTGTGTGAAAAAAGTTTTTCTCATCTCGGTTTTAAAGGATTCCCCCCTTATCCTTAAGCTGTGACCCCTTGTCCTGGACTTCCCCAACATCGGGAGCAAACTTCCTGCATCTAGCCTGTCCAACCCCTTAAGAATTTTGTAAGTTTCTATAAGATCCCCTCTCAATCTCCTAAATTCTAGAGAGTATAAACCAAGTCTATCCAGTCTTTCTTCATAAGACATCCCAGGAATCAGTCTGGTGAACCTTCTCTGCACTCCCTCTATGGCAATAATGTCCTTCCTCAGATTTGGAGACCAAAACTGTACGCAATACTCCAGGTGTGGTCTCACCAAGACCCTGTACAACTGCAGTAGAAGCTCCCTGCTCCTATACTCAAATCCTTTTGCTATGAAAGCTAACATACCATTCGCTTTCTTCACTGCCTGCTGCACCTGCATGCCTACTTTCAATGACTGGTGTACCATGACACCCAGGTCTCGCTGCATCTCCCCTTTTCCTAGTCGGCCACCATTTAGATAATAGTCTGCTTTCCTGTTTTTGCCACCAAAATGGATAACCTCCCATTTATCCACATTATACTGCATCTGCCAAACATTTGCCCACTCACCCAGCCTATCCAAGTCACCTTGCAGTCTCCTAGCATCCTCCTCACAGCTAACACTGCCCCCAGCTTAGTGTCATCCGCAAACTTGGAGATATTGCCTTCAATTCCCTCATCCAGATCATTAATATATATTGTAAATAGCTGGGGTCCCAGCACTGAGCCTTGCGGTACCCCACTAGTCACTGCCTGCCATTGTGAAAAGGACCCATTTACTCCTACTCTTTGCTTCCGGTTTGCCAGCCAGTTCTCTATCCACATCAATACTGAACCCCCAATGCCATGTGCTGAACCCCCAATGCCATGTGTGAACAAGAGGGAGAGATTGGGCAAGCCAGGGCTTTATTCCATGGAGCACAGGAGGCTGAGGGGTGATCATATAGGGGTGCTTAAAATCATGAGGGGAATTGATAGACTGTTTGCCCAGAGCCTTTTACCCAGAGGAGGGGAATAAAATAACCAGAGGACATGGGTTTAATGTGAGAGGGGAAAGATTTAATTGGAACTTGGGACAATCTTTGTGCTCAGAGAGTGGTCAGCATATGGAATGACCTGCCAGAGAATGGAGTTGCGGCTGGTACAATAACAAAATTTAATAGACACATGGACAGGGACATGCATAGGTAGATAAAAGTGCTGGAGAAACTCAGCGGGTGAGGCAGCATCTATGGAGCGAAGGAAATGGGCAACGTTTCGGGCCGAAAATCCTTCTTCAGACTGATGTGAGGGTGGGGGGAGGGGGGGGGCGCAGGAAAAATAAAGGGAAAGGTGGAGCCAGTGGGCTGAGGGAGAGATGAGGAGAAAGTAAGGACTACCTGAAATTAGAGAAGTCAATGTTCATACCGTTGGGGTGCAAACTGCCCAAGCGAAATATGAGTTGCTGCTCCTCCAATTTACGGTGGTCCTCACTCTGGCCATGGAGGAGACCGAGGGCAGAAAGGTCGGATTTGGAATGGGAGGGGGAGTTGAAGTGCTGATCCACCGAGAGATCAGGTTGGTTGTTGCGAACCGAGCGGAGGTGTTCGGCGAAACGATCGCCAAGCCTGCGCTTGGTCTCACCAATGTAGAGCCGCTGACATCTAGAGAGAAACGTTTTGAATGATGTCTACCCATTGCAGGGTAAATGGGACTAGCTTAAATGGGGTATCTTGATTAGCATGGACAAGTTGGGCCAAAGGGCTTGTTTCCATGCTGTGTGACTCTATGACTGCTTTATAGCAAAGAGCGCTGCTGCCTCATAGCTCCAGTGATCCGGGTTCAATCATTTCCAGTGCAGTCTGTGTGGAGTATAAGCATTTCCCTGTGACAATGTTTGTTCTCCAGTTTCCCCCCACATACCAAAATGTGCTGATTTAGTAGATTAAGTAGATTAAGTAGATTAAGTAGATTTAGTAGATCACCGCTGAAAATAGGTGGATTTGTGGCATTGATCCGTTTTGGGGAAAATTATTGTTGGAATGGTTTTGTTCTCTGTGCTAGAGTGGGCTCAGGAGGCTGAAAGGCCTCTTTCTCTGTCACATGGATTTATGGGCAGTTATTTATCCTTGAACTGCCTTCTTTCTCATTTTAGTCAACAGTGTAAAATTGAACTAATTGTCTGGATTGAACTATTTAACAATTGTAGATGAAAGGAAGAGCAGAGGCTGCTTTCCTCCACACACAAAGTGCTGAGAAACTCAACGGGTCAAGTGGCATCTTTGGAGAACATGGGAAGGCAGATATTTCGGGTGAGGATCCTACTTCAGACTGAAGTTGGGTCACATTAGAACATGCTTTGTACTCACACTCGCAGTCCAGTGTTAGTTTTCAAGGATTTTTTGTTATTCACAGATTGTAGTTACATATTCAGCAGAGAGAAGACGAGACAAACTAAAGCACATGCAAAACACAACTAAAAGACCGCAGAAAGAATCTTGAAAAGAAGGCTCTTATCTAAGCAACGTACTTTCAAGAGAGAGTTAGATTTAGCTCTTAAGGCTAAAGGAATCAAGGGATATGGGGGAAAAGATTAGTTAAAACAAATGTAGGTCCCTTGCAGTCAGAAACAGGTGAATTGATTATGGGGAACAAGGACATGGCAGACCAATTGAATAACTACTTTGGTTCTGTCTTCACTAACGAAGACTTAATTAACTGCCGGAAATACCAGGGGACCGGGGGTCAAATGAGATGGAGGAACTGAGTGAAATCCAGGTTAGCCGGGAAGTGGTGTTAGGTAAATTGAATGGATTAAAGGCCCATACATCCCCAGGGCCAGATAGGCTGCATCCCAGAGTACTTAAGGAAGTAGCCCCAGAAATAGTGGATGCATTAGTGATATTTTTTCAAAACTCTTTAGATTCTGGAGTAGTTCCTGAGGATTGGAGGGTAGCTAATGTAACCCCACTTTTCAAAAAGGGAGTGAGAGAGAAAACGGGGAATTACAGACCAGTTAGTCTAACATCGGTAGTGGGGAAACTGCTAGAGTCAGTTATTAAAGATGGGATAGCAGCACATTAGGAAAAAGGTGAAATCATTGGACAAAGTCAGCATGGATTTATGAAAGGTAAATCATGTCGGACGAATCTTATAGAATTTTTCGAGGATGTAACTAGTAGAGTGGATAAGGGAGAACCAGTGGATGTGTTATATCTGGACTTTCAGAAGACTTTCGACAAGGTCCCACATAAGAGATTAATATACAAACTTAAAGCACACGGTATTGGGGGTTCAGTATTGATGTGGATAGAGAACTGGCTGGCAGACAGGAAGCAAAGAGTAAGAGTAAACGGGTCATTTTCGGAATGGCAGGCAGTGACTAGTGGGGTACCGCAAGGCTCAGTGCTAGGACCCCAGCTATTTACAATATATTAATGATTTGGACGAGGGAATTGAATGCAACATCTCCAAGTTTGCGGATGACACGAAGCTGGGGGGAAGTGTTAGCTGTGAGGAGGGTGCTAGGAGGCTGCAAGGTGACTTGAATAGGCTGGGTGAGTGGGAAAATGCATGGCAGATGCAGTATAATGTGGATAAATGTGTGGTTATCCACTTTGGTGGCAAAAACAGGAAAGTAGATTATTACCTGAATGGTGGGCGATTAGGAAAAGGGGAGATGCAACGAGACATGGGTGTCAAGGTACACCAGTCATTGAAAGTAGGCATGCAGGTGCAGCAGGCAGTGAAGAAAGCGAATGGTATGTTAGCATTCATAGCAAAAGGTTGAACATGGGTTGAACAGCTGTGTGTGAGCGTGGCTCCCGATTACTGCTCAAGTCTACTCATTTATCTTTGCTATATTTTTGAGATAACCCACTATTAAACACTATGAAGGACTCAAGGGAGTATTAAGTATCTGAAACAGTAAGTAAAATGAGCCGTCGAATTAAAACCGGGGGAAAAGACAGTGAAATCTCAAGCAAGAGTGCTGCAGCTTTGGCACCGCTCCCGGAAGCTGGCCTTGAACTACCAGAGGATTTGGAGAGGCTTCGTTCAGCACTCCTTGCTGATATGACACAAGCATGGCCTGAAGATGGCCTGAATGACCACAGTGACTCTGTCCTAAAAAGAGAACTTGAAGTGGCTTTGTCGCCGGTGTACACCAGTCTGGAGCAAGTTAAATCCTATCACGAATTGCATGATGAACGCATTCGCGAGGTTGAAGATAATAATAATAATAATAATAATGAATTTTATTTACGGGCGTCTTATACCGAGGTCTCAAGGACACCTTACAGAGATTTATAGGAAACATATAATCAGAATTAAAAAAAAATAAGTTATAAAGACCAATACACAAATCAGGGACAGAATTCCTTCCAAAAACACAAAAAAGAAAATCAGAAACACAATTTGAGGAGAGAGCAGCGGCAACGAAACCGCGCCAGCGTCCACTCTCCCCTCCGACCGCCATCTTGAACACAGACTAACAAATACAATAACAAACAATTACATACAAAAATCATCCCCTCACAATGATTTCCACTGTGGGGGAAGGCACAATGTCCAGTCCCCAGCCCCAGTTCACCCCAAAACGTCAGGCCAAATGAAGCCCCCGCTATTGCCTCTACGGAGGCCCGATGATCCTGGCCGTTCTCGCCGGGTGATGTAGCCCCGGCGTCGGGAGAGTCCTCCAGCAGCTGGGCCACCTGGAACGGCCGCATCCCTCACCGGAGGCCGCAACTACGGCTGGAACGGCCGATTTCCCGCAGGCGTCCGCAGCACCTGAAGCCGACAAGGCCGCGCCGATTTGGAGCCACGAGGCTCCCGATGTTGGAGTCGGCGCCGCCGCCCGTTCCACAGTCCCGCAGCCCGGAGGTGTTGAGCTCGGCGGTCCACCTCACCGGAGCTCCAGCGCGTCGGTCCAGCGCGGCGACCCAGGCAAGGCATCGCCCGCTCCGCTGCACAATAGCGCTCCAGCGCCGTGCCGCCACCGAAGCTGAGGGTGCTGTGCGGGCCCCGTCGGGAAACGCCGCTCCACGCCGCTCCACGCCCGCTGGTAGGCCGCGAGGACGGGTCGACTGGGCAGCCGGAGAGAAGGCTGCCTCACCGACCAGGTAGGGACCGGGAAGTGATTTCTCCTTGATCCCCCCACATCAAAAGGCAAAATAAAGAAAAACAAAGACTTAAAGAAAACTAAAAAACTTGGTAAAAAAGTACAATTAACGGACGGCTGCTGTTTGGCAGCCGTTCCTCAAGATGGCTATTGAAGGCTATTGAAGATGGCCTGAATGACCACAGTGACAGACTGGCGAGCGCCGAAACTGCTATAGCTGCTTTACAGAGTGAAAACACACTCCTGAAAATGAAGTTAGATGACCTCGAGAACCGGTCGCGGAGATCTAACCTAAGGGTGGTCGGGATTCCTGAAAAGATGGAAGGCTCGGACCCTGTTAAATTTATAACTGAGTTTTTTGAAGAAGTGCTGGGGGCGGATTTCTTCCCAAGACCTCTTATGCTTTCGCGTGCCCACCGAATTGGACCTACACCAACAGACGTCCCAAATATCAAGCCTTCTAAGCCAAGAGTGTTCCTGGTTCTCTTTCATTACTTCCAGGATAAACATCGTATCATCACCAAACGGAGGCAGGAGCTGTTATTCCGAGGGCACCGGGTGTTTTTTTATGAGGACTTCAGCGTGGAGCTGGGGAGAAAATGTGCAACTTTTAGGGAAATAAAATCCCTGCTTTACAATACAGGGGTTCGGTTTGGCCTCCAGTATCCTGCCCGGCTCCAGGTCACTCATGACGGTAAAAAGCACTATTTCAATACACCAGAGGCTGCCAAAAAGTTTTACTACTCGCGCTGGGGAGGTGACAGCCGTGAAGAACAATGACCTTTTAATATATCCATGCGGTATTGGTACGGCCTCCTGCGGCGGTGATCTTTGGAAGATTTGTTTATTCTTCAGTTTAATTTGTGGAATTCGACTGAGCTGAACTGCAATGCTACATATTTTGGGTAGTGAGTCGAGGACTTTTAGCCAGCAAAATGTAAATGTCTATGATTACTCTTTGGGATACAATTTTCACTTCCTTCTTTCTCGTAATGCTTTGCTTGTCCGGGGTTATCTTTAGCCTATATATCTTAAAAGTAGAATAAATGACTGTACAGCTTTCAAAGAATGGAGCCACCCTCAATTGGATCAAAAATTTTAGTTAGGGAACACTTCGGAAGTTTTTTGTTTTGTAATGCCTGCGATCATCCTCAGTCGGGGAAGAAGATCTAGGTTTTTGTGGGTTCATTTTGTTTTTTGTTATTATAAGGGGATGAGGGAAAGGTTTTGGGGTAATGGCAGCTCATTCTTTGATTGTTACAAATGCACTCGACTTTCTTTTTTTTTGCTTTTTTTCTCTTCTCTTTTTTTTTCTCCCCCCCCCCCCCCCATTGTGGGCTCTCACTTGCAGCTTTCGCGTAGTTCTGGATGGCAGACGCTGTATGTATTTTTTGAATCATATTTTGAAATATGGCTAATGGTGATATTGATGGAGGCAATCCTGTGAGGTTTATATCTTGGAATGTAAAGGGGCTTAATGGTCCGGTTAAAAGAGCTAAAGTTTTTTCTCACCTAAAGCAACTAAAAACAGATATACTACTTTTACAAGAGACTCACTTAAGACTGCAAGATCATAATAGACTGCGTAAAACGTGGGTTAGTCAGATGTTTCACTCCAGATTTAATAGTAGGTCCAGGGGTGTGGCAATATTAATCAACAAATGAATACAGTTTACACCGTCTGACGTAGTCAGTGACCCTAATGGCCGGTTTATTATAGTTTCCGGTGTCTTTTTCAAAAACCTGTCGTTTTAGTGAATGTTTATGCCCCTAATTGGGATGATGTGCACTTTGCAAATAAGGTTCTGTCATTAATACCCGATGTGAACACGCACCAACTAATTTTTTCGGGAGACCTGAACTATGCTATTAATCCACTGCTTGATAGGTCTAGTTCTAAGGGGACACCTTCTGGTATGGCAAAGACCTTCTCACTGTTTATGCAACAAAATGGTTATGTGGACCCCTGGAGATTTCTGAACCCAACTGCTAGACAATTCTCTTTTTTTACTCATGTTCACCATTCTTTTTCCAGAATAGACTATTTTATTATAGACAGCCCCTTCATTCCTAGGGTTAAGAAAATTGAACATACTGCTATAGTAATATCAGATCACTCACCTGTGATACTGGACCTAGGCTTTCCTTTAAATATTAAAGAACGACCTCTTTGGAAACTCAACCCCCTTTTGCTTTCCAATGAAAAAGGTTGCAGTTTTGTATCAGCTAACATAGACACATTCCTCGAAATTAATAAAACAGAGTCCGTATCCTGCTCTTTAATTTGGGAAACTTTAAAAGCCTACTTAAGAGGTCAAATCATATCTTATACTTCATACGCCAATAAAGAACGCAAGAAGGAAATGGAAACCCTGTTAAAATCCATCTTGACCCTGGATAGGCAATATTCTGAAGCACCCACCACCCAATTATACAAAAGCCGTGCTGATTTACAAACGAAATTCAATCTTTTATCTACTAATCAAACAGAACAACTAATTCTCCGGACTCGTGGTCTTTATTATGAATATGGTGATAAGGCGAGCCGGCTTATGGTTCACCAACTGAAGCGTCAATCCGCGTCACGGCTTATTCCTCAGATAAGAGACATACACCAAGACATAACAAGCAATCCAAAAGAAATAAACAATACTTTCACGGCCTTTTATTCTTCTCTTTACACCTCAGAATTCCCCTTGGATACTATGAATATGGAAACTTTCTTAGATGATTTGGAAATACCCACTCTGGAATTAGAAGACGCAGAAAATCTAGACCAACCGCTTGGGCAGGAAGAGATTAATAATGCCATTATGGGATGCAGAGTGGTAAAACCCCGGGCCCTGGACGGCTACCCATTAGAATTTTATAACAAATTTAAGGATAAGCTCACACCTGTTCTTTTAGAAATGTTTCAAGAATCTTTGGAAAAAGGTTCATTACCCCCACTCCTTCACAGGCTTCTATTTCACTTCTTCTTAAAAAAGACAAGGATCCGACTCAATGTGGATCATACCGTCCCATCTCAGTTTTGAATGTAGATGTAAAAATTTTGGCGAAGGCGCTGGCTTGCCGTTTAGAATGCCAACTTCACAAAATTAATCTCAGAAGATCAAACAGGTTTCATTAAAAATCGTCATTTCTTTTCTAATATCCGCCGATTGGCCAGTGTGCTCTATTCGCCCAGTGCTTCTCCGCGCCCAGAGACTGTTATCTCTTTGGACGCGGAGAAGGCATTCGATCGAGTGGAGTGGCCATATTTGTTCAGAGTCTTGGAGAGATTTGGATTTGGCAAAATATTTGTAGCCTGGGTTAAGCTATTATATCATTCACCCTTGAGCATGTGTACAGACAAATTATTTGCGATCTGATTATTTTCAATTAACATGCGGCACTCGTCAAGGCTGCCCATTGTCTCCGCTTCTTTTTGCGATTGCAATTGAGCCCCTCTCTATTACACTTAGGTCAAACTACATTATTCCAGGGCATTAGGAGAGGAAACAGGGAACATCGTGTGTCTCTATATGCCAACGACCTCCTTCTTTATGTGAGCGACCCTACAGCCAGTGGCCCTGCAATTTTGTCCTTGTTAGATAAGTTTGGGACTTTTTCCGGCTATAAAATAAACCTCCAAAAAAGCAAATGCTTTCCGATGAACCTAACCCTACAGATCAAACAGGAAACCCTGCCCTTTCCCATATCTCAAGAAGGTTTTGTATATTTAGGAATACACATCACCCGCTTTTTCACACCCTGTTTGCAGCTAACTACATGCCTCAAGTTAGCAAAATGAAGGCTGACTTTGAGAGATGGCGTAGTCTGCCACTCACTATGGCTGGGAGAGTGCAGTCAGTGAAGATGACTGTACCTCCCAGATTTCTTTACTTGTCTAATGTTTGCCGGTTTCCTATCCAAGTCATTTTTTTAACTCAGTTAACCAATCTATAACCTCCTTTATATGGGGTAACAAGGTTCCAAGGGTCAATAAGTGCACCCTCCAAAGAGGTCGTGAAGTAGGTGGACTGGCCTTCCTAGCTTTATTAATTATTACTGGAATCCAATATCCAAAAGATATTATTCTGGCTCCACCGACCAGATACAGACTGGTGTCTGCTAGAATCACAATCATGTTACTCCTCGTCTCTCCCAGCTTTAGTATATTCCTCCCTGCCATTGAAACCCTATAGATTTACATCCAACCCTGTCGTACTATCCACCATCAAAATGTTTAACCAATTTCGTTGCCATTATAAGCTTACATCAGCTTCAGTTTTTGGGTCCCATTCATAGTAACCATTTATTCCCCCCCCTCTGCACTTGACTCACCCTTTCGACAGTGGGGTTTGAATGGTCTTATGTGCATTAAGGATTTATACACTAACAACATATTTGATAGTTTCGACTACCTACAAAAAAAAACATGGCCTCCCACATAATCATTTCTTTAAATATCTTCAGGTTCGCCACTTTGTCATGAAAACATTTCCTTCTTTTCCTGACTTCCCTCCTGTCACAGTGTTGGATAAACTCACTCTTACCTTTGCAAATAAAGGACTGATCTCTGCAGTATATTCTCAATTGATGTATTTAGGAGATCAAAACCTGAACACAGTTAAAGCTAGGTGGGAGGATAATAATAATAATAATGGATGGGATTTATATAGCGCCTTTCTAATACTCAAGGCGCTTTACATCGCATTATTCATTCACTCCTCAGTCACACTCGGTGGTGGTGAGCTACTTCTGTAGCCACAGCTGCCCTGGGGCAGATTGAGGGAAGCGTGGCTGCTAATCTGCGCCTACGGCCCCTCCGACCACCACCAATCACTCACACACATTCACACACATTCACATGCAGGCAAAGGTGGGTGAAGTGTCTTGCCCAAGGACACAACGACAGTATGCACTCCAAGCGGGATTCGAACCGGCTACCTTCCGGTTGCCAGCCGAACACTTAACCCATTGCGCCATCTGTCGTCCAAGGATGACCTTGGTATGAATCTGTCTGAGGAATGCTGGACAGAAGCGCTGAAAAAAGTCCACTCCTCATCATCATGTGCTAGATTGGGGCTCATACAATTTAAAAGTTTTACACAGGGTACATTTAAGCAAAGCCAGGCTTGCTAACATATATCCAGGGACGGACGCTGGCCGTGACAGGTGCTCCTTCTCTCCAGCCAATCTAGCTCATGCATTCTGGTCTTGCCCCAAACTTGTTAACTACTGGGCAGTGGTTTTTAAAACCATCAGTGAAGTCCTTGGGATGACAGTGAGACCTTGCCCGCTTGTAGCTGTATTTGGTGTAACAGATAAAACATTGGGTTTAAATACAACCCAGTCTGATATCATTACATTTACATCACTTTTGGCCCGTAGGAGAATCTTGCTGGTCAGGAAATCTACCACTTCTCCATCTGCCGCTGCTTGGCTGGAAGACGTCATGTTTTTTTTAAGGTTAGAAATGATTAAATTCACATTGAGGGGGGCTGTGAAAAAGTTTTATTTGAAATGGGAACCCTTTTTATCAAACTTTGAGGTTCTAAAGGAACTACCTATTGACTGAGGGCACTTGACAGTAAGTGGGGATCCGCCTTTATTAAGTTTTGTTACTTTATTATTGTTAAAAAGTGCTTTTCATTTTGTGATATATTTGGATTGTGAAAAAATAAGCTGCCAAGGGGTGTTTAGGGAGGGTGGGTTAGGGTTATTTTGTTTATATTATTATTACTATTATTTATAAAAAACAAAATGGAGGAAAATGTAATGCCATACATCAGATGTACTGTGAATTTTTTTTTTTTTTAAATTTCCCCCCCATTAAAAAACTATTAATTAAAAATATATATATATTATATATATATATATATACAAACTTAAAGCACACGGTATTGGGGGTTCAGTATTGATGTGGATAAGAACTGGCTGGCAGACAGGAAGCAAAGGGTAGGAGTAAACGGGTCCTTTTCAGAATGGCAGGCAGTGACTAGTGGGGTACCGCAAGGCTCAGTGCTGGGACCCCAGCTATTTACAATATATATCAATGATTTGGACGAGGGAATTGAATGCAACATCTCCAAGCTTGCGGATGACACGAAGCTGGGGAGAAGTGTTAGCTGTGAGGAGGGTGCTAGGAGGCTGCAAGGTGACTTGGATAGGCTGTGTGAGTGGGCAAATGCATGGCAGATGCAGTATAATGTGGATAAATGTGTGGTTATCCACTTTGGTGGCAAAAACAGGAAAGTAGATTATTACCTGAATGGTGGGCGATTAGGAAAAGGGGAGATGCAACGAGACATGGGTGTCAAGGTACACCAGTCATTGAAAGTAGGCATGCAGGTGCAGCAGGCAGTGAAGAAAGCGAATGGTATGTTAGCATTCATAGCAAAAGGTTGAACATGGGTTGAACAGCTGTGTGTGAGCGTGGCTCCCGATTACTGCTCAAGTCTACTCATTTATCTTTGCTATATTTTTGAGATAACCCACTATTAAACACTATGAAGGACTCAAGGGAGTATTAAGTATCTGAAACAGTAAGTAAAATGAGCGTCGAATTAAAACCGGGGGAAAAGACAGTGAAATCTCAAGCAAGAGTGCTGCAGCTTTGGCACCGCTCCCGGAAGCTGGCCTTGAACTACCAGAGGATTTGGAGAGGCTTCGTTCAGCACTCCTTGCTGATATGACACAAGCATGGCCTGAAGATGGCCTGAATGACCACAGTGACTCTGTCCTAAAAAGAGAACTTGAAGTGGCTTTGTCGCTGGTGTACACCAGTCTGGAGCAAGTTAAATCCTATCACGAATTGCATGATGAACGCATTCGCGAGGTTGAAGATAATAATAATAATAATAATAATAATGAATTTTATTTACGGGCGTCTTATACCGAGGTCTCAAGGACACCTTACAGAGATTTATAGGAAACATATAATCAGAATTAAAAAAAAATAAGTTATAAAGACCAATACACAAATCAGGGACAGAATTCCTTCCAAAAACACAAAAAAGAAAATCAGAAACACAATTTGAGGAGAGAGCAGCGGCAACGAAACCGCGCCAGCGTCCACTCTCCCCTCCGACCGCCATCTTGAACACAGACTAACAAATACAATAACAAACAATTACATACAAAAATCATCCCCTCACAATGATTTCCACTGTGGGGGAAGGCACATGTCCAGTCCCCAGCCCCAGTTCACCCCAAAACGTCAGGCCAAATGAAGCCCCGCTATTGCCTCTACGGAGGCCCGATGATCCTGGCCGTTCTCGCCGGGTGATGTAGCCCGGCGTCGGGAGAGTCCTCCAGCAGCTGGGCCACCTGGAACGGCCGCATCCCTCACCGGAGGCCGCAACTACGGCTGGAACGGCCGATTTCCCGCAGGCGTCCGCAGCACCTGAAGCCGACAAGGCCGCGCCGATTTGGAGCCACGAGGCTCCCGATGTTGGAGTCGGCGCCGCCGCCCGCTCCACAGTCCCGCAGCCCGGAGGTGTTGAGCTCGGCGGTCCAGCTCACCGGAGCTCCAGCGCGTCGGTCCAGCGCGGCGACCAGCCAAGGCATCGCCCGCTCCGCTGCACAATAGCGCTCCAGCGCCGTGCCGCCACCGAAGCTGAGGGTGCTGTGCGGGCCCCGTCGGGAAACGCCGCTCCACGCCGCTCCACGCCCGCTGGTCGGCCCCGAGGACGGGTCGACTGGGCAGCCGGAGAGAAGGCTGCCTCACCGACCAGGTAGGGACCGGGAAGTGATTTCTCCTTGATCCCCCCACATCAAAAGGCAAAATAAAGAAAAACAAAGACTTAAAGAAAACTAAAAAACTTGGTAAAAAAGTACAATTAACGGACGGCTGCTGTTTGGCAGCCGTTCCTCAAGATGGCTATTGAAGGCTATTGAAGATGGCCTGAATGACCACAGTGACAGACTGGCGAGCGCCGAAACTGCTATAGCTGCTTTACAGAGTGAAAAACACACTCCTGAAAATGAAGTTAGATGACCTCGAGAACCGGTCGCGGAGATCCAACCTAAGGGTGGTCGGGATTCCTGAAAAGATGGAAGGCTCGGACCCTGTTAAATTTATAACTGAGTTTTTTGAAGAAGTGCTGGGGGCGGATTTCTTCCCAAGACCTCTTATGCTTTCGCGTGCCCACCGAATTGGACCTACACCAACAGACGTCCCAAAATATCAAGCCTTCTAAGCCAAGAGTGTTCCTGGTTCTCTTTCATTACTTCCAGGATAAAGATCGTATCATCACCAACGGAGGCAGGAGCTTGTTATTCCGAGGGCACCGGGTGTTTTTTATGAGGACTTCAGCGTGGAGCTGGGGAGAAAATGTGCAACTTTTAGGGAAATAAAATCCCTGCTTTACAATACAGGGGTTCGGTTTGGCCTCCAGTATCCTGCCCGGCTCCAGGTCACTCATGACGGTAAAAAGCACTATTTCAATACACCAGAGGCTGCCAAAAAGTTTTACTACTCACGCTGGGGAGGTGACAGCCGTGAAGAACAATGACCTTTTAATATATCCATGCGGTATTGGTACGGCCTCCTGCGGCGGTGATCTTTGGAAGATTTGTTTATTCTTCAGTTTAATTTGTGGAATTCGACTGAGCTGAACTGCAATGCTACATATTTTGGGTAGTGAGTCGAGGACTTTTAGCCAGCAAAATGTAAATGTCTATGATTACTCTTTGGGATACAATTTTCACTTCCTTCTTTCTCGTAATGCTTTGCTTGTCCGGGGTTATCTTTAGCCTATATATCTTAAAAGTAGAATAAATGACTGTACAGCTTTCAAAGAATGGAGCCACCCTCAATTGGATCAAAAATTTTAGTTAGGGAACACTTCGGAAGTTTTTTGTTTTGTAATGCCTGCGATCATCCTCAGTCGGGGAAGAAGATCTAGGTTTTTGTGGGTTCATTTTTTTTTTGTTATTATAAGGGGATGAGGGAAAGGTTTTGGGGTAATGGCAGCTCATTCTTTGATTGTTACAAATGCACTCGACTTTCTTTTTTTTTGCTTTTTTTCTCTTCTCTTTTTTTTTCTCCCCCCCCCCCCCCCCATTGTGGGCTCTCACTTGCAGCTTTCGCGTAGTTCTGGATGGCAGACGCTGTATGTATTTTTGAATCATATTTTGAAATATGGCTAATGGTGATATTGATGGAGGCAATCCTGTGAGGTTTATAATCTTGGAATGTAAAGGGGCTTAATGGTCCGGTTAAAAGAGCTAAAGTTTTTTCTCACCTAAAGCAACTAAAAACAGATATACTACTTTTACAAGAGACTCACTTAAGACTGCAAGATCATAATAGACTGCGTAAAACGTGGGTTAGTCAGATGTTTCACTCCAGATTTAATAGTAGGTCCAGGGGTGTGGCAATATTAATCAACAAATGAATACAGTTTACACCGTCTGACGTAGTCAGTGACCCTAATGGCCGGTTTATTATAGTTTCCGGTGTCTTTTTCAAAAACCTGTCGTTTTAGTGAATGTTTATGCCCCTAATTGGGATGATGTGCACTTTGCAAATAAGGTTCTGTCATTAATACCCGATGTGAACACGCACCAACTAATTTTTTCGGGAGACCTGAACTATGCTATTAATCCACTGCTTGATAGGTCTAGTTCTAAGGGGACACCTTCTGGTATGGCAAAGACCTTCTCACTGTTTATGCAACAAAATGGTTATGTGGACCCCTGGAGATTTCTGAACCCAACTGCTAGACAATTCTCTTTTTTTACTCATGTTCACCATTCTTTTTCCAGAATAGACTATTTTATTATAGACAGCCCTTCATTCCTAGGGTTAAGAAAATTGAACATACTGCTATAGTAATATCAGATCACTCACCTGTGATACTGGACCTAGGCTTTCCTTTAAATATTAAAGAACGACCTCTTTGGAAACTCAACCCCCTTTTGCTTTCCAATGAAAAAGGTTGCAGTTTTGTATCAGCTAACATAGACACATTCCTCGAAATTAATAAAACAGAGTCCGTATCCTGCTCTTTAATTTGGGAAACTTTAAAAGCCTACTTAAGAGGTCAAATCATATCTTATACTTCATACGCCAATAAAGAACGCAAGAAGGAAATGGAAACCCTGTTAAAATCCATCTTGACCCTGGATAGGCAATATTCTGAAGCACCCACCACCCAATTATACAAAAGCCGTGCTGATTTACAAACGAAATTCAATCTTTTATCTACTAATCAAACAGAACAACTAATTCTCCGGACTCGTGGTCTTTATTATGAATATGGTGATAAGGCGAGCCGGCTTATGGTTCACCAACTGAAGCGTCAATCCGCGTCACGGCTTATTCCTCAGATAAGAGACATACACCAAGACATAACAAGCAATCCAAAAGAAATAAACAATACTTTCACGGCCTTTTATTCTTCTCTTTACACCTCAGAATTCCCTTGGATACTATGAATATGGAAACTTTCTTAGATGATTTGGAAATACCCACTCTGGAATTAGAAGACGCAGAAAATCTAGACCAACCGCTTGGGCAGGAAGAGATTAATAATGCCATTATGGCGATGCAGAGTGGTAAAACCCCGGGCCCTGACGGCTACCCATTAGAATTTTATAACAAATTTAAGGATAAGCTCACACCTGTTCTTTTAGAAATGTTTCAAGAATCTTTGGAAAAAGGTTCATTACCCCCCACTCCTTCACAGGCTTCTATTTCACTTCTTCTTAAAACAAGACAAGGATCCGACTCAATGTGGATCATACCGTCCCATCTCAGTTTTGAATGTAGATGTAAAAATTTTGGCGAAGGCGCTGGCTTGCCGTTTTAGAATGCCAACTTCACAAAATAATCTCAGAAGATCAAACAGGTTTCATTAAAAATCGTCATTCCTTTTCTAATATCCGCCGATTGGCCAGTGTGCTCTATTCGCCCAGTGCTTCTCCGCGCCCAGAGGCTGTTATCTCTTTGGACGCGGAGAAGGCATTCGATCGAGTGGAGTGGCCATATTTGTTCAGAGTCTTGGAGAGATTTGGATTTGGCAAAATATTTGTAGCCTGGGTTAAGCTATTATATCATTCACCCTTAGCATGTGTACAGACAAATTATTTGCGATCTGATTATTTTCAATTAACATGCGGCACTCGTCAAGGCTGCCCATTGTCTCCGCTTCTTTTTGCGATTGCAATTGAGCCCCTCTCTATTACACTTAGGTCAACTACATTATTCCAGGGCATTAGGAGAGGAAACAGGAACATCGTGTGTCTCTATATGCCAACGACCTCCTTCTTTATGTGAGCGACCCTACAGCCAGTGGCCCTGCAATTTTGTCCTTGTTAGATAAGTTTGGGACTTTTTCCGGCTATAAAATAAACCTCCAAAAAAGCAAATGCTTTCCGATGAACCTAACCCTACAGATCAAACAGGAAACCCTGCCTTTCCCATATCTCAAGAAGGTTTTGTATATTTAGGAATACACATCACCCGCTTTTTCACATCCCTGTTTGCAGCTAACTACATGCCTCAAGTTAGCAAAATGAAGGCTGACTTTGAGAGATGGCGTAGTCTGCCACTCACTATGGCTGGGAGAGTGCAGTCAGTGAAGATGACTGTACCTCCCAGATTTCTTTACTTGTTCTAATGTTTGCCGGTTTTCCTATCCAAGTCATTTTTTTAACTCAGTTAACCAATCTATAACCTCCTTTATATGGGGTAACAAGGTTCCAAGGGTCAATAAGTGCACCCTCCAAAGAGGTCGTGAAGTAGGTGGACTGGGCCTTCTAGCTTTATTAATTATTACTGGGAATCCAATATCCAAAAGATATTATTCTGGCTCCACCGACCAGATACAGACTGGTGTCTGCTAGAATCACAATCATGTTACTCCTCGTCTCTCCCAGCTTTAGTATATTCCTCCCTGCCATTGAAACCCTATAGATTTACATCCAACCCTGTCGTACTATCCACCATCAAAATGTTTAACCAATTTCGTTGCCATTATAAGCTTACATCAGCTTCAGTTTTGGGTCCCATTCATAGTAACCATTTATTCCCCCCCTCTGCACTTGACTCACCCTTTCGACAGTGGGGTTTGAATGGTCTTATGTGCATTAAGGATTTATACACTAACAACATATTTGATAGTTTCGACTACCTACAAAAAAAACATGGCCTCCCACATAATCATTTCTTTAAATATCTTCAGGTTCGCCACTTTGTCATGAAAACATTTCCTTCTTTTCCTGACTTCCCTCCTGTCACAGTGTTGGATAAACTCACTCTTACCTTTGCAAATAAAGGACTGATCTCTGCAGTATATTCTCAATTGATGTATTTAGGAGATCAAAACCTGAACACAGTTAAAGCTAGGTGGGAGGATAATAATAATAATAATGGATGGGATTTATATAGCGCCTTTCTAATACTCAAGGCGCTTTACATCGCATTATTCATTCACTCCTCAGTCACACTCGGTGGTGGTGAGCTACTTCTGTAGCCACAGCTGCCCTGGGGCAGATTGAGGGAAGCGTGGCTGCTAATCTGCGCCTACGGCCCCTCCGACCACCACCAATCACTCACACACATTCACACACATTCACATGCAGGCAAAGGTGGGTGAAGTGTCTTGCCCAAGGACACAACGACAGTATGCACTCCAAGCGGGATTCGAACCGGCTACCTTCCGGTTGCCAGCCGAACACTTAACCCATTGCGCCATCTGTCGTCCAAGGATGACCTTGGTATGAATCTGTCTGAGGAATGCTGGACAGAAGCGCTGAAAAAAGTCCACTCCTCATCATCATGTGCTAGATTGGGGCTCATACAATTTAAAGTCTTACACAGGGTACATTTAAGCAAAGCCAGGCTTGCTAACATATATCCAGGGACGGACGCTGGCCGTGACAGGTGCTCCTTCTCTCCAGCCAATCTAGCTCATGCATTCTGGTCTTGCCCAAACTTGTTAACTACTGGGCAGTGGTTTTTAAAACCATCAGTGAAGTCCTTGGGATGACAGTGAGACCTTGCCCGCTTGTAGCTGTATTTGGTGTAACAGATAAAACATTGGGTTTAAATACAACCCAGTCTGATATCATTACATTTACATCACTTTTGGCCCGTAGGAGAATCTTGCTGGTCAGGAAATCTACCACTTCTCCATCTGCCGCTGCTTGGCTGGAAGACGTCATGTTTTTTTTAAGGTTAGAAATGATTAAATTCACATTGAGGGGGGCTGTGAAAAAGTTTTATTTGAAATGGGAACCCTTTTTTATCAAACTTTGAGGTTCTAAAGGAACTACCTATTGACTGAGGGCACTTGACAGTAAGTGGGGATCCGCCTTTATTAAGTTTTGTTACTTTATTATTGTTAAAAAGTGCTTTTCATTTTGTGATATATTTGGATTGTGAAAAAATAAGCTGCCAAGGAGGTGTTTAGGGAGGGTGGGTTAGGGTTATTTTGTTTATATTATTATTACTATTATTTATAAAAAACAAAATGGAGGAAAATGTAATGCCATACATCAGATGTACTGTGAATTTTTTTTTTTTTAATTTCCCCCCCATTAAAAAACTATTAATTAAAAAAATATATATATATATATATATATATACAAACTTAAAGCACACGGTATTGGGGGTTCAGTATTGATGTGGATAGAGAACTGGCTGGCAGACAGGAAGCAAAGGGTAGGAGTAAACGGGTCCTTTTCAGAATGGCAGGCAGTGACTAGTGGGGTACCGCAAGGCTCAGTGCTGGGACCCCAGCTATTTACAATATATATCAATGATTTGGACGAGGGAATTGAATGCAACATCTCCAAGCTTGCGGATGACACGAAGCTGGGGAGAAGTGTTAGCTGTGAGGAGGGTGCTAGGAGGCTGCAAGGTGACTTGGATAGGCTGTGTGAGTGGGCAAATGCATGGCAGATGCAGTATAATGTGGATAAATGTGTGGTTATCCACTTTGGTGGCAAAAACAGGAAAGTAGATTATTACCTGAATGGTGGGCGATTAGGAAAAGGGGAGATGCAACGAGACATGGGTGTCATGGTACACCAGTCATTGAAAGTAGGCATGCAGGTGCAGCAGGCAGTGAAGAAAGCGAATGGTATGTTAGCATTCATAGCAAAAGGTTGAACATGGGTTGAACAGCTGTGTGTGAGCGTGGCTCCCGATTACTGCTCAAGTCTACTCATTTATCTTTGCTATATTTTTGAGATAACCCACTATTAAACACTATGAAGGACTCAAGGGAGTATTAAGTATCTGAAACAGTAAGTAAAATGAGCCGTCGAATTAAAACCGGGGAAAAGACAGTGAAATCTCAAGCAAGAGTGCTGCAGCTTTGGCACCGCTCCCGGAAGCTGGCCTTGAACTACCAGAGGATTTGGAGAGGCTTCGTTCAGCACTCCTTGCTGATATGACACAAGCATGGCCTGAAGATGGCCTGAATGACCACAGTGACTCTGTCCTAAAAAGAGAACTTGAAGTGGCTTTGTCGCCGGTGTACACCAGTCTGGAGCAAGTTAAATCCTATCACGAATTGCATGATGAACGCATTCGCGAGGTTGAAGATAATAATAATAATAATAATAATAATGAATTTTATTTACGGGCGTCTTATACCGAGGTCTCAAGGACACCTTACAGAGATTTATAGGAAACATATAATCAGAATTAAAAAAAAATAAGTTATAAAGACCAATACACAAATCAGGGACAGAATTCCTTCCAAAAACACAAAAAGAAAATCAGAAACACAATTTGAGGAGAGAGCAGCGGCAACGAAACCGCGCCAGCGTCCACTCTCCCCTCCGACCGCCATCTTGAACACAGACTAACAAATACAATAACAAACAATTACATACAAAAATCATCCCCTCACAATGATTTCCACTGTGGGGGAAGGCACAATGTCCAGTCCCCAGCCCCAGTTCACCCCAAAACGTCAGGCCAAATGAAGCCCCCGCTATTGCCTCTACGGAGGCCCGATGATCCTGGCTGTTCTCGCCGGGTGATGTAGCCCCGGCGTCGGGAGAGTCCTCCAGCAGCTGGGCCACCTGGAACGGCCGCATCCCTCACCGGAGGCCGCAACTACGGCTGGAACGGCCGATTTCCCGCAGGCGTCCGCAGCACCTGAAGCCGACAAGGCCGCGCCGATTTGGAGCCACGAGGCTCCCGATGTTGGAGTCGGCGCCGCTGCCCGTTCCACAGTCCCGCAGCCCGGAGGTGTTGAGCTCGGCGGTCCACCTCACCGGAGCTCCAGCGCGTCGGTCCAGCGCGGCGACCCAGGCAAGGCATCGCCCGCTCCGCTGCACAATAGCGCTCCAGCGCCGTGCCGCCACCGAAGCTGAGGGTGCTGTGCGGGCCCCGTCGGGAAACGCCGCTCCACGCCGCTCCACGCCCGCTGGTCGGCCCCGAGGACGGGTCGACTGGGCAGCCGGAGAGAAGGCTGCCTCACCGACCAGGTAGGGACCGGGAAGTGATTTCTCCTTGATCCCCCCACATCAAAAGGCAAAATAAAGAAAAACAAAGACTTAAAGAAAACTAAAAAACTTGGTAAAAAAGTACAATTAACGGACGGCTGCTGTTTGGCAGCCGTTCCTCAAGATGGCTATTGAAGGCTATTGAAGATGGCCTGAATGACCACAGTGACAGACTGGCGAGCGCCGAAACTGCTATAGCTGCTTTACAGAGTGAAAACACACTCCTGAAAATGAAGTTAGATGACCTCGAGAACCGGTCGCGGAGATCTAACCTAAGGGTGGTCGGGATTCCTGAAAAGATGGAAGGCTCGGACCCTGTTAAATTTATAACTGAGTTTTTTGAAGAAGTGCTGGGGGCGGATTTCTTCCCAAGACCTCTTATGCTTTCGCGTGCCCACCGAATTGGACCTACACCAACAGACGTCCCAAATATCAAGCCTTCTAAGCCAAGAGTGTTCCTGGTTCTCTTTCATTACTTCCAGGATAAACATCGTATCATCACCAAACGGAGGCAGGAGCTGTTATTCCGAGGGCACCGGGTGTTTTTTTATGAGGACTTCAGCGTGGAGCTGGGGAGAAAATGTGCAACTTTTAGGGAAATAAAATCCCTGCTTTACAATACAGGGGTTCGGTTTGGCCTCCAGTATCCTGCCCGGCTCCAGGTCACTCATGACGGTAAAAAGCACTATTTCAATACACCAGAGGCTGCCAAAAAGTTTTACTACTCGCGCTGGGGAGGTGACAGCCGTGAAGAACAATGACCTTTTAATATATCCATGCGGTATTGGTACGGCCTCCTGCGGCGGTGATCTTTGGAAGATTTGTTTATTCTTCAGTTTAATTTGTGGAATTCGACTGAGCTGAACTGCAATGCTACATATTTTGGGTAGTGAGTCGAGGACTTTTAGCCAGCAAAATGTAAATGTCTATGATTACTCTTTGGGATACAATTTTCACTTCCTTCTTTCTCGTAATGCTTTGCTTGTCCGGGGTTATCTTTAGCCTATATATCTTAAAAGTAGAATAAATGACTGTACAGCTTTCAAAGAATGGAGCCACCCTCAATTGGATCAAAAATTTTAGTTAGGGAACACTTCGGAAGTTTTTTGTTTTGTAATGCCTGCGATCATCCTCAGTCGGGGAAGAAGATCTAGGTTTTTGTGGGTTCATTTTGTTTTTTGTTATTATAAGGGGATGAGGGAAAGGTTTTGGGGTAATGGCAGCTCATTCTTTGATTGTTACAAATGCACTCGACTTTCTTTTTTTTTGCTTTTTTTCTCTTCTCTTTTTTTTTCTCCCCCCCCCCCCCCCCCATTGTGGGCTCTCACTTGCAGCTTTCGCGTAGTTCTGGATGGCAGACGCTGTATGTATTTTTTGAATCATATTTTGAAATATGGCTAATGGTGATATTGATGGAGGCAATCCTGTGAGGTTTATATCTTGGAATGTAAAGGGGCTTAATGGTCCGGTTAAAAGAGCTAAAGTTTTTTCTCACCTAAAGCAACTAAAAACAGATATACTACTTTTACAAGAGACTCACTTAAGACTGCAAGATCATAATAGACTGCGTAAAACGTGGGTTAGTCAGATGTTTCACTCCAGATTTAATAGTAGGTCCAGGGGTGTGGCAATATTAATCAACAAATGAATACAGTTTACACCGTCTGACGTAGTCAGTGACCCTAATGGCCGGTTTATTATAGTTTCCGGTGTCTTTTTCAAAAACCTGTCGTTTTAGTGAATGTTTATGCCCCTAATTGGGATGATGTGCACTTTGCAAATAAGGTTCTGTCATTAATACCCGATGTGAACACGCACCAACTAATTTTTTCGGGAGACCTGAACTATGCTATTAATCCACTGCTTGATAGGTCTAGTTCTAAGGGGACACCTTCTGGTATGGCAAAGACCTTCTCACTGTTTATGCAACAAAATGGTTATGTGGACCCCTGGAGATTTCTGAACCCAACTGCTAGACAATTCTCTTTTTTTACTCATGTTCACCATTCTTTTTCCAGAATAGACTATTTTATTATAGACAGCCCCTTCATTCCTAGGGTTAAGAAAATTGAACATACTGCTATAGTAATATCAGATCACTCACCTGTGATACTGGACCTAGGCTTTCCTTTAAATATTAAAGAACGACCTCTTTGGAAACTCAACCCCCTTTTGCTTTCCAATGAAAAAGGTTGCAGTTTTGTATCAGCTAACATAGACACATTCCTCGAAATTAATAAAACAGAGTCCGTATCCTGCTCTTTAATTTGGGAAACTTTAAAAGCCTACTTAAGAGGTCAAATCATATCTTATACTTCATAAGCCAATAAAGAACGCAAGAAGGAAATGGAAACCCTGTTAAAATCCATCTTGACCCTGGATAGGCAATATTCTGAAGCACCCACCACCCAATTATACAAAAGCCGTGCTGATTTACAAACGAAATTCAATCTTTTATCTACTAATCAAACAGAACAACGAATTCTCCGGACTCGTGGTCTTTATTATGAATATGGTGATAAGGCGAGCCGGCTTATGGCTCACCAACTGAAGCGTCAAGCCGCGTCACGGCTTATTCCTCAGATAAGAGACATACACCAAGACATAACAAGCAATCCAAAAGAAATAAACAATAATTTCACGGCCTTTTATTCTTCTCTTTACACCTCAGAATTCCCCTTGGATACTATGAATATGGAAACTTTCTTAGATGATTTGGAAATACCCACTCTGGAATTAGAAGACGCAGAAAATATAGACCAACCGCTTGGGCAGGAAGAGATTAATAATGCCATTATGGCGATGCAGAGTGGTAAAACCCCGGGCCCTGACGGCTAACCATTAGAATTTTATAACAAATTTAAGGATAAGCTCACACCTGTTCTTTTAGAAATGTTTCAAGAATCTTTGGAAAAAGGTTCATTACCCCCCACTCTTTCACAGGCTTCTATTTCACTTCTTCTTAAAAAAGACAAGGATCCGACTCAATGTGGATCATACCGTCCCATCTCAGTTTTGAATGTAGATGTAAAAATTTTGGCGAAGGCGCTGGCTTGCCGTTTAGAATGCCAACTTCACAAAATAATCTCAGAAGATCAAACAGGTTTCATTAAAAATCGTCATTCCTTTTCTAATATCCGCCGATTGGCCAGTGTGCTCTATTCGCCCAGTGCTTCTCCGCGCCCAGAGGCTGTTATCTCTTTGGACGCGGAGAAGGCATTCGATCGAGTGGAGTGGCCATATTTGTTCAGAGTCTTGGAGAGATTTGGATTTGGCAAAATATTTGTAGCCTGGGTTAAGCTATTATATCATTCACCCTTAGCATGTGTACAGACAAATTATTTGCGATCTGATTATTTTCAATTAACATGCGGCACTCGTCAAGGCTGCCCATTGTCTCCGCTTCTTTTTGCGATTGCAATTGAGCCCCTCTCTATTACACTTAGGTCAACTACATTATTCCAGGGCATTAGGAGAGGAAACAGGGAACATCGTGTGTCTCTATATGCCAACGACCTCCTTCTTTATGTGAGCGACCCTACAGCCAGTGGCCCTGCAATTGTGTCCTGGTTAGATAAGTTTGGGACTTTTTCCGGCTATAGACTAAACCTCCAAAAAAGCAAATGCTTTCCGATGAACCTAACCCTACAGATCCAACAGGAAACCCTGCCCTTTCCCATATCTCAAGAAGGTTTTGTATATTTAGGAATACACATCACCCGCTTTTTCACATCTCTGTTTGCAGTTAACTACATGCCTCAAGTTAGCAAAATGAAGGCTGACTTTGAGAGATGGCGTAGTCTGCCACTCACTATGGCTGGGAGAGTGCAGTCAGTGAAGATGACTATACCTCCCAGATTTCTTTACTTGTTCTAATGTTTGCCGGTTTTCCTATCCGTCATTTTTTAAAATCAGTTAACCAATCTATAACCTCCTTTATATGGGGTAACAAGGTTCCAAGGGTCAATAAGTGCACTCTCCAAAGAGGTCGTGAAGTAGGTGGACTGGGCCTTCCTAGCTTTATTAATTATTACTGGGCATCCAATATCCAAAAGATATTATTCTGGCTCCACCGACCAGATACAGACTGGTGTCTGCTAGAATCACAATCATGTTACTCCTCGTCTCTCCCAGCTTTAGTATATTCCTCCCTGCCATTGAAACCCTATAGATTTACATCCAACCCTGTCGTACTATCCACCATCAAAATGTTTAACCAATTTCGTTGCCATTATAAGCTTACATCAGCTTCAGTTCTGGGTCCCATTCATAGTAACCATTTATTCCCCCCCTCTACACTTGACTCAACCTTTCGACAGTGGGGTTTGAATGGTCTTATGTGCATTAAGGATTTATACACTAACAACATATTTGATAGTTTCGACTACCTACAAAAAAAACATGGCCTCCCACATAATCATTTCTTTAAATATCTTCAGGTTCGCCACTTTGTCATGAAAACATTTCCTTCTTTTCCTGACTTCCCTCCTGTCACAATGTTGGATAAACTCACTCTTACCTTTGCAAATAAAGGACTGATCTCTGCAGTATATTCTCAATTGATGTATTTAGGAGATCAAAACCTGAACACAGTTAAAGCTAGGTGGGAGGATAATAATAATAATAATGGATAGGATTTATATAGCGCCTTTCTAATACTCAAGGCGCTTTACATCGCATTATTCATTCACTCCTCAGTCACACTCGGTGGTGGTGAGCTACTTCTGTAGCCACAGCTGCCCTGGGGCAGACTGAGGGAAGCGTGGCTGCTAATCTGCGCCTACGGCCCCTCCGACCACCACCAATCACTCACACACATTCACACACATTCACACGCAGGCAAAGGTGGGTGAAGTGTCTTGCCCAAGGACACAACGACAGTATGCACTCCAAGCGGGATTCGAACCGGCTACCTTCCGGTTGCCAGCCGAACACTTAACCCATTGCGCCATCTGTCGTCCAAGGATGACCTTGGTATGGATCTGTCCGAGGAATGCTGGACAGAAGCGCTGAAAAATGTCCACTCCTCGTCATCATGTGCTAGATTGGGGCTCATACAATTTAAAGTTTTACACAGGGTACATTTAAGCAAAGCCAGGCTTGCTAACATATATCCAGGGACGGACGCTGGCCGTGACAGGTGCTCCTTCTCTCCAGCCAATCTAGCTCATGCATTCTGGTCTTGCCCCAAACTTGTTAACTACTGGGCAGTGGTTTTTAAAACCATCAGTGAAGTCCTTGGGATGACAGTGAGACCTTGCCCGCTTGTAGCTGTATTTGGTGTAACAGATAAAACATTGGGTTTATATACAACCCAGTCTGATATCATTACATTTACATCACTTTTGGCCCGTAGGAGAATCTTGCTGGTCTGGAAATCTACCACTTCTCCATCTGTCGCTGCTTGGCTGGAAGACGTCATGTTTTTTTTAAGGTTAGAAAAGATTAAATTCACATTGAGGGGGGCTGTGAAAAAGTTTTATTTGAAATGGGAACCCTTTTTATCAAACTTTGAGGTTCTAAAGGAACTACCTATTGACTGAGGGCACTTGACAGTAAGTGGGGATCCGCCTTTATTAAGTTTTGTTACTTTATTATTGTTAAAAAGTGCATTTCATTTTGTGATATATTTGGATTGTGAAAAAATAAGCTGCCAAGGGGTGTTTAGGGAGGGTGGGTTGGGGTTATTTTGTTTATATTATTATTACTATTATTTATAAAAAACAAAATGGAGGAAAATGTAATGCCATACATCAGATGTACTGTGAATTTTTTTTTTAAATTTCCCCTCCATTAAAAAACTATTAATTAAAAATATATATATATATATATATATATATATATATATATATATATATAAACTTAAAGCACACAGTATTGGGGGTTCAGTATTGATGTGGATAGAGAACTGGCTGGCAGACAGGAAGCAAAGGGTAGGGGTAAACGGGTCCTTTTCAGAATGGCAGGCAGTGACTAGTGGGGTACCGCAAGGCTCAGTGCTGAGACCCCAGCTATTTACAATATATATCAATGATTTGGACGAGGGAATTGAATGCAACATCTCCAAGTTTGCGGATGACACGAAGCTGGGGAGAAGTGTTAGCTGTGAGGAGGGTGCTAGGAGGCTGCAAGGTGACTTGGATAGGCTGGGTGAGTGGGCAAATGCATGGCAGATGCAGTATAATGTGGATAAATGTGAGGTTATCCACTTTGGTGGCAAAAACAGGAAGTAGACGATTACCTGAATGGTGGCCGATTAGGAAAAGGGGAGATGCAACGAGACCTGGGTGTCAAGGTACACCAGTCATTGAAAGTAGGCATGCAGGTGCAGCAGGCAGTGAAGAAAGCGAATGGTATGTTAGCATTCATAGCAAAAGGATTTGAGTATAGGAGCAGGGAGGTTCTACTGCAGTTGTTCAGGGTCTTGGTGAGACCACACCTGGAGTATTGCCTACAGTTTTGGTCTCCTAATCTGAGGAAGGACATTCTTGCCATAGACGGAGTACAGAGAAGGTTCACCAGACTGATTCCTGGGATGTCAGGACTTTCATATGAAGAAGGACTGGATAGACTAGTAAGATTAAACGAGAACTTGCCTAAGAATGAAGTTTGATCTTTATTTTATGAGGAGTTACGTAAGTGATTACGTGAAGAACCCCGCCAGTGCGCCTGCGCGTCAATCTTCAAAGCAGCGGTGTGAAATCACAAAAAACAACAACCGAAGTAATATAGTCTCATAATAAAACGAGTAATACAAGAACTTCCATCTGACCTTTATGATAGAGGGTAGGGTCGTGGTGGGCACGTAATCACCTACGTAACTCCTCATAAAATAAAGATAAAACTTCAAACTTAGGCAAGTTCTCGTTTAATCTTACTATTTTACTTCGGAGTCACGTGAGTGACTACGTGAAGATTTTAAAGCTTTGTGATTTCATGCCGTGGATCAATCCCGGCTTCTCACTGCATAGATTGACTCGGAACGAGAATAATCAATCATGCAGTCATAATAACATTTGTACCACAAATGCAGTAATTCATTTCAATAATGAAATGAATCAGATCCCCTTTAAACCAGAGGAATTTACACAGAATTTAAATAGTTTCTGCAAACAACCCCGCATTAACAATAGGCCGATGGTAAAAATGTTGAAACATCAACTCATTGGACCACCCGGCGGCTGCGAGGATATGGTCGACGTGGACGTCTTTTGCCCTGGCCGCCGACGTTTCTGCTGCCCTAGGCGAGTGAGACGTAAAAACATAAGTGTTAATACCAGCAGCTGTTAAGACTTCTTTTATCCATCTGGAAATAGTCTGTATTGAAACTCTCTTGTGTGGTTTCTTGTGTGTGATCAACAACCCAGTTTCCGTATTCTCAAATTCTTTGTGACCTCAATGTATTGTAATAAATATGTCTTAATACAGAGACATGCATCATTTGGATATGCTGCTGGCATAATCTTAAATCCTGTCACACCTGGCCTAATTTGCTTTAGTAGGTCATAGCTATAGAATGTAACCTTGTCTTCAGTTACTTCCATACTGTCTATTTGTAATTTTCCAAGTGTTTGCACTCGTTGTGATGTCACTCATGCCATAAGCATGAATACTTTCATACTGAGCTTGACCAAAGGTAAAGACACACTTGATGACCATTCACGAAGTAGTTTCAGTACCACACTTACATCCCAGATTGTCACGTACCTAGGTTTCGGTGGTTTGGAATTAAAGATTCCTTTCATTAGTCTGGAAACAATTGGGTGTGACCCAATTGAGTTTCTTTCTGAATCCAGAACCAAATATGAGGACAATGCACTTCTGGCTGAATTAATTGCACTACAACTCAGACCTTCATCATAATAAAGTTTTGACAGAAATTCTAAACATTTGAAATATCTGCAGTACTTTATTGCACATTCTTTTGTACACAGAACTCTTCCCATTTCTTAATATAAGAAAGGTACTGTTTTTGAGTGCTCTTCCTCCCGGCTGCCGTAAGCATGTCCACAGTATGCTCAGACAGTCCTCGTCCCAGAAAAGGCATTCTTAAAACCTGCAAATCAACAAATCCAAACGATGATATAATGGATGTTGTTCCCCTGTAAAGGGTGCAGCAATAAATTACTCTTTTTGGGGACTTTCATCAACATTTGTGTTGTTAATTCTAATATCAACGGATACCATGGCTGTGTAGGCCAATCTGGTACTACCAATAACCTTGAAACAGCATATTGCCTGATTTTAAGCAAACATTGGCTTATGAGGCAGAAAGGTGTAAATATATATGAAAACATACCACCCCAATGTAGCGAGAAAGCATCAATCGCCACTGCTCCTGGATCTGGTTTCCATGAGACATATCTCGATAGCTGATCATTCAAGTCGATGTCGGTCATTCCAAATCTGATTACTATATCATTGAATACCTCTTGATTCATCATCCATTCTTTATTATCATGGAACTTTTCGTGACCTGGTGTCTGCTATCGTGTTCATTCTACCTTGTAGATAGATAGCTGAAATCCAAATGTTCTTTTCAATACACCAAGACCAAAGTTGATTTAACCATTTTGTCACATGACCGACTTAATTCCACCCATATCATTAATATAGGCAACTGCTGTTGTGTTTATTAATTTGAACTTGAACCTTCCTTTTAGTTGTGTTAGAACCATAAGCTTGGAGTCCATAGAAACCTCCTAAAAGCTCCAAATAGGTAATTCCCCATGTCTGCAGTAACACTAACTTTTCCTGATTCCATCTGCCTCCGCAGCTCCATGTTAAGTCAGTTGCACCCCGTCCTAGTGCACGTGCATCAGTTTGTAATATCATGGAATGTTGTTCAATCAGCACTTTGCCTGAACTGCTTGAGACATGTAGAATCCACCACTGCAGCTTAGAAACAGCATTTGTTGTTACTTGCATGGTTCTATCAAAATGACCAGCATTTACTCTCAGTGCCTGTTCTTTGATTCTCTGCAGCTGTTGATAATGTAATGGTCCATACTGGACTGCTGGGAATCTACTAATTTTCCGACTACTCGAGCCACCTGTCCGATTAGAGGTTTTTGCTCGTTTAACAGATTACTGCAATCTTTAATCAACTCCACCCTTTTTTCACTGGGCAAAGTAATTTGCATTTGGGCTAAATCAATTGTGAACCCCAAATAATCAATCGAGGTACAGGTTTTTAACCTTGATTTCTTTGGATGAATTTAGAAACCCCCAAACTTTCAAAAGTTTGATTTTATTACTGCAACCGATGCTTCTGTTGACTTTTGTCCTTCCTATAATCAGGACATCATCCAGGTATGCCATTAGTACATGCCCCTGGCTCTCAGCAACCCCAGAATTGATTTTAACACGTTTATGAATATTCTGTGAGGGAACGTTAACCCATTAGGCAGAGCTTTGAACTGCCCTAATTGGTTCATCTATGTAAATTTAAGATACTTCATATCTTGCAAATGAACAGACACTGAACAAAAGGATTCAGACTTGTCAAGTCTATAATAATCCTACATCCTCCATCCTTTTTTGATCGATGGAATATATTTGACCCAAATTGGTGAATTTGGTAGACTGATTCTTCAATAACACCTTTTATATATAGGGTTTTGAAGCGCAACTTGAACCTCCATTACTTCGCAAAGTGGAGAGTTCTGGTAGGAACATGCTGGACAGGCAAATCATAATTTGGATTGAATTTAATTCGAAATCCTTGTATATTATTCAGAATTACCACATCTGAAGTAATCTTCTTCCAATGTTTATAGAAGAGACGTAATCTGCCTCCAACTTTTGGACTTAATCCAGTTAGTATGTTCCCCTGAGAACCAGGTCCACCTACCTCTTGAGTCATTTGAGTATTCTGAGATCCCTGGGTTCTCCCGGAAGCACCACCACTGGTCCTTACTCCCGCTGCAGGCCGACAGCTACGTCCCTGCGTTGATGAGCGACTTGGTCCTGGTCTATGATCCGTATGACGTCTGAAAGGATACTTCCTCTTTACAGACTTTGCAACCATTGATGTTTTTATCAATCCTGATTTCGCTTCATCTTCCAACTCTTTAATACGTCTCCCGAGATCCTCTCCAAAGAGTAAGTTGGGTAATTGTATATTACTTGGTTTGCAGAGTGCTGCGAATTTCGGATTCATAGTAGGCCGTATAGCACTTTCCTCAGATAATTGATCTCGAAGTGGGTGCTGCATAGCAACCCCAGTGCTTCCTGATGCAACTTCGTCATCTCTTGGCTGTTACCTGCTATTGTGGTAAAAGCTGTTATTCCAGAACCCAGCAGCTTTAATATTCTCTGCAACTGATTCCAGATAATTTGGTTCACTGCTGCTGCTTTCAGCAACCCACAGTTACTTGGGGTCTCCTGCTTTCTTGCAGTCTCATCTGTTCCAGCTGATGGTAAACCAAATAATTTATTAAGGAGGCCAGTTCTTCTCCTAATGGCTCTCCTGACCCTGACGGAGCAGCGAATCCTACTGCCAGGGGTGGAACATCTGGCAGCTGCCGTTCATCGCCTTGTACAGCCTCACCGTCAGAGTCGGGTTCTGAAATCTCATGACCCGTAGCACGCTCCTCATTCCTGAGGGTGCATTCCATCAGCCCTGAGCCAGGTGCTCTTAAGCTGCTACTGCAGCTTGGATTACAGTACACTCCTTCCTGAGTGAACTTTGCTCCAACAGCATATGGAAAAGGCTTTCTATTTGGGCAATACGCTCGAAAGCAGTATCTAGCCCTGTACCAGGAGCTGCCTGAGCTGCTTCCAGCAGCTCGGCTTTTAGTACACTCCTCCCTGAGTGAACTTTGCTCCAACAGCCTATGTAAAAGGCTTTCTATTTGGGCAATACGCTCGAAAGCAGTATCTAGCCCTGGAGCTACTTCCATTGCCTGGGACTCCCTCCGTGGGCCCGTTGGGATTTAAACTTGTCTTTTGCCCGACAGGCGCTGACTGTGTTTTCACCAGCCCCAGGTCCACAGTCGCTATGTTCACCGCTGGCGACTGTACCGGGGTTTAGAGGCGATTGGTCTCTAACCGCGGACTCCCGACTTTCCCGACTTCTGTCGGCTGTGTCGCTCGCCTCTTCCCCCTGTCCGTTGTTTCCATGGCGTCTGTGGAAAAAATCCCATAGACCCACAGTAAACGGACCTGGATAACCTGAAAAAAGTTTCTACTTACCTTGTAGTTGAAAAACTACAAACCACTGTAGGAGCTCTGCTCCTCACGTCCGTTCGCGTCAAGGCGTCTGACGTAATGACGCGCAGGCGCACTGGCGGGGTTCTTCACGTAGTCACTCACGTGACTCCGAAGTAAAATCGGCTTGTACTCGCTAGAATTTAGAAGATTGAGGGGGGGATCGTATAGAAACTTACAAAATTCTTCAAGGTTTGGACAGGCTAGATGCAGCAAGATTGTTCCCGATGTTGGGGAAGTCCAGAACAAGGGGTCACAGTTTACGGATAAGGGGGAAATCTTTTAGGACTGGGATGAGAAAAACATTTTTTACACAGAGAGTGGTGAAAATCTGGAATTCTCTGCCACAGAAGGTAGTTGTGGCCAGTTCATTGGCTATATTTAAGAGGGAGTTAGATGTGGCCCTTGTGGCTAAAGGGATGAGGGGTATGGAGAGAAGGCAGTTACAGGATACTGAGTTGGATGATCAGCCATGATCATATTGAATGGCGGTGCAGGCTCGAAGGGCCGAATGGCCTTCTCATGCACCTATTTTCTACGTTTCTATGTTTCTAAAAGCAGGGATGGGGTACTGATTCTAGATGCAGGCATGATCAAATTGAATGGCGGTGCTGGCTCAAATGGCCGAATGGCCTACTCCTGTGCCTATTTTTCTATGTTTCTATAATTAGTATACAAATTAGCTATTTGTGGTGTTTCTTGAAAACACGAAGACGAGAGAATGTAAAGGATCTGCAGAACAACTAAGGGACTGCAGAAAGCAGCTTGAAAAGAAAGCTCTCATCTATACAACATAATTATGTTTTATTCAGCTATCATTGTTTGTGGAGTTTCTTATTGGAATGAAAACTTGATCCAAGTTTTGTCCATTCCTTATTACGCCTGGTCCCAGGGGCATGGTTGCCATTAGCTCATTACCTACATCCAAATAAAGGGTTGTTGTTCACAGTTGTTCCTAGATTTTTATCAATTATAACCTTGAGTTCACAAACTGTTCTTTGTCTCTGGGCTAAAGTTCACAGACTCTCCTTTTCAAGGAGTGAGCAGTTTTAGGCAAACTGACCAGCAAATCCTTACAAATTCCATCACCCCCCCCCCCCCCCACACTTTGATTCATCAATCAATGCCAGAGGGAATGAATCATCCCTGGGATGATTCCTGGAATGATTCCTGGGATGTCAGGACTTTCATATGAAGAAAGACTGGATAGACTTGGCTTATACTCGCTAGAATTTAGGAGATTGAGAGGGGATCTTATAGAAACGTACAAAATTCTTATGGGGTTGGACAGGCTAGATGCAGGAAGATTGTTCCCGATGTTGGGGAAGTCCAGGACAAGGGGTCACTGCTTAAGGATAAGGTGGAAATCCTTTAAGACCGAGATGAGGAAAAACTTTTTCACACAGAGAGTGGTGAATCTCTGGAACTCTCTGCCACAGAGGTTAGTTGAGGCCAGTTCATTGGCTATATTTAAGAGGGAGTTAGATGTGGCCCTTGTGGCTAAGGGGATCAGGGGGTATGGAGAGAAGGCAGGTACGGGATACTGAGTTGGATGATCAGCCATGATCATATTGAATGGCGGTGCAGGCTCGAAGGGCCGAATGGCCTACTCCTGCACCTATTTTCTATGTATCTATGTATCTAAGTAAAGGGGCCTGCCCCACTTACGTAAATTGGTACGTAAATTACGCGTTGAGCCACGATGGTCCGGCGAAGGTCGGGCGCGATTACATGCGTACGCACAGCCGTCTGGAGCGTGTGATGTTATTTGAAGATGGACACAAAGCTGGAGTAACTCAGCGGGACCGGCAGCATCTCTGGAGAGAAGGAATGGATGACGTTTCATGTCGAGTCTCTTCTTCAGTCTGAAAAGAAGGGAATTGACCCGAAACATCACCCATTGCTTCTCTCCAGAGATGCTGCCGGTCCTGCTGAGTTACTCCTGCATTTCGTGTCTATCTTCAATTTTCTTGGCCCCGCTCTGGGAGTAGAAGTGGGGGCCGATCTGGACCGCAACGGCCGTGAACCCCAGGCCGAGTTCGGCGATCGATTGTCTGCTTCTGCTGCTGTTGGAGGTGAGACGTTGCGTCGCGCCAGGGTCTTGGGCCTGTCCCACTTTGGCCGTCAGTTCCGCGACAGGCCGTTGGCGCGCGAAGATTTCGTTCACTACAAAATGATCGGAGCCCCGCGCGATGTCGCGCACAACTCCATACCCCTCCGCGCTTCCAAGTGCGACCGGCCCCGCGCGGCCATACGATGCCCGTGCGCCTCAACGCGACCACGAGGTCGCAGAATTTGTGTGCTAAGGACACGTAAGTGGGACAGGCCTATAAAAATACCAAGGAAGGGTAGCGCAGCTACACATCACTGGATATCTTTAACCTGTTCAATGCCACCGCCGAGTACACTAGGGGTCATGGCCAATAGTGAAAAATAAACTTGGCAATGAACAGCTTAATGGTCTCCATATTTCAGAGAAAGCCTTCAATGCCCATGAGGGGTGAGCCTTATTATATCTATGTTTCTCTAAATATAGGAAGCACTTTTGTGGTAAAAGATGGGGAAGCTCGGGCCTCGAAAAGATCCAACCTTATGTGCAGCTTTACATTTGTTTATATGCAATAAGCAAAAAGAACACAATAGAAGATAAAACATGATAATAATTATAAGCAAAGCCAAGAGATCGTGGATCTTCCCTGTAAGATGAGGGAGAGCACTAGGACCCAACTGACTCTGAAGGATCTGCCCAGCAGGTGGGGAGCACTAGGACCCAGCATAGCCATCACTACTGATTGATCTTCCCTGGAGGGGGGGGGCACTAGGAGCCAGCAGAGTTAGACCACGTGCTGCCTGCATGGTGGAGGTTGTGGGCCTGGTGCTGAACCGGGAAGGCGACGGCTCCGGCCCGCTGGTGGCCGGTGGAGAGGCAAGTGTCGGCGGAGTCGCTGGTGGAAGCCCGTGGGGAGCTGGAGTACAGATATGGGCTTTCCAGCGACAGTGGCTGCGGTGGCCCCGCCCGGGGTGGTGGTGAGAGTCGGCAGCCACGGCTGTTTCAGTGGTCCGGGCCTGCGTTTGGGTGGGGGTGGGGGTGTTTGTGTGGGAGAGTGGGCGTGGGTAAGTGGGTGGATTTGTGTGGGTGGGGGATGTAGGTCAGTGGGTGTGGGTCAGTGTGTGTGGGTGAGGGTGTGTGGGTCAGTGTGGGTGGGTGTGAGTGAGTGGGTGTGGGTGAGGGTGTGTGTGTGTGTGGGTGTATGTGAGTAGGTGAGTGAGTGAGTGTGTGTGTGTGTGTGTGTGTGTGTGTGTGTGGATGTGTGTGGGTGTATGTGAGTAGGTGAGTGAGTGTGTGTCTGTGTGTGTGTGTGTGTGTGTGTTAGTGGGAGGGTGAATTTTATAACTGAAGTTAAAACGCGCCCTGGGCTTCAGCGGCGGGCGCAGCGTGGCCTCTCGGCGTGGAGCGGGTGAGCCCTCGCTGGGGCTCGCCGGAGGGGAGCGCTCCATTTCGCTGGCCCGTGGCACCCGACAGCCTGCGACGCGGTCTGCAGAGCTCCAGCTGGTGCGGCGTCTGCAGCCTGTTATCCCTCATTGGGGACCCGGGAGAAGAACAAGCCACCACCGCCGGCCCGCGGCCAACTTCTACCGCGGGCGCGGCGGCGACTTACAATCGGGAGCGGGGGCCCTCGCCGCGGACCCCTGGAGGGGAGCTTCGACTGCCGGCCCTGCAGTCTGCGGTGCTTCTGGCTGCGGCTCAGCGGGAACTTTAAATCTTCGACCGCCGGCCTGTGGCCTACACCAACCTGAAGCCGCGGTCTCCGGTGGGGGCACCGTTTCAGGACTTACCTGGACTTTCACTTATCTGGATGCCCGCAGCGGCGGCTGCGGAGGGTTGAGGTCCCGACCACGGGGGAAAATGGAGGAGGACTGGCCAAATTTTGTGCCTTCCACCACAGTGATGAATGCTGTGGTGGATGTTTGTGTTAAATGTTTAGTGTGTTTTTGTGTGTTCTTTATGATTGTACCGCTGCTGGCAAATTCATTTCACTTGCACTTTATGTGCAATGTGACGAATAAAACTGATTGTTGATTGTTGAACCATTAGATCTGTTGAACTTGTTAACAGACTATTGACTTGGTAACCTGTTTCCAAATGTTTGTGTTAGCTTCAGAATACTATTAACAATTCCAGCAACAGTAGCTTCTGCAGAGAGGTCATTTAGCAAACTCAAGCTGATTAAGAATTATTTAAGGTCGACAATGTCTCATGAACGTCTTGTGGATTTGGCCAGCCTAAGTATTCAAAGTTAAAGTCAGTTTTATTCATCACATACACACGAAGGTGCAGTGAAGTGAATTTGCCAGCAGTGATACATGTAAAAAGAACACACAATACACAATAAAATTGAACACAAACATCCACTACAGCATTCTTCACTGTGGTGGAAGGCAACAAGTTTCAGCAAGTCCTCCTCCATTGTTCACCCGTGTTCGGGGCTATAACCCCTCCGTAGTCGCCGCAAGGGACGGCCCGATGTACAAGGCCCTCTCGTCGGGATGATCCAAACTCCGACGTTGGGACGGACAAACACACTCTGCGGCTTGGAGATCCCGACTCGACACTTTCCTACTGGAGACCGCAGCTTCAGGATGTTATAGGCCGCAGGCCAGCGGTTTTGCGGTTAAATATAAAAGGATGTTTTAATGTGAATTCTTTCTCCTTATCTGTATTGTAGCATAAACAAAGATGTTCAAAACAAAGGTAGATAAAATGCTGGAGAAACTCAACGGGTGAGGCCGCATCTATAGAGTGAAGGAAAACAAATGTGCTTTCTGATCCTTTTATTTTATTTATATTTATTTATATTTATCATTGAGGTATAGGAACATAAGGCCTCAAATGCAGAAAATCAACAGAGCGCCCCATTCCACCACTCTCTCATCTTCCATACCCCTTTTTGCCGTGCAGGCTACAGCTCATGGCATAAAACTGTAGCATAGTGGATAAAAACAGGATGACTAATGGAGTAGGGAAGGGGGCCCAAAAGAAACTTTGTATCCACTGATAAAATTCCTCTCAGGCCCTGCGTATACACGCACAAACAGTGTGTGTTGTGAACCATGTCTTCCAAGATGCGCACGTATAGTGAAACATTTCCCAAGTTTGGCTTCACAAGCATTGTTCCAAATCCGTGGTCAAGCCGCAATGTGTTCTCTGTGCCAAGGTTTTGAGTCACGAGAGCATGAAGCCCTGCAAACTGAAGATCCATTTGGAGTCTTGTCACAGCAACCTGGCGGGGAAGAGCGTGGACTATTTCAAACGAAAAGAAGCCATACTCAAGGGATCCCGCATCTATTCAACGGGTCACTCGCTCATCAAAATGAAGCAGCGTTGGAGGCTTCATACCGGATTGCTTATCGAATCGCAGAGACTAAGAAACCTCACAGCATCGGTGAAGAGCTTATCAAGCCATGCCTTCTCGAAGCAGCAAAGTTGGTGCTGGGGGAACAGCAGTCAAACAAGTTCAGGCAGATTTCCCTTTTGAATGACACAGTCAAAAGTTGAATCTCGGATATGAGTAATGATATTCTGCTGCAAGTAGTGAGGGCTGTGACGAGAAGTCCAGTGTATTCACTGCAACTGGGCGAGTCAACAGATGTTGCCTCATGTTCCCAACTGCTAGTCTACGTTTGTTACCTCAATGGAAAAGCCATGACGGAGGAGGAGGAGTACCTGTTCTCGGAGCCATTGGCTACTACCACTCGGGGAGAAGATGTGTTCAGAATGCTGGAAGCCTTCCTCATCAAACATGAGCTAGGCTGGGAATGCCTTGTCGGGATGTGTACAGTTGGGGCACCTTCCATGGTCGGTTGCAGATCCGGTTTCCAAGCCTTCGTGAAGGATGTCGCTCCCCATGTCTCCTTCACCCACTGCATGATACATCGCCATGCTTTAGCGATGAAGACTCTCCCTCTTGGTCTTCGAGAAGTGCTTTCAGATGTGGTGAAGATTGTGAACCACATCCGAGAGAGCGCAACAAACTCAAGAATCTTCAAAGCGATGTGAAGAAATGGGCGCCGATTTCACTATTCTGTTATTCCTCACAGAGGTGCGCTGGCTTTTGCGTGGTAAAGTTCTCAATCATGTGATTCAACATTGAGAGGAAATAGTGTTGTTCTTGGAGAGAAGGGGTACTAGGAAGGAGAATCAGCTTCATGAAAAGATGCAGGTTGAACTGTTCGTGATGAAGGTTGCTTACTTGGCTGACTTCTTCACCGAGGTGAATTCCTTGAACCTGTCACTTCAAGGAAACCTTCCAATGGCAAAGTGGCAGCATTCAGGAGGAACCTTTACCAGAGAAGAGTCCAGGACGGTGACACGGCTATCTTCCCTGAGATGATGACTCTCCTGGATGCTATGCCTGATGCTGAAAGCCACTTCCATGAGGAGATCTCAACCCACCTTCTGGCAATTAGTGAAGCCATCGAACGTAACTTCCCCAGACTTCATCTATACAACATAATTATGTTTTATTCAGCTATCATTGTTTGTAGAGTTTCTTATTGGTATGAAAACATCATCCAAGTTTTGACCCTTCCTTATTACTCCTGGTCCCAGGGGCATGGTTGGCATTAGCTCATTACCTTCATCCTAACAAAGGGTTGGTGTTCACAGTTGTGCCTAGATTTTTATCAATTACAACCTTGAGTTCACAAACTGTTCTTTGTCTCTGGGCTAAAGTTCACAGACTCTCCTTTTCAAGGAGTGAGCAGTTTTAAGCAAACTGACTTCAGCAAATCCTTACAAATTCCATCACCCCACCCCCCCCCCCCCACTTTGATTCATCAATCAATGCCAGAGGGAATGAATCATCTAAGTAAAGGGGCCTGTCCCATTTACGTGTCCTTGGCACAGCCGTCTGGAGCGCGTGACGTTATTTGAAGATGGACACAAAGCTGGAGTAACTCGGCGGGACCGGCAGCATCTCTGGAGAGAAGCAATGGGTGACGTTTCATGTCGAGACTCTTCTTCAGTCTGAAAAGAGGGTCTTGACCCGAAACATCACCCATTGCTTCTCTCCAGAGATGCTGCCGGTCCCGCTGAGTTACTCCTGCATTTCGTGTCTATCTTAAATTTTCTTGGCCCCGCTCTGGGAGTAGAAGTGGGGGCGGATCCGGACCACAACGGCCGTGAGCCCCAGGCCGAGTTCGGCGATCGTTTGCCTGCTTCTGCTGCTGTTGAAAGTGAGACTTTGCGTCGCGCCAGGGTCTTGGGCCTGTCCAACTTTGGCCGTCAGTTCCGCGACAGGCCGTTGGCGTACGAAGATTTCGGTCACTGCAAAATTATCGGAGCCCCGCACGGCCATACGATGCCTGTGCGCCTCAACGCGACCACAAGGTCGCATAATTTGTGTGCCAAGGACACGTAAGTGGGACAGGCCCTTAAGAATACCAAGGAAAGGTAGCACAGCTACACATCACTGGATATCTTTAACCTGTTCAATGCCAACGCCGAGTACACTAGGGGTCATGGCCAATAGTGAAAAATAAACTTGGCAATGAACAGCTTAATGGTCTCCATATTGTAGAGAAAGCCTTCAATGCCCATGAGGGGTGAGCCTTATATCTATGTTTCTCTAAATATAGGAAGCACTTTTGTGGTAAAAGATGGGGCAGCTCGGGCCTAGAAAAGATCCAACCTTATGTGCAGCTTTATATTTGTTTATATGCAATAAGCAAAAAGAACACAATAGAAGATAAAACATGATAATAATTATAAGCAAAGCCAAGAGATCGTGGCCTTACACGAGTTGCTGCCTTGCAGCACCAGAGACCCGGGTTTGAACCTGACTACGAGTGGTGACTGTACGGGGTTTGCATGTTCTCCCCGTAACCTGTGTGACTTTTCTCTGAGATGTAGGTAAATTGGCTTTGTGTAAATGTAAATTGTCCCTAGTGTGGGCTGAATGGCCTGTTTCAGCACTGTATCTCCAAAGCAGTGGATCTTAACCTGGGAGTCGTGACCCCCATGGGGGTCGTTTGGGGTTTTTCCGGGGGTCATGAAAGGGTTGTAAAGAACATCAATTTGTTGAGCCTATTTTTAGGAACCTAACAAAGGTACAGACCACACACAGTATTTTGTTCACGAATGCGCTTACGTATACACAGGGCCTATGAGAGGGGGGTGCAGGGGGTACATCGTATGCGGGCCCAGAGTCCAATAGGAGCCCGGGAGCTGAAGGAGGGGGGATGGGAATTTCCTGAAATCTCAGAAAATGTTTGCATATATTTTGTGAAGACTAGCATTTACATTTTGTGCCTTCAGAGTTTTATATATCGTAATTCGAAGAAATTGTGATCCATAATAAAGCAGGGAATTTTAACTGGTGGGTGTGTGGTCGGGGTAACCTGATTAAAAGAGGGGGAAGGGGAAGACCTATCACTACTGATGGGTCTTCCCTGTTGGAGAGGGGAGGGTGGAGAGCACTAGGACCCAACAGTCATCACTACTGATGGATCTTCCCTGCAGGAGGAGGGAGAGCACTAGGACCCAACTGACTGATGGATCTGCCCTATAGTGGGGGGGGAGCACTAGGACCCAGCAGAGTCATCACTACTGATTGATCTTCCCTGTAGGGGGAGGGGGACTAGGAGCCAGCAGCGTTAGACCACGTGCTGTCTGCATGGTGGAAGTTGTGGGCCTGGTGCTGAACCGGGAAGGTGACGACTCTGGCCCGCTGGTGGCCGGTGGAGAGGCAAGTGTCGGCGGAGCCGCTGGCGGAGGCCCGTGGGGAGCTGGAGTAGAGATATGGGCTTTCCAGCAACAGTGGCTGTGGTGGCCCCGCCCGGGGAGATGGTGAGAGACGGCAGCCACGGCTGTTTCAGTGGTCCGGGCCTGCGTTTGGGTGGGGGTGGGGGTGTTTGTGTGGGAGAGTGGGCGTGGGTAAGTGGGTGGATTTGTGTGGGTGGGGGTGTAGGTCAGTGGGTGTGGGTCAGTGTGGGTGGGTGGGTGTGAGTGGGTGTGTGTGTGTGTGGGTGGAGGTGTATGTGAGTAGGTGAGTGAGTGTGGGTGTATGTGAGTAAGTGTGTGAGGGGGGTGTATGTGAGTAGGTGAGTGAGTGTGTGTGTGTGTGTGGATGTGTTTGGGTGTATGTGAGTAGGTGAGTGAGTGTGTGTCTGTGTGTGTGTGGGTGTGGGTGTGTGTGAGTAGGTGTGTGTCTGTGTGTGTTAGTGGGAGGGTGAATTTTATAACTGAAGTTAAAACGTGCCCGGGGCTTCAGCGGCGAGCGCAGCGTGGCCTCTCGGCGTGGAGCGGGCGAGCCTTCGCTGGGGCTTGCCGGAGGGGAGCGCTCCGTTTCGCTGGCCCGCAGCAGCCGGCAGCCTGCGACGCGGCCTGTAGAGCTCCAGCTGGTGCAGCCTGTGATCCCTGTTGGGGACCCGGGAGAAGAAGAAGCCACCACCGCCGGCCCGTGGCCAACTTCTACTGCGGGCGTGGCGGCGACTTACAATCGGGAGCGGGGGCCCTCGCCGGGGTCCCCTGGAGGGGAGCTTCGACTGCCGGCCCTGCAGTCTGTGGTGCTTCTGGCTGCGGCTCGGCGGGAACATTTAAATCTTCGACCGCCGGCCTGCGGCCTACACCAACCTGAAGCCGCGGTCTCCGGTGGGGGCACCGTTTCAGGACTTACCTGGACTTTCACTTATCTGGATGCCCGCAGCGGCGGCTGCGGAGGGTTGAGGTCCCGACCACGGGGGAAAATGGAGGAGGACTGGCCAAATTTTGTGCCTTCCACCACAGTGATGAATGCTGTGGTGGATGTTTGTGTTAAATGTTTAGTGTGTTTTTGTGTGTTCTTTATGATTGTACCGCTGCTGGCAAATTCATTTCACTTGCACTTTATGTGCAATGTGACGAATAAAACTGATTGTTGATTGTTGAACCATTAGATCTGTTGAACTTGTTAACAGACTATTGACTTGGTAACCTGTTTCCAAATGTTTGTGTTAGCTTCAGAATACTACTAACAATTCCAGCAACAGTAGCTTCTGCAGAGAGGTCATTTAGCAAACTCAAGCTGATTAAGAATTTTTTTTTTTTTTTTTTTTTTTTTAATTTTTATTTATTAGAAGTACATTACATCACAGCCACATACATTAATACTCGTCATTTATATCTTCTTACAATTAATGTACTCCCTTTATTTATTTTTTTACACTAAAGAAAGAAAAGATTGAAAGAGAGAAGAAAGTGAAGGAAAAAGTGAAAGTGTAGAAAAGTGTAGAAAATGTAACAACAAAAAAGGACGAAGACCCTATGAGAGCGAAATTAAAAACAAAAAGAAAAAGAGTTAAGAAATAGGCCCTAAGAAAAGAAAAGAGAAAGAGAAAAAAAGAAAAACAAATGTTTTTTTTGAGCATCACGTAAATAGGACATACCAACTCTTCAACTATCATCCCCCCTTACCCGACCTCAATTTTTTATTTTTTTAAAGTACTTTTGCACCCTATATTTGTAATAATTCTATAAATGCAGACCACGTCAGGTGGAAGTGATCTGGTTTACCTGCTAGGAGGAGTCTTATCTCTTCAAGGTGTAGTGTTTCAAACATATTTGAAATCCACATATTTATAGTTGGTATTTGAGCCTTCTTCCAAAATTTTAGAATTAGCTTTTTTCCAGTTATTAACCCATAATCCATTAATTTCTTTTGAAACACATTTAGTTCTGGATCATCTTCCGTTATTCCGAAGATAATCCATTCTGCTTTGGGTATCAGTCTTGTTTTAAATAACTTTGTAAAGATTTCAAAAATTTCATTCCAAAATTTTTGAATTTTTGTACAGAAGACAAATGAGTGCGCTATAGTTGCTTCTTGGGATTGACATTTATCACAAATAGATGATACGTTTGGGAAAATTTTATGAATTTTAGTTTTCGAATAATATAATCTATGTAAAATTTTAAATTGTATTAAAGTGTGTCTTACATTAATCGAGCATTTATATACTTTTAATACCATCGGGAGCGGGGGCCCTCGCCGGGGTCCCCTGGAGGGGAGCTTCGACTGCCGGCCCTGCAGTCTGTGGTGCTTCTGGCTGCGGCTCGGCGGGAACATTTAAATCTTCGACCGCCGGCCTACACCAACCTGAAGCCGCGGTCTCCGGTGGGGGCACCGTTTCAGGACTTACCTGGACTTTCACTTATCTGGATGCCCGCAGCGGCGGCTGCGGAGGGTTGAGGTCCCAACCACGGGGGAAAATGGAGGATGACTGGCCAAATTTTGTGCCTTCCACCACAGTGATGAATGCTGTGGTGGATGTTTGTGTTAAATGTTTAGTGTGTTTTTGTGTGTTCTTTATGATTGTACCGCTGCTGGCAAATTCATTTCACTTGCACTTTATGTGCAATGTGACGAATAAAACTGATTGTTGATTGTTGAACCATTAGATCTGTTGAACTTGTTAACAGACTATTGACTTGGTAACCTGTTTCCAAATGTTTGTGTTAGCTTCAGAATACTATTAACAATTCCAGCAACAGTAGCTTCTGCAGAGAGGTCATTTAGCAAACTCAAGCTGATTAAGAATTATTTAAGGTCGACAATGTCTCATGAACGTCTTGTGGATTTGGCCAGCCTAAGTATTCAAAGTTAAAGTCAGTTTTATTCATCACATACACACGAAGGTGCAGTGAAGTGAATTTGCCAGCAGTGATACATGTAAAAAGAACACACAATACACAATAAAATTGAACACAAACATCCACTACAGCATTCTTCACTGTGGTGGAAGGCAACAAGTTTCAGCAAGTCCTCCTCCATTGTTCACCCGTGTTCGGGGCCATAACCCCTCCGTAGTCGCCGCAAGGGACGGCCCGATGTACAAGGCCCTCTCGTCGGGATGATCCAAACTCCGACGTTGGGACGGACAAACACACTCTGCGGCTTGGAGGTCCCGACTCGACACTTTCCTACTGGAGACCGCAGCTTCAGGATGTTATAGGCCGCAGGCCAGCGGTTTTGCGGTTAAATATAAAAGGATGTTTTAATGTGAATTCTTTCTCCTTATCTGTATTGTAGCATAAACAAAGATGTTCAAAACAAAGGTAGATAAAATGCTGGAGAAACTCAATGGGTGAGGCAGCATCCATAGAGTGAAGGAAAACAAATGTGCTTTCTGATCCTTTTATTTTATTTATATTTATTTATATTTATCATGGAGGGTGTATAGGGACATAAGGCCTCAAATGCAGAAAATCAACAGAGCGCCCCATTCCACCCCTCTCTCAACTTCCGTACCCCTTTTTGCCGTGCAGGCTACAGCTCAAGGCATAAAACTGTAGCATAGTGGATAAAAACAGGATGACTAATGGAGTAGGGAAGGGGGCCCAAAAGAAACTTTGTATCCACTGATAAAATTCCTCTCAGGCCCTGCGTATACACGCACAAACAGTGTGTGTTGTGAACCATGTCTTCCAAGATGCGCACGTATAGTGAAACATTTCCCAAGTTGGGCTTCACAAGCATTGTTCCAAATCCGTGGTCAAGCCGCAATGTGTTCTCTGTGCCAAGGTTTTGAGTCACGAGAGCATGAAGCCCTGCAAACTGAAGATCCATTTGGAGTCTTGTCACAGCAACCTGGCGGGGAAGAGCGTGGACTATTTCAAACGAAAAGAAGCCATACTCAAGGGATCCCGCATCTATTCAACGGGTCACTCGCTCATCAAAATGAAGCAGCGTTGGAGGCTTCATACCGGATTGCTTATCGAATCGCACAGACTAAGAAACCTCACAGCATCAGTGAAGAGCTTATCAAGCCATGCCTTCTCGAAGCAGCAAAGTTGGTGCTGGGGGAACAGCAGTCAAACAAGTTCAGGCAGATTTCCCTTTTGAATGACACAGTCAAAAGTTGAATCTCGGATATGAGTAATGATATTCTGCTGCAAGTAGTGAGGGCTGTGACGAGAAGTCCAGTGTATTCACTGCAACTGGGCGAGTCAACAGATGTTGCCTCATGTTCCCAACTGCTAGTCTACGTTTGTTACCTCAATGGAAAAGCCATGACGGAGGAGGAGGAGTACCTGTTCTCGGAGCCATTGGCTACTACCACTCGGGGAGAAGATGTGTTCAGAATGCTGGAAGCCTTCCTCATCAAACATGAGCTAGGCTGGGAATGCCTTGTCGGGATGTGTACAGTTGGGGCACCTTCCATGGTCGGTTGCAGATCCGGTTTCCAAGCCTTCGTGAAGGATCTCGCTCCCCATGTCTCCTTCACCCACTGCATGATACATCGCCATGCTTTAGCGATGAAGACTCTCCCTCTTGGTCTTCGAGAAGTGCTTTCAGATGTGGTGAAGATTGTGAACCACATCCGAGAGAGCGCAACGTACTCAAGAATCTTCAAAGCGATGTGAAGAAATGGGCGCCGATTTCACTATTCTGTTATTCCTCACAGAGGTGCGCTGGCTTTTGCGTGGTAAAGTTCTCAATCATGTGATTCAACGTTGAGAGGAAATAGTGTTGTTCTTGGAGAGAAGGGGTACTGTGAAGGAGAATCAGCTTCATGAAAAGATGCAGGTTGAACTGTTCGTGATGAAGGTTGCTTACTTGGCTGACTTCTTCACCGAGGTGAATTCCTTGAACCTGTCACTTCAAGGAAACCTCCCAATGGCAAAGTGGCAGCATTCAGGAGGAACCTTTACCAGAGAAGAGTCCAGGACGGTGACTCGACTATCTTCCCTGAGATGATGACTCTCCTGGATGCTATGCCTGATGCTGAAAGCCACTTCCATGAGGAGATCTCAACCCACCTTCTGGCAATTAGTGAAGCCATCGAACGTAACTTCCCCGGACTGGACGACCGCTCTCGTGATCAGTGGATCATCCGACCCTTTTCCGTTGAAGACGGTGGCATCAGTGATACTGACGTGACTGCGAAGGTTGAATTTTACCGAATTCGTGGAGATGCGCAACTCAAGAGTGACTTCATGGAACAAGAGCTCGCCACATTTTGGCTGAAAGTGAAGGACTGACCTGCTCTTTCGAAGAGGGCCCTGACTCTATTGGTCCAGTCCCCTCAACCTCTCACTGTGAGGGTGGATTCGCAACTATGGTAACTCTGAAAACGAAGGTACGTAATAGGCTTGTGATCGACACTGACATGAGATGCTGCCTGTCGAGCATTCGTGCTCGTTTTGATTGCCTGATGACTGCGAAGCAATTTCAGCCATCCCATTGACTGAGCATTGGCAGACATGTTTTAATAAATCGGGCTGTTTTTTTCCAAATTTTGTTTCAGAGGTCACGGTACTGATCAAGAATGCCTGATGGGGTCGTGGGGCTAAAAAGATTAAGAACAACTGCTCTAAAGCTTAAAAGTAAAGGGGCTAATAAAGGCCACAAAGTGGCTTTAGTGAGTTGGATTACAGAAAATCCCACATCTTTTTCAAAGTTTCATGGTTAGTTTATTGTCACATATACCAATTAAGGTACATTGAAATGCAGACTACCATACACCATACAAAAAAAAGCAACAAGACACACAATAACGTAAAAGTTAACATAAACATCCACAACAGAGGAGACACCACGTTCCTCACTGTGATAGAAGGCAATAAAGTCTAATCTCCTTCCTCTTTATCTCCCGCGGTCGGGGCAGTCAAACAATCTGCAGTCGGTGGTCAAAACCTGGAATCGAAACTCCCACATCGGAGCGGTCGGAGCGGTCGAAACTCCTGCGGCTTGGAGGTCCCGGATGTCGGTCTCGACCGAGGACCGCGGGCTCCGCGATGTTAAATTCTTGCAGGCTCTCACAGTTGGAGCCCTAAAGTTGATCCCCGACAGGGATTGCAAGCTCCATGATGGTAAGTCCACAGGCTCCTGCAATGGATCTCCCGGTTGATCTCTAGCAAAGGCCGCCATTCCTCAATGTTAGGCCGCATTGTGGACGGAGATATGATACAGAAAATATCGCATCAACGTCGAGGTAAGAGATTAGGAAAAGTTTCCCACAACTCCCCCACCCCCCCCCCCCACCCCAAAACAAGCTAAAGAACACTAAAGAATATACATTTAACACATACAAAACGGACACAAAGAAGGAAGGGACAGACATACTGTTGGCGAGGCAACCATTGCAGCAAAAGGTGGATTGCTTAAGGATATAGAAGGGAATATGTGCTTGGAGTTTGTGGATATAGGCGAGGTTTGGTTTCACCAAGCAAGACATGTAGAATAGTAAGGACCATTAATAGTAAGTACATCATAAAATCCTCCAACATTTTTGCCACCTCCAACGGGATCCCACTACTGGTCACATCTTCCCATCTCCACCCCTTTCTGCTTTCCGCAGAGACCTTTCCCTCCGAAACTCCCTGGTCAACTCGTCCCTTCACACCCAAACCACCCGCTCCCCGGATACTTTCCCCTGCAACTGCAGGAGATGCAACACCTGTCCCTTTACGTCCCCCCTCGACTCTGTCCAAGGACCTAAAGTCTTTCCAGGTGAGGCAGAAGTTCACTTGCACCTCTTCCAACCTCATCTACTGTATCCGCTGTTTCAGTTGTCAACTTCTCTACATCAGTGAGACCAAGCGCAGGCTCGGCGATCGTTTTGCTGAACACTTCCCCTCAGTCAGTCTTACCCTACCTGATCTCCCGGTGGCTCAGCACTTCAACTCCCCCTCCCATTCCCAATCTGACCATTCTGTCCTGGGCCTCCTCCATTGTCAGAGTGAGGCCCAGCCCAAATTGGAGGAACAGCACCTCATATTTCGCTTGGGTAGTCTATACTCCAGCGGTATGAATATTGACTTCTATTACTTTCGATAGCCCTTGATTTCTCTCTCCATCCCCTCCCCTCCCCCTTCCCAATTCTCCCACCAGTCTTACTGTCTCCGCCTACATTCTATCTTTGTCCCTCCCCTGACATCAGTCTGAAGAAGGGTCTCGACACAAAACGATGCCCATTCCTTCTCTCCATGGAAGCTGCCTGACCCGCTGAGTTACTCCAGCATTTTGTGTCTCTCTTCGATTTTAACATCTGCTGCATCTGCAGTTCTTGCTTACACATGGAGAATCAATGTGGAGAATGCTAACATGCAGGGACACTTTGAAGTTAAGCAAGAAGGAGATGTTGGATCACTTGAAGAGAAATGTGGATAAATCCCCAGGACAGAGGGGGTGTAGTGGATGATAATAATAATCGTTGAAAACATTAGTGCCGTGCTGGTTTCCGACGGGCACGGTGACGGACGCACCACACATCTCTGTCCATGCAGCTGACAGGCGCCTCTTTTATCTCTACACATGCGTCTTCCATGAACGTCTTCAGCATAATCTTGATTGGCCGTCCTGGGTCAAGTCTTCCATGGGTGGGTTCCCACAGCACAACCTTGTTTGCTGGCATTTCTGGGTAACGGAGCCAGTGACCTGCGAGTCTCATCCTTCTCAACGTGATCTTCTCGGTCAGAGGTGGATTCTCCCCATAGAGCTGGGCGTTGGTGATGTGGTCCCTCCATCTGACATTTTGAACTTTTCCGAGCATTCGGGTGTAGGTACCATCAAGAGACTAGGACAGTGCTGGAGTGAGAGTCCATGCCTCACACCCGTACAATAATATGGTCTCTACAGTTGCACGGAAGACCAAATATTCAGGCTGTAGTTCAGTGACAAGTAGAGTTCTGCAGGGATCTGTGCTGTGACCCTTGCTACTTGTGACATATATAAATGACTTGGACCCTGGTGTTCAGAAATTACCCAGTCATAACAATTAATCAAATAATGATTATTATTTTTCTTTCAGATTATCACTACGTTCAAGGACAGTTTGGTTGTGAGGTGAACGATCACAGTCCCACTGTAGGGATATTGAAGTTGGCTTTTGATGGAAGATATGCATTTAGTTTTGATAAGGACAAACTAAAGTGGACGGTGCATGATCCAATAGCTGAGCCCTTCAAAGAGAAATGGGACAAGAATGAAAAAATGAACCGTTATTTCAAGAGCTTGTTAGAACATGACTATGTGGATCTATGGCTTACATACTATGCAATTGGAAAGACATACCTGACCAGAAAAGGTGAGTTCAGAACAAAGGATGTTGTTTTGTGATGGTAGGCAATGAGTAATATTTCACTCTGAGGCAATGAGTAATATTATCTCTGACCCAATCATGACAGAGGGAAAGGTCATTTGGCCCATTGATTCTATGCTAGTTTTCAATGCAATGTCGACAAACTGTTCCACAGCTCTCTCTCACAACTTGCACTCAGCTCCCTCGGATTCTCCTTGCATTCAGCTCCACGACGGATAATTTGCAATGTCCAACTAACTCACTGGCACGTCTTTGGTATATTGGACAAAACTGGAGCACATGGAGGAAGCCAACTGAGTCATAAGGTCATAAGTGATGGGTGCAGCATTAGAACATTCGGCCCATCAAGTCGACTTCGCCAGTCAATCATGGCTGATCTATCTCTCCCTCCTAACCCCATTCTCCTGCCTTCTCCCCATAACCCCTGACGTGCATACTAATCAAGAATTAAAAATATCCATTGACGGACTCCACAGCCTTCTGTGGCAAATAATTCCACAGAATCACCACCCTCTGACAAAATAAATTCCTCCTCATCTCTTTCCTAAAGGAATGTCCTTTAATATTGAGACTATGACCTCTCGTCGTAGACTCTCCCACCATTGGAGACATCCTCTCCACATCTATCCAAGCCTTTCACTATTTGTTTTTTTTAAATATTTTTATTAGAAGCATGTGCATATCATAATACAAACATTTCTTATATATCAATCCTACTTTGCTAATAGGTGGGAGTCCAACTATCAAAATAATAGTGGTCCTCCTTTATCAATTGTATATTAAATCTGCTTCTATTTAGTTTTTTTTTATAGATAGAAAGTGAGAAATTTAAAAGCATGATAAAGAAGAATGGAATAATTTACCAATAATACAACTTTGGAGATAGGTCCGTAAGTTATAAAGCATAACTATTCATCTAATCCTGAGCTTGGATTTTAGTTAGATTCCCATGCTGAACCAATTTACCCTTTCAAAAAATCAATAAATGGAGACCATATTCTATTAAATAATTCATGTTTGTCAATTAAGACAAGTCTAGTTCTTTCCAAATGTAAGGCCTCCGACATTTCCATAATCCACATTTTAATTGTGGGGGTTATAGGACCTTTCCAAAATTTAATATTAATTTTTTCCCAATTATTATACTATAATCAAGAAAGTTTCTTTGGTTTATTGTAAGTCTTAGGCTTTGTTCTGATATTCCTAATATTATTCGTTTTGAGTCGGGATCCAATTGGGTATTGACTAATTCAGAAATTATTCTGAAAATGTCCGTCCAGAATTTTTGATTTTTATACAATTTACAAAGGTATGAGTTAAGTTAGCCTCTAAATGCTGGCATTTATCACAAATAGGAGAGATATGTGGGAAGATTCTATTTAATTTTGTTTGAGTAATGTAATCTATGTAATACTTTAAATTGTATTAAGGCATGTCTGGCATTTAACGAGCATTGATGTATATATTGTAGACTTTCGTCCCAAATATCTTTCGTTATGGGTTGGCCTAATTCATTTTCCCACGTGTGTCTATATAAATCCGTCGGCGGGACCTCACTATCTAAGAGGGTATTATATATATGAGATATTAATTTTTCTGTATTAGGATGTTTATTCAAACATTCATCAAGGATTTCTGGTTCCCTAGTTCTGTAATCTTGTGTATTTGATTTAATGTAATCTTCAAGTTGTAAATATCTGGAAAAGTTATTTGAATGTAGTCCGTAAATCTGTTGTGACTCCTGAAATGAAAGAAAAGTGCCTTTCCTATAAAGATGTCCCATCTTTTTTATTCCATAATTTTTCCATTGTGTAAAGTCTTTATCCAATATGGAAGGTTTGAATAAAGGGTTGTTTATAATGGGGAGACAGTGATAAATTATCCAATTTTAAAGTCTTTTTTAATTGTTTCCAAATTCGTATACCACTATATATTATAGGATTTTCACTATATGTTTTTTAATGCAATTTTGTGGAAGCAAACATAATCGAACCAATTTCAAAAGGCAAACAGTCTTTCACTATTTTGTATGATTCAATGAGGTCCCCCCTTATTCTTCTAAACTCCAGCAAGTACAGGCCCACTGCCATCAAATGGTCATCATATGTTAACCCATTCATTCCTGGGATCATTCTTGTACACCTCTTCTGGACCCTCTCTAGAGCCAGCACATCCTTCCTCAGATATGATGCCCAAAATTGCTCACAATGCTCCAAATGTGGCTTGACCGGCGCCTTATAGAACCTCAGCATTACATCCCTGTTTGACGGGGAGAAAGTGTAATTGATGTCTTTCATATTAGTTAACCATGGATTTTCTTGACCACAGTTGACAGCCCCTAATGGGATTGCATGTCTATCACACATCTCAAAAGAGCACAGCGTTAAGCTTCGAAGGGCAAAATTTACACGAGATGTGCAGGTCAAGTGTTTTTTTTCACAGAGAGAGCTTGATACCTAGAATGCGCTGCCAGGAGTGGTGGTAGAGGAGGACATGATAATGGTGCTTAAGAAGGTTTTGGACAGGCTTGTGAATGTGCAGCGAATACAAGGATATGGATCACATGCAGGCAGTGGAAATTAGTTTTGGTTTAGTTTAGAGAGAGTATGGAAACAGGAACTTTGGGCCACTGAGTCCACACTGACCAGCAATTGTCCATTCACTATTTCTGTCCTTCAAGCTAGGGACAATTTACAGAAGCCAATTAACCTACAAACCTGCACGTCTTTTGTATTTGGGAGGAAACCGGAGCCCCCAGAGAAAACCCACAGGGTGACAGAGAGAACGTACAAACTCCATCCAGTCAGCACTCTAGTCAGGATCGAACCCGGGTCTCTAATGCTGTAAGACAGCCACTCTATCACTGTGCCTCTGTGTTGCCTTAGTTTAACTTGATATCCTGTTGCTCTTACTTCAACTGTTGCTCTTACTTCAACTGTGATGAAGTGTTTTGAGAGGCTGGTCCTGGCCCACATTAAATCCTCACTCCCATCCACCCTGGATCAGCATCAGTTTGCATACAGAGTTAACAGGTCAACAGAGGACGCCATCAACATAGCTCTACATTCTGCACTGACTCATCTGGAGCGCCCCGGCTCATATGTGAGGATGTTGTTTGTAGATTTCAGTTCTGCATTCAATACCATCATCCCCAGCAGAATGGTAGACAAATTGTCTGTCCTGGGTGTAAATGCCAACACATGCAGATGGATCAAGGACTTCTTAGCAGATCGCCCACAGACTGTCAGGATGGGGTCCAATCACTCCCCAGTCCTGACGCTCAGCACAGGAGTGCCACAAGGTTGTGTGCTGAGTCCTATTCTCTACACAATATACACCCATGACTACACACCAACACACAGCACAAACCGGATCATTAAGTTTGCAGATGACACGACTGTGGTGGGGCTGATAAATAAAAACGACGAGTCTGCCTACAGAGATGAAGTCCAAAAACTGACTGTCTGGTGCACTAACAATAACCTGGTACTCAACTCAACCAAAACAAAAGAACTGGTTATTGACTTCAGGAGGAGGAGAGAGGAACCTGTTCCTCTTTACATCAAAGGAGACATGGTGGGGAGAGTCACTGACTTTAAGTTCCTGGGCACATACATCTCCCAGGACCTCACATGGACAGTGAACACCATCACTCTCATAAAGAAGTTTCAGCAGCGGCTATATTTCCTGAGGTCTTGCGGAGAGCAAACGTCTCACAGCAGCTGCTGCTGTCCTTCTACCGGTGCGCCGTGGAAAGCATCCTCTCCTATGGCATCCTGGTGTGGTTTGCTAGCTGCACTGTGGCTGGAAGGAAGGCACTACAGAGAGTTATTAAAACAGCACAGAGCATCACAAACGCTCAACTACCCTCCCTGGAAGACATTTACAGGGCCCGATGTTTACGTCGGGCCACAAACATCACACAGGACTCATCCCACCCTGCCAACCACCTTTTCACTCTGCTGCCTTCTGGGAGGCGATACAGGTCTCTGAATGCCCGCACTTGTAGACTAATTATCAGTTTCTACCCATGTGCCATTAAAGAACTAAACTCAAATAGATAACACTGCAGGCAACACAACACAATTCGTGGTGCAATATAAACATTTGTCTGCTGGAGTGTGCAATATAATGTGCAATATTTCTACTATCTATTTATTTATTTTATTCATTGATCTTGCTGGTAATATGAGAGTTAATGGTTGATTGTGTTTTTGTTCTTTTAAATCTTTTTATCCTGTCTTTTATTGTATACCACTGAAGGAGATGCACTGACATTTTGTTGTACAGTTGCTGTGCAATGACAATAAAACGTATTCTATTCGATTCTGCTGCTTTGCATTTGTTGTTGTATTTACAGTGGCTTGCAAAAGTATTCATACCCCTTGAACTTTTCTACATTTTGTCACGTTACAACCACAAACATAAATGTATTTTATTGGGATTTTATGTGATAGACCAACACAAACTGGCGCATAATTGTGAAGTGGAAGGAAAATGATACATGGTTTTCAAATATTTTTACAAATAAAAAACAGAAAAGTGTCGTGTGCAAAAGTATTCAGCCCCCTTTGATACCGCTAAATAATATCCAGTGCAACCAATTGAATTCAGAAGTCACCTAATTAATAAATAGATACCACTTGTGTGTAATCTAATCTCAGTATAAATACAGCTGTTCTGTGAAGGCCTCATAGGTTTGTTAGAGAACATTAGTGAACAAACAGCATCATGAAGCCCAAGGAACACACCAGACAGGTCAGGGATAACGTTGTGGAGAAGTTTAAAGCAGGGTTAGGTTATAAAAAAATATCCCAAGCTTTGAACATCTCACGGAGCACTGTTCAATCCATCATCTGAAAATGGAAAGAGTATGGCACAACTGCAAACCTACCAAGACATGGCCGTCCACCTAAACTGACAGGCCGTGCAAGGAGAGCATTGATCAGAGAAGCAGCTAAGAGGCCCATGGTAACTCTGGAGGAGCTGCAGAGACCCACAGCTCAGGTGGGAGAATCTGTCCACAGGACAACTATTAGTCGTGCACTCCACAAATCGGGCCTTTATGGAGGAGTGGCAAGAAGAAAGCCATTGTTGAAAAAAAACCCATAAGAAGTCCCGTTTGCAGTTTGTCACAAGCCATGTGGGGGACACAGCAAACATGTGGAGGAAGGTGCTCTGGTCAGATGAGACCAAAATTGAAGTTTTTGGCCTAAATGCAAAATGCTATGTGTGGCGGTAACATAACACTGCACATCACCCTGAACACACCATCCCCACTGTGAAACATGGTGGTGGCAGCATCATGCTGTGGGGATGCTTTTCTTCAGCAGGGACAGGGAAGCTGGTCAGAGTTGATGGGAAGATGGATGGAGCCAAATACAGGGCAATCTTGGAAGAAAACCTGTTAGAGTCTGCAAAAGACTTGTGACTGGGGCGGAGGTTCACCTGCCAGCAGGACAACGACCCTAAACATACAGCCAGAGCTACAATGGAATGGTTTAGATCAAAGCATATTCACGTGTTAGAAAGGCCCAGTCAATGTCCAGACCTAAATCCAATTGAGAATCTCTGGCAAGACTTGAAAATTGCTGTTCACAGACGCTCTCCATCCAATCTGACTGAGCTTGAGCTATTTTGCAAAAAAGAATGGGCAAAAATTTCAGTCTCTAGATGTGCAAAGCTGGTAGAAACATACCCCAAAAGACTTGCAGCTGTAATTGCAGCGAAAGGTGGTTCTACAACGTATTGACTCAGGGGGGCTGAATACTTTTGCACGCCACACTTTTCAGTTTTTTATTTGTAAAAAAATTTGAAAACCATGTATCATTTTCCTTCCACTTCACAATTATGCACCACTTTGTGTTGATCTTTCACATAAAATCCCAATAAAATACATTTACGTTTGTGGTTGTAACGTGACAAAATGTGGAAAAGTTCAAGGGGTATGAAAACTTTTGCAAGCCACTTGGTTTATCATTGCCATTTCCTGCTTGCTGTGTAAACTTCATCTGAATAAGGAAATGAATTGCAACCTATATATATATATATAACCATAAACTAATCTGAATTTGACTAATTTATTATTTTGACATAAAATGGCATAACCTCTGTACTCTCTTACACAACTACATATCTTTTAACTGTATCATTAAGTCTGGCGCTGATCCCAGCAATCACTTGCGGGTCAAAGGAGATGGAGGAACTGAGTGAAATCCAGGTTAGTCGGGAAGTGGTGTTGGGTAAATTGAATGGATTAAAGGCCGATAAATCACCAGGGCCAGATAGGCTGCATCCCAGAGTACTTAAGGAAGTAGCTCCAGAAATAGTGGATGCATTAGTGATAATTTTTCAAAACTCTTTAGATTCTGGAGTAGTTCCTGAGGATTGGAGGGTAGCAAACGTAACCCCACTTTTTAAGAAGGGAGGGAGAGAGAAAACGGGGAATTACAGACCAGTTAGTCTAACATCGGTAGTGGGGAAACTGCTAGAGTCAGTTATTAAAGATGGGATAGCAGCACATTTGGAAAGTGGTGAAATCATTGGACAAAGTCAGCATGGATTTACGAAAGGTAAATCGTGTCTGACGAATCTTATAGAATTTTTCGAGGATGTAACTAGTAGAGTGGATAGGGGAGAACCAGTGGATGTGTTGTATCTGGACTTTCAGAAGGCTTTCGACAAGGTACCACATAAGAGATTAGGATACAAACTTAAATCACACGGTATTGGGGGTTCAGTATTGATGTGGATAGAGAACTGGCTGGCAAACAGGAAGCAAAGAGTAGGAGTAAACGGGTCCTTTTCACAATGGCAGGCAGTGACTAGTGGGGTACCACAAGGCTCAGTGCTGGGACCCCAGCTATTTACAATTTATATTAATGATCTGGACGAGGGAATTGAAAGCAACATCTCCAAGTTTGCGGATGACACTAGTTTCGGTCTTCTAATCTGAGGAAAGACATTCTTCCCATAGAGGGAGTACAGAGAAGGTTCACCAGACTGATTCCTGGGATGGCAGGACTCACATGAAGACTGGATAGACTCGGCTTGTACTCGCTAGAATTTAGAAGACTGAGGGGGGATCTTATAGAAACTTACAAAATTCTTAAGGGGTTGGACAGGCTAGATGCAGGAAGATTGTTCCCGATGTTGGGGAAGTCCAGGACAAGGGGTCACAGCTTAAGGATAAGGGGGAAATCCTTTAAGACCGAGATGAGGAAAAACTTTTTCACACAGAGAGTGGTGAATCTCTGGAACTCTCTGCCACAGAGGGTAGTTGAGGCCAGTTCATTGGCTATATTTAAGAGGGAATTAGATGTGGCCCTTGTGGCTAAAGGGATCAGGGGGTATGGAGAGAAGGCAGGTACGGGATACTGAGTTGGATGATCAGCCATGATCGTATTGAATGGCGGTGCAGGCTCGAAGGGCCGAATGGCCTACTCCTGCACCTAATTTCTATGTATCTATGTATCTATGAAAGAGTTTGTGGCCATCTTTAAGGGTGATCAATCCATTGTGCAGCCCCTTTCAAGATGTTCTTTGGGAAAGAGACTTTTAAAATTGGTTTCTTTTTTTTTCCATTCCAATGAAGAGTCCTTGACCTGAAAAGTCAATTTTGTCTCACTCTCTGATCACCTTAAACTTTCTTTGGTTTAAAGAGATTCAGCATAATATACTGAGAAAGCACCTTGACTGATGGCGTAATTGTATTGTGTGGCAATTCCAACGCCGGAGGCTGCAGAGGTGGTGGCCTCATCCCGATCTATCAGGGGAACAACACATCTCACCATAGAAAGTATCTATATGAATCATCTCAAGTATGTGCCATCTGTCATCGTCCATGTCCACTTCTTACTGCTTCCGCCAGGCTGAAGGCTCACACAATCAGCTTCATACCAGCTACTTTCCCACAACTTTCAGGTGTTTGAACCAACCTGCATGACCCAAATCCGGACTTGGCAACGCAACATTTCGGACCACTTCTTGCACTACCATGAGTTCGTTTTTCTCATTGTGAACACTGATGTCCTGCTTTTCATATATTTTTTATTGTTCTTGCCTTTGACCTCTTGAGGAGGAAGTCAGAAATGTTCTCATAGAAGTTCATGACACAGTTTTACTCCGTGCTGTTCATGATGTCAATGGCCAAACAAATTAACTTTTATTGAATACTTTAATTTTTATAAAAATAAGTGCAAAGTTTATTTCGTCTGATGAAGGGTCTGATGACTTGTTGCACACGGAACAGGAGTGCGTGTAGAATGAATGGGTGTGGCATTATATAAGGACAAATATGCAGAAGGACAGCGAAACTGGGAGGAGACGACTTCTCAATCAATGTTTGAAGCATTCATTCGTGGTAAATGTGACCAGGTAATACCAACAGCAATCTGTCTCCTGCAGATAATTTCAAAGCTTCTCAACATCAATGAAAAGAAAATAATTGCAAATCGCAGGTAATTCAACGCCGTCGCGAACTCGTTTATGTTATTATGTTTTAGAATCAAATAAAACTGTTCGTGCCTGAGAAAACACCCTCGCGATAAAAGCAGATACAAGGAACCACAGATGCTGGTTGACAAAGAAAAAGACACAAAGTGCTGGAGTAACTCAGGGGGTCAGGCAGCATCTCTGGAGAACTTGGATAGGCGATGATTCTGGTCGGGACCCTTCTTCAGACTGAGTGTGGCGTGGAGGGGTTTTTGAGGGGTAGATATTAGTATCTTTGGTAGATATTGGTGCCCCTAGAAACAGTATATCCGACCAACCACCACCACAACCTCTCCAACCACCACAATCAGTCTGAAGAAGGGACTCGACGACAAACTCCATCTTATCGATGTTCTCCAGAGATGCCGCCAGATAAAAGCTGCGGCTTTGAACTCTCGGAAGTAAACTGTTCGATGGAGGGCTGATTCATAGAACTATTATTTCATGTGTTTTCGACAATATTTAAATCACGGGGCAGATCATAGATTGACATTCACGATGAATGGCGTAACGCGAAATCAATATCACATGTTGATCAATAAATCGGACGACTGGCGGGAAATTGCGGAGGATGCGTGCGGATGTTTTACCCGGGGTCTTCATGGGTTCAGGGACCAGAAAATTAGACTATATTGACATTGGAACCAAGTGCAAAACTTGAGAGCTTCAGCAGAAGTCATGTAACGAGACGGCCGGGTGACCATTTTCTAACAGAACACTGTACTTAACGTAGTGAAGAGACAATTACATACGAAACGTAACTAACTTCATACCAAAGATACTCCTCCAGTCCTTTGCCACAGTTTTACTCCCACTGTCATTTTGTAAAGTTAACGTGTGAAGCCACGGGCGGAAACTCTCGAGCTCTTAATTGTTTTCTTAGTTGTAGATGTACACGGGAGTGCGGGGCCCTCCAACATGGACAAACAAGCTACAAAAATAAACACTAATGTCGGACGATTCCTGATCGTGGCGTTGCTGGCAGTGGCATTGATGTTTCTAAACTTGCGGCATATAAAGGTGAGTAGAAAGATAAAAACTAAAGGGCCTGTCTCACCAGCATGCGACTGCATGCGTCTAGCGCCACCACCTAACTGGTGACTTGAGGCGCGGGGCCGGTCCCACTTCCAACCGCGGGGCCGTGTGGAGTCGTGCGGGGCCGTGTGGAGTCGTGCGGGGCCGGTCCGGTCCCGACATCAAACTCACCAATGAGCTGGGCAGGAGGCGGGCCGACTCAATCTGGACGTCGCACGGCGTCGGGCTGTGACATCAAGACGCTGCGTTTGGCGTCAAGCCACTGCGTACATAGAAACATAGACAATAGGTGCAGGAGGTGGCCATTCGGTCCTTCGAGCCAGCACCGCCATTCAATATGATCATGGCTGATCATCCAACTCAGTATCCTGTACCTGCCTTCTCTCCATACCCCCTGATCCCTTTAGCCACAAGGGCCACATCTAACTCCCTCTCAAATATAGCCAATGAACTGGCCTCAACTACCTTCTGTGGCAGAGAATTCCACAGATTCACCACTCTCTGTGTAAAAAATTATTTTCTCATCTCGGTCTTAAAAGATTTCCCCCTTATCCTTAAACTGTGACCCCTTGTTCTGGACTTCCCCAACATTGGGAACAATCTTCCTCCATCTAGCCTGTCAAACCCCTTAAGAATTTTGTAAGTTTCTATAAGATCCCCCCTCAGTCTTCTAAATTCTAGCGAGTACAAGCCGAGTCTATCCAGTCTTTCTTCATGTGAGTCCTGCCATCCCAGGAATCAGTCTGGTGAACCTTCTCTGTACTCCCTCTATGGGAAGAATGTCTTTCCTCAGATTAGAAGACCGAAACTACGCAATACTCCAGGTGTGGTCTCATCAAGGCCCTGTACAACTGCAGTAGAACCTTCCTGCTCCTATACTCAAATCCTTTTGCTATGAATGCTAACATACCATTCGCTTTCTTCACTGCCTGCTGCACCTGCATGCCTACTTTCAATGACTGGTATACCATGACACCCAGGTCTCATTGCATCTCCCCTTTTCCTAATCGGCCACCATTTAGATAATAGTCTTCTTTCCTGTTTTTGCCACCAAAGCGGATAACCTCACATTTATCCACATTATACTGCATCTGCCATGCATTTGCCCACTCACCCAGCCTATCCAAGTCACCTTGCAGCCTCCTAGCATCCTCCTCACAGCTAACTCTGCCCCCCAGCTTTGTGTCATCCGCAAACTTGGAGATGTTGCATTCAATTCCCTCGTCCAAATCAATAATATATATTGTAAATAGCTGGGGTCCCAGCACTGAGCCTTGCGGTACCCCACTATTAGAGCCTGCCATTCTGAAAAGGACCCGTTTACTCCTACTCTTTGCTTCCTGTCTGCCAGCCACTTCTCTATCCACATAAATACTGAACCCCCAATACCGTGTGCTTTAAGTTTGTATACTAATCTCTTATGTGGGACCTTGTCGAAAGCCTTCTGAAAGTCCAGATATAACACATCTACTGGTTCTCCCTTATCCACTCTACTAGTTACATCCTCGAAAAATTCTATATGATTCACCACTTTCCAAATGTGCTGCTATCCCATCTTTAATAACTGACTTTAGCAGTTTCCCCACTACCGATGTTAGACTAACTGGTCTGTAATTCCCCGCTTTCTCTCTCCCTCCCTTTTTAAAAAAGTGGGGTTACATTAGCTACCCTCCAATCCTCAGGAACTACTCCAGAATCTAAAGAGTTTTGAAAAATTATCACTAATGCATCCACTATTTCTGGGGCTACTTCCTTAAGTACTCTGGGATGCAGCCTATCAGGCCCTGGGGATTTATCGGCCTTTAATCCATTCAATTTACCTAACACAACGGCGTCAAGACGCTGCGTGCGGCGTCGAAGCGGTGCGTGCAGCGTCGAGATGGTGCGTGCGGCGTCGAGGTGGTGCGTGCGGCCTCAAAGCAGGCCTTTGCCGCTCGGAATTTTTGAACACTGTCAGTTTTTCGGAGCCCGCGCGATGTCGGGACCAGCTCCGCACAACTCCATACGGCTCCGGAGATCGAAGTAGGACCGGCCCCGCGAGGCCGCACGGCTAGCGCGACCTCGTTAGGTCGCACTAGCCGCATGCAGTCGCATGCTCGTGGGACAGGCCCTTAACGCTCATGCCACCACGCATTAAATTGATAACTGAAAAATAGAAAGATTAAATGAGAACTTACCGTTTGAAGTTTGATCTTGAAGTACCAGATGGGCATCAGCCAGGGGTGGGATGTTGACCGCGGTCAGGATGATGGAGGTGAATTCCCTCAGTAGGTAGAAGGAATGGCACTTCACAGCCAGGTGTTCCAGGTGTGGAGAGCAGAAGTTGGACAGGACTGTCATGTCTGAGCACCACACAGAGTTGACCATGAGGCAGACACCCCCTCCTCTCCCTTTCCCAGATGCGATGGATGGAGAACCGTTCAGGCTGGACTGTTCAGTCTGGGGAGCTGGGGGTGAGCCATGTCTCTGTGAAACAGCTCCCTCAGCTCCCTTTGGTTAAGCAGCCTTGCCCTTAATTCCTCCACTTTATTTTCAAGGGCCAGTAGGATAGTAGGGAGAGGGGATCGAAGTCACCTGCGCTTCAGTCTGACCTGAAATCCTGCCCGTCGGCCACGTTTCCGGACACAATTTAGCAATGTTACAAAATTTTGAGATTTAAAAAATCAAGTCTGCAATTTATCCCATCAGATAACACATAAAAAGAAGTTTAATTTGACACATAATTCACCTTCATATCTTCAGTATTAAACAAGTTATGGCCATTTTTATACTCGGAAATTACCATCTTGTTCCCTATTGCTTTTGCATTGACAACACAAAAGCTGTGATCGAGGACAGTCAAAAGCCCATAACTTTCTTAAAAATTAAGAGAACTGAATGAAATTTTCAGTTATTATAGATTGAAGCATTCTGAAACAAATTAAAACATCTTACTTGGATGACCTGAAATTAAAGCATATAATTAGTTAATTACCTAATTGTAGTCAATTACAAAATTGACCTTTGTGACGGAAATAGTAATAAACACCCAGACTGACTTGAAAATTCAAAAATGTGATATTCTCAAGATCAGAACTTTAATATTATTGTATTATATGCTGTAAGTCCGCAACAGATAGGTAAATAAATTGCAATTTCTAGAAATAGACCAAGTCTTTATGGAGAAGATCAGTTGCTAGCTGGTACATTGGCATATCATAATCAGTAGCATCATCATACTCCTCAGACTGTAACTCTGTACACCTTGTTTTTCCTCAACTTTTCAATTTTGGCATTGTAAACTACAAGTTTTTGCTCTTCAAACCACGCATGACATGCCTTTCTGCCCACTACTTTCCCATTAAGAATGTCCTGTAGATTCCATTTCTTAAGAAAAGGATCTTTTTTTTAAATAGCCTAAATATCCAAATAACAAACTAATCCGATTCACACAAGAATTCACAATATAGCATGGTTTTTAAATCTCACTGTCATGAATTCATATGCCAGATGGAAGGAATTTGATGTTTAATTCCCATAAATTAATCTAGAAACATCCACTCAATATAATCAAAATGTTTATTTTTTTGCACAATACATGGGACTAAAACTGATATTTAGTATAAAAAATATTGACTATGGGTAGACAATAAAACAAAATATAGACGATTTAGATTGTCCGTTACGGCACTGATTTCTGTCGTTTCTCTGATCCAGGTGAGTTGAGTGAAGCTATAAATAATTCTCTTCTGTTGAGCTGCTGGCAAAATGTCGCCACATGCAGGCGCCATCTTTTACGGGTACCTTTCTGAATGGCAGGCAGTGACTAGTGGGGTACCGCAAGGCTCGGTGCTGGGACCTCAGCTATTTAAAATATATATTAATGATTTGGATAAAGGGATTAAAAGTAACATTAGCAAATTTGCAGATGACAAAAAGCTGGGTGTGAACTGTGAGGAGGATGCTATGAGGATGCAGGGTGACTTGGACAGGTTGGGTGAGTGGGCAGATGCAGTTTAATGTGGATAAATGTGAGGTTATCCACTTCGTTGGCAAAAACAGGGAGGCAGATTATTATCTAAATGGTGCCAAGTTGAGAAAAGGGGAAGTACAACGAGATCTGGGGGTCCTTGTTCATCACTCACTGGAAGTAAGCATTCAGGTACAGCAGGAAGAGAAGAAAACGAAGGGCATGTTGGCATTCATTACAAGAGGAGGTGAGTATAGGGGCAAAGAGGTCCTCCTGCAGTTGTACAGGGCCCTAGTGAGACCAGACCTGGAGTATTGTGTGCAGTTTTGGTCTCCAAACTTGAGGAAGGACATTCTTGCTATTGAGGGAGTGCAGTGTAGGTTCACAAGGTTAATTCCTGGGATGGCAGGACTGTCATATGTTGATAGATTGGAGTGGGTGGGCTTGTATACTCTGGAATTTAGAAGGATGAGAGGGAATCTTATTGAAACATATAAGATAATATGGGTTTGGACACATTGGAAGCAGGAAACGTCTTCCAAATGTTTGGGGAGTCCAGAACCAGGGGCCATAGTTTAAGAATAAGTGGTAAGCCATTTAGAACGGAGATGAGAAAAAACTTTTTCACACAGTGAGTTGTTAGTGTGTGGAATTTTCTGCCTCAGAGGCGGTGGAGGCTGGTTCTCCGGATGCTTTCAAGAGAGAGTTAGATAGAGTTCTTAGGGATAGTGAAATTAAGGGATATGGAGAGAAGGCAGGAACGGGGTACTGATTGTGGAAGATTAGCCATGGTCACATTGAATGGCAGTGCTGGCTGGAAGGGCCGAATGGCCTACTCCTGCGCCTATTGTCTATCTTTTTTGTTTGTTTATGATTTAATCTATTGAGTACTGTGTTGCAAACCTGTTGTGCTGCTGCTGCCAGTAAGAATGTCATTGTTCCGTTCTAATACATATGACAAGAAAACATTCTTGAATCTTGAATAATAATATTCTAATCACGTTGTAAAAATTCTGTGATTGAAACAAAAATTTGAAATTTTTAGTCTTAATGATTATAAATGCTGTAGAACTATTTGAAAAAAAAATTCATTGAATTTGCTGTTTTCCATAGTTCGCGCAATTTTCAATTTCCGGAGCAAAGTCACTGTGGAGCAGTTACCCAGCTCCGAAGAATCATTCCACACTACCGCAGGAAGTAAAAATGCCAAAGACTGAATGGATTCACAAGCTGGTGCAGTATGGCTATCAGAATCATAGCTTCACCCTTGAAGAAAGAACAGAGGGTACAGTACTGATGAAAATGATTGAATGGCCAATGCCTCCCGATCCCAGTGTGCCCTTTAGGAAAAGCACCGACCCATTGCATACTTGCTTTATCATTTTAAATTCTGAGAAGACTTTCCACGTTGGAGATCAAATGCAGGTGATGCTGCGAATGTTTGACTTTGATGGAAATCCAAAACTATATGGAGGTGGCTATCTGCAAGCGCGGGTTCACACCCCTGAGTTAAAGGCTGGTTCAGCAGGAACAGTTATAGATAACCAAAATGGATATTATTACATTAATTTTACTTTATCTTGGCCAGGAAAAGTCCAAGTGTCAGTTTCCCTAATTCATCCCAGTGAAGGGATCAAAGTACTAAAACGGCTGCGTGAAGAACGACCAGATCGAATTTATATGAAAAGCACTTTCAAGGCTGGAGCAATTTCAAAGACTACTGTTTGCAATGTGTTTTTGACTCCAACTAAACCACTATGTAACTTTACTGATCCCAGGACAGGAGAGCCTTGGTTCTGTTACAAACCAGAAAATCTTCCGTGTTCTACTCGAATCAATCATGCTGTAGGTGGATATATAAGAGATGTTTTAATCGGAGAAGAGAGGCTATTTATCCAAAGGTATTCCACCTACATTTTATCTTTTATATTTTGATATTTCCATTTAGTGTTTTCTGTTTTTATTTCACATATCTAGCATCTGCAGCTTTTTGCTTTTAAGTTCCTGTTCATTTTGGTTCTTTATTTATGGAGTTCTTATTGATTTATAGTATTTATTAACTTATTAATAAAAATTTAGTTAGTCCAGTTTCCTCTCGTCTCCCAAGTACACGCTGGTTGGTAGGTCAGTTGCTTATTATTAAGGCTGCCTTAAAACACATAAAGGTGGATAAATCTCTGGAGCCTGACCGAGTGTATCCTAGAACATTGTGGGATGGGAGGAAATAAATTGCAAGGGTTCGGGCAGAGATATTTAGTTCATCGTTAAATATAGGTAAGGTATCGGAAGACAGAAGGGTGGCTAAAGTTGTGCCTTTATTTAAGGATAGGCTAGGGAACAATAGCCTGGAGAGCCCAACATCAGTGGTGGGAAAGTTACTGAAGGGAATTCTGAGAGATTGGATCCACCAGCATTCGGAAAGGCAAGGACTGATTTATAGATAGCCAGCATGGCTTTATGCATGGGAAATCGCATCTCCTAAATTTGATTGAGTTTTTTCAAGAGGTGGCAGAGGATTGACAAGGGCAGGTTAGTAGACATTGACTGCAGGGTATTTAGTGAGGTATTTGATGAGCTCCCACATGGTAGGCTGGTCTTGAAGGTTAGATCACATAGGATCCAGGGTGAGCTAGCAAAATTGAATACAAAATTGGCTTGGTGGTAGAAGTCAGAGAGTGATAGTGGAGAGTTGTTGATCAAATGGGCTGCCTGTGACCAGCGGTATGCCACAGGGACCTCTTGATTCTCAACTATATGATTTAGCTGAACGTGTAGGTGGCATGGTTACTAAGATTGTGGATGAGACCAAAATTTTTGGTATAGTGAAGTGAAGAAGGTTATCTAAGATTACAACAGGCTGTGTATTAGCTTGGGCTGGGGACTGACAGATGGAATTTAAGTCGGACAAGTCCTAAGTATCTCACCCTGGAAAAAAGATTCTGATAATCTGGCCTATTATTATCTCTCATAAATTAACATAATTCTATCTTTTTCTTGCGTATGGCGTGCACAGCCTAAAGTTGTAAGACAACTTGTTCTGTTTGATCTGTTTGTGCATGCCAGGTTGATTGCATTCGTTGAAACAGGGTGGACCACGTGAAGGTTGCAATCCCTCACCCCAACATAATTCTCTCAGGTAGCCCGTCAGCTTCTGACATTCCAGAGAAAACAATCCAAGTTTGTCCAACCTCTTCTTATAACCAATGGTCTTTATATTTAAATGATACTGTTTATTTTTATTTATGCTACCAATGTGATGATATTATAATGAATGCTTCATGGGCTCAGGTAAAATGTATTTTTATTTTGTCTGTTTATCATTTTTCTCTACTCTCTATTTGGTGGGTACTTTTTACGTGCAGGGGTTCTGATCCATCCTGACAACATTGGTCTTATTACACATTTGTTACCTTGCACAACCGTCTTGTAATTTGTCTTTAATTTTCTAAATGGTTCCTCAGTTGAACCCCCACTACCTTGGTCCACTCCTTGAAGTATTATAGGGAGGTATTTTATTTTCCAGCACAAAGTTAAGTAAGCCTTTCAATGTGGAACTGGTTCCTTCTCCCTAGGTGTTTACAGCAATTAATATGCAGCCTGCATTTGCCCCACAGTGGCACACAAGCCATGGGTCTATCCGATGTGTTCACAAACAGAAGTAATCTCCATGGAGAGTGATGTCCGAACAAGGCCACATTGTTGCTCCAAAACGTTTCATAGTCTTTTTCACCACAATGTTGCACCTTATCAACAAAAGACATTCAGTTGGAATGCAGCAAATATAGTCTTTGCAGGGATAGGTTTATACTGGCAAACCCCTTTGGCTGTTAATCACAGCCATACTTTATTAACTTTGTTGTCTGATTCCCTGAAGGTATACTAAGGTACACAAAAATGCTGGAGAAACTCAGCGGGTGCAGCAGCATCTATGGAGCGAAGGAAATAGGCAACGTTTCGGGCCGAAACCCTCTTCAGACTGATAGGGGGTGGGGAGAAGAAAGGAAAAAAGGCGGAGGAGGAGCCCGAGGGCTGAGGGATGGGAGGAGACAACCAGAGGGCTGATGAAGGGTAGGGGACAGCAAGGGCTAGCAAAATTGGGAGAATTTAATGTTCATGCCCCCAGGATATAGACTGCCCAAACGGAATATGAGGTGCATTTCCTCCAATTTACGGTGTTGCTCGCTGTCGCCATGGAGGAGACCCAGGACAGAGAGGTCGGATACGGAATGGGAGGGGGAGTTGAAGTGCTGAGCCACCGGGAGGTCAGGTTGGTTATTGCGAACCGACCGGAGGTGTTCGGCGAAACGATCGCCAAGCCTCTGCTTGGTCTCACCGATGTAGATCAGCTGGCATCTAGAGCAGCGGATGCAATAGATGAGGTTGGAGGAGATGCAGGTGAACCTCTGTCGCACCTGGAATGACTGCTTAGGTCCTTGAATGGAGTCGAGGGGGGAGGTGAAGGGACAAGTGTTGCATCTCTTGCGGTTGCAAGGGAAAGTGCCCGGGCAGGGGTTGGTACGGGAGGGAAGGGAAGAATTGACGAGGGATTTACGGAGGGAGCGGTCTTTGCGGAAGGCAGACATGGGGGGAGATGGGAAGATGTGGTGGGGTCACGTTGGAGGTGGCGAAACTAACAGAGGATCACTTGTATGTGACGGCTGGTGGGATGAAAGGTGAGGACTAGGGGGACTCTGCCCTTGTTGTGAGTGGGGGGATGGGGAGAGAGAGCAGTGTTGCAGGGTATGGCAGAGACCCTGGTGTGAGCCTCATCTATGGTGGAGGAGAAAAAACCCCGTTCCCTGAAGAATGAGGCTATTTCAGATGCCCTGGTGTGGAACGCCTCATCGTGGGCCAGATGCGGCATAGACAGAGGAATTGGGAGTGTGGGATGGAGTCCTTACAGGAAGCAGGGTGGGAAGAAGTGTAGTCCAGATAGCCATGCGAGTCAGTGGGTTTATAGTGGATGTCAGTAAGAAGTCTATCACCTGCGATGGAGATAGTGAGGTCAAGGAATGGTAGGGAAGTGTCGGAAATGGTCCAGGTGTATTTGAGTGCCGGATGGAAGTTGGTGGTGAAGCGGATGAAGTCAGTCAGTTGTGTGTGGGTGCAGGAGGTGGCACCAAAACAGTCATCGCTGTAGTAGAGGTAGGGGATGGGCCCCTGGTACGTATTGAACAAGGATTGTACCACGTACCCGACAAAGAGGCATGCGTAGCTGGGGCCCATGCGAGTGCCCATAGCTACGCCTTGTATTTGGAGGAAATGTGAGGAGTCAAATGAGAAGTTATTGAGGGTAAGGACCAGCTCTGCTAGGCAGAGGAGGGTGTCAGTGGCCGGGTATAGGTTGCTTCTCTGGTTGAGGAAAAACCGGAGGGCTTTGAGACCATCCTGGTGGGGGATGGAGGTGTACAGTGACTGGAAGTCCATGGTGAAGATGAGGGGGTGAGGGCCTAGAGAGTGGAATGCGCGCAGACGACGGAGAGTGTCTGAGGTGTCGTGAACAGGTATACTGAGCACTGCTTGAGGCTGACTTGCAGAGTTTACGCTAACTCATCCAGCTTACCGTAACTTAACCCAACTAACAAGTTCTCTGCAACTCCTTCTTGTTGTTAAGACATCTGCGTTGTAATGATGAGATGATCAGTTGACATGTCCATCCAAGGATGCTGACTGAAACCTCTGCAATGTGGGGGCTCAATTGATGTGGTGACAAAGAAGGCACTGACACAACTCAATCTTTATTAATATTCATATCAGTTTTAAATGAGTTAAACTGTTATAAAGATAGTTAGATCTAGCTCTTAGGGCTAAAGGAATCAAGGGATATACTAATTTTAGATGATCAGCCATGATCATATTGAATGGTGGTGCTGGCTCGAAGGACCGAATGGACTACTCCTGCACCTATTTTCTATGTTTTCTATGTTCTATGTTTCTAAATTTACAGGCATTTAACTAAACCATTCAACAAGAGCTTTGTAACTCTTTATCACCTATTTTACTTCGGAGTCACGTGAGTGACTACGTGAAGAAGAACCCGTCCAGACTGCACATGCATAGCGTGAGCAAAGGTACTAGAGGAGCAGTATCTTTGAGCGTGAGTGCCGATGTGTTTGGAGTGAGCAGAGCGCCTCCAAACCGGTAAGTAAAAAACCTGAAGGTAAGTGTTTACTTACGTTTTTCAGGTTTATTTCTTAAGAAGACGTAGTGGAGAAAACACAAGTCATAATGAAGAAATATTGTAGAGGTGTACCGCAGTGTACTCGGATAAGACCGCGGGTGTGTGAGTAGCGGGCGCCCTTTTCAAAAAAAATTTAAAACGGTTACTGTTTAGTGCCATGAGAGCGCATAAGAAATAGAGGTGGCCATTAGAGAAGTCAGACCGGAGGATCCCCGATTCAGGTAACTAGTCTGTTATATATTTAAAACCTAGTTGCAAGGCAGTGCAGAGAATGCCTGGTGAATGTCCAGGTTTAGCGTTGGCCTAAAGGAGAGCCAGAGTATGAAGTGCCTGTGGAAGGTTTGGGCTTAGTGTTGGCCTAGAGAAGGCCAGTGTATGAAGTGCCTGGGGAAGGTCCGGTTTAGCATTGTCCCTGCAGGGTCAGTGCAGGGAGTGCCTGGTGGAGGTCCAGGTTAGCGTTGGCCTAGAGGAGAGCCAGCGCATGGAGTGCTTTAGAAGGTCCAGCTCAACGTTGGCCTAAGGGAGAGCCAGTGTAGGAAGTATTTGGGAAAGTCCGGTTCAGCGCTGGCCTACAGATGAGAAAGACAGAAAGGTATCGGAAGACAGAAGGGTGGCTAAAGTTGTGCCTTTATTTATTGGAGTGGATAGGCTAGGGATCTATAGCCTGGAGATCCCAACATCAGTGGTGGGAAAGGTACTGAAGGGAATTCTGAGAGATTGGATCCACCAGCATTCGGAAAGGCAAGGACTGATTTATGGATAGCCAGCATGGCTTTATGCATGGGAAATCGCATCTCCTAAATTTGATTGAGTTTTTTCAAAATGTGCCAGAGGATTGACAAGGGCAGGTTAGTAGACATTGACTGCAGGGTATTTAGTGAGGTCTTTGATGAGCTCCCACATGGTAGGCTGGTCTTGAAGGTTAGATCACATAGGATCCAGGGTGAGCTAGCAAAATTGAATACAAAATTGGCTTGGTGGTAGAAGTCAGAGAGTGATAGTGGAGAGTTGTTGATTAAATTGGCGGCTTGTGACCAGTGGTTAGCCACAGGGATCTGTTGTTTCTCAACTATATGATTTAGCTGAACGTGTAGGTGGCATGGTTACTAAGATTATGGATGAGACCAAAATATTTGGTATAGTGAAGTGAAGAAGGTTATCTAAGATTACAACAGGATGTGTATTAGCTTGGGCTGGGGACTGACAGATGGAATTTAAGTCGGACAAGTGCTAAGTATCTCACCCTGGAAAAAAGATTCTGATAATCTGGCCTATCATTATCTCTCATAAATTAGCATAATTCTATCTTTTTCTTGCGTATGGCGTGCACAGCCTAAAGTTGTAAGACAACTTGTTCTGTTTGATCTGTTTGTGCATGCCGGGTTGATTGCATTCGTTGAAACAGTGTGGACCACGTGAAGGTTGTAATCCCCCACCCCGACATAATTATCTCTGGTAGCCCGTCAGCTTCTGACATTCCAGAGAAAACAATCCAAGTTTGTCCAACCTCTTCTTATAACCAATGGTCTTTATATTTAAATGATACTGTTTATTTTTATTTATGCTACCAGTGTGATGATATTATAATGAATGCTTCATGGGCTCAGGTAAAATGTATTTTTATTTTGTCTGTTTATCATTTTTCTCTACTCTCTATTTGGAGGGCACTTTTTACGTGCAGGGGTTCTGATCCATCCTGACAACATTGGTCTTATTACACATTTGTTACCTTGCACAACCGTCTTGTAATTTGTCTATGATTTTCTAAATGGTTTCTCAGTTGAACCCCCACTACCTTGGTCCACTCCTTGAAGTATTATAGGGAGGTATTTTATTTTCCAGCACAAAGTTAAGTAAGCCTATCCATGTGGAAGTGGTTCCTTCTCCCTAGGTGTTTACAGCAATTAATATGCAGCCTGCATTTGCCCCACAGTGGCACAGAAGCCATGGGTCTATCCGATGTGTTCACAAACAGAAGTAATCTCCATAGAGAGCGATGTCCGAACAAGGCCACATTGTTGCTCCAAAACGTTTCATAGTCTTTCTCACCACAATGTTGCACCTTATCAACAAAAGACATTCAGTTGGAATGCAGCAAATCTAGTCTTTGCAGGGATAGGATTATACTGGCAAACCCTTTTGACTGTTAATCACAGCCTTACTTTATTAACTTTGTTGTCTGATCCCTCTGTCAAACCAGGGAAGGTATACTGAGCACTGCTTGAGGCTGAGTTGCAGAGTTTACGCTAACTCATCCAGATTACCCTAACTTAACCCAACTAACAAGTTCTCTGCAACTCCTTCTTGTTGTTAAGACGTCTGCGTTGTAATGATGAGATGATCACTTGACATGTCCATCCAAGGATGCTGACTGAAACCTCTGCAATGTGGGGGCACAATTGATGTGGTGACAAAGATGGCACTGACAACTCAATCTTTATTAATATTCATATCAGTTTTAAATGAGTTAAACTGTTATAAAGATAGTTAATCTAGCTCTTAGGGCTAAAGGAATCAAGGGATATGGGGAAAAAGCAGCAAAGGGGTACTGATTTTAGATGATCAGCCATGATCATATTGAATTGTGGTGCTGGCTCGAAGGACCGAATGGACTACTCCTGCACCTATTTTCTATGTTTTCTATGTTCTATGTTTCTAACTTTACAGGCATTTAACTAAACCATTCAACAAGAGCTTTGTAACTCTTTATCACCTATTTTACTTCGGAGTCACGTGAGTGACTACGTGAAGAAGAACCCGTCCAGACTGCACATGCATAGCGTGAGTGCCGATGTGTTTGGAGTGAGCAGAGCTCCTCCAAACCGGTAAGTAAAAAACCTGAAGGTAAGTGTTTACTTACGTTTTTCAGGTTGATTTCTTGATAAGACGTAGTGGAGAAAACACAAGTCATAATGAAGAAATATACCGCAGTGTACTCAGAAAAAGACCGTGGGTCTGTGAGTAGCGGGCGCCCTTTAAAATTTTTTTTTTAAATGAATACCGTTTAGTGCCATTAGAGCGCATAAGAAATAGAGGTGGCCGTTAGAGAAGTCAGACCAGAGGATCCCCGATTCAGGTAACTAGTCTGTTATATTTAAAACCTAGTTGCAAGGCAGTGCAGAGAATGTCTGGGGAATGTCCAGGTTTAGCGTTGGCCTAAAGGAGAGCCAGCGTATGAAGTGCCTGGGGAAGGTCCGGGCTTAATGTTGGCCTAGAGAAAGCCAGTGTATGAAGTGCCTGGGGAAGGTCCGGTTTAGCATTGTCCCTACAGGGCCAGTGCAGGGAGTGCCTGGAGGAGGTCCAGGTTAGCGTTGGCCTAGAGAAGAGCCAGCGCATGGAGTGCTTTAGAAGGTCCGGCTCAACATTGGGCTAAGGGAGAGCCAGCGTAGGAAGTATTTGGGAAAGTCCAGTTCAGCGCTGGCCTACAGGTGAGCCAGTGTGAGCAAATGCTTGGTTAAAGGATGCGTTGGTCTACAGGAGAGCCAGCGCCAACTATATCTGGAAGTTAGCGTTGGCCTACAGGTGAGTCAGCGCTATCAGCACCTGAAAGAGGGCTGCCTATGATGGGCCTACAGGAGAGCCTGCACGGAGAGCAACTGGAAGGGTTGCTATGTGTAGGCCTATGGGAGAGCCAGCGCTAAAAATACTTGAAGCTTGAAGTAAATTCGCCCCTCCATGAGGAGGATTATGTCATACAAAGATTCAAGTAAACGGATCATATGAGGACTAGAGCCCAATGCAGAGCCATAGGACCAGAGTTGGCACAATATATCAAAGTTGTGGTTCCAAAAAGATGAGGGAACCATTGGGAGATAAATAAACTATGTCAATAAAATACTTACTCTCCAAGCATCTCCAGGTTCTAACCAGGTATGAGCTGTCTACAAATATAAAAAATGCAGTATTGAGCATTATAAGCAAGTCTCAGTGGGGGAGAGGGCATTGAAATTACTGGTCAGGCATTAAGGCTTTTTTGACCAAAGGTTGGATGGAGAGCATGTGTCTACATCACAACAAGGTTGAATTAGCACTCATGTGTAGTGCGCTCTTTCAAATAACTGTATTTATAAAAGTGCTATAAAACCTAATATATACCTTAAGTTTGGGGACTCTGTACACCATCTAATATTTATATTGCCTAATAATCTGTTTTTAGAAATCTAACCAAAAAAGGTATGATCCTGTGTGATTGACAGATCAAATTAAGGCAGTTTTCCCTACCAATATGTGGTGACTGGGGATAGTAAAGTATCAATTTTGTCTTTCCCATATGTGCGTTATTGGCGCACTCCTCCTGAGATATGTGGAGGTTATAATATTCCACTAAGATCAGGGGATAACAATTGCCATAGGCAAACCCTGAGGAAGAGGTCTGGTTCTGTAATAAACATAGTAAATGTTTTACATTTACAAGTTGGGGAAGATTACAATTCTTGCTAAAACTTGGCTATTTGATATATTATACTGTACAGTATTGTGGGGTTTAGAATGTAGTTCTACCCATTTTTGGTTTCTCTTACTTAGGTATTTGAAACCAGACACATATTTCTCAAAATATGAGAATATGTAGATTCAGAAAAAACATGAAATATTGTGAAAAAGAGATGATTAAGAAGTCAGTTCACCATTACCATCAATTGATGCCAAGTATGTTATGAGAGCAAATAAGGATGGTGGGTGTAGAATTATTCTAGATCTGAAAAATGTTAACTCTTTTTTGTACAGTATAATAAACGGTAACATTTGTTAATGTTATGCAGCCAATTTCAAAAATATGCATTTTACCATGTGACTGTATGGTAATAATAATAGATATTTTAATTTTAACTGGATATGTCAATTATGGCAATTTAAAGCATTGTATTAATGTTTAGTTTCAGCCCTGAGACTATTTGACAGGTTGTTGGATCTAATAGTAGCTTTACTAAGAACTCAGGTCTATTGCTATATTCTGATTGTAGGAAACATTCGGACTACAACAGAACCATGAGTGTTAGAATCAAGCTCACTTTGGAAATTTACTAACCATCAAGATAAATCTAAACAGTTTCCTAACACAGTTATTGATTTTTGGGTTCCATTATTAAATTCGAACACATGATTGTGATTCGACTACGGATTAAGGCTGCATTTAAGTGGAAGTTGTATATAGCTCATTATAGAGCATCAACCATTGTATAAAGCTCATTATAAGAGCATTAATCCTCACTTAGGCATTTAATTGGAAGTGGTAATAAGCTCATTACAGAGCACCAACCCTCAAATAGGCAGGAAGCAAGCCTGCTTTACAAATTTTTGCTTATTTTCAGCTGTAGAATTTAGACTGCAGCATTTTCAGAGTTTACAGTAAGCATGGATAGAGGAATGGATAATACAATTTAGGGCAAGTTTGCCAGGCCATGTATTTCCCAGTTGCAGTTATTACTGGAATATTAATGAATCAGGAGTGTCTCAAATGCCTCCAGAGAGATTCTGGCTGAACACCTTCCATTATGCTACACATTAATTGTAGTGCTCTAAGTTGAGATCATACTTATAAGTATTTTCAGTTGTGGAGGTACATGGAATTTGGAGAAAGTACCTTTTTGATCCAATAACAAGGGATCATTAATGAAAGTTTTAGGAACAGTTATGGCCTAAAGCTTATTGCTCTTATATGCAAAGTTTGCATGTTTAAATATAGATTGACACCACGGAATAGAAAGTATGTCAATCATTCGAGTAGTATGTCAATATCTTGTAATAGACTGGCTACTGTGATCTGGATCTGGTGTTTACCAGAAATATTTGATTGGCAATCTACCTATGAGGTAGATTCAATATAGTTGAAGACTCAAGATCAAGTAAATCAATGATAATACAGAATGGATGTTGGATCGTGACAAATTTAATAATATTGTTGCACGATTGATGACTTGTTTGTATCCAGACTTAACCACCAATTACCTAAATATATGTCATAGAGCCTTGCTGCATTGGGGTAAAATGTTTGTATACATTTTTTCCATTTTGTCTCATTTAACAGTATATACAGAAGAGCAAACAGGATTCCGCTTCGGGAGTACTGGTGGTACCAGATTGGATCTACAAAACCATGGTACCCTCAGGTGTTAAAAATGATCACAAAGCCTCTTATGATTTCCAAACAGAATTAATCTGTTTGTGCACTCTATAACTGATGATTCACATCCTTTACATAATTGTATTGGTTGTTGATTTACAGATTTTAAGGAGTGACATTTATCGGAAGAGGACTATCAGATGGTATTGTGGATATTATTGCAATCTGGAGGGATATTACCCAGAAGTAGTACATTTCTTACATAAGGAAATGGGATATGTTTTGCTTAAGCAGAATATTACATATCACAATATAGACATATCAGTAGAGTTCTGTAAACTCTTTATTTTATTAGCACTTAAGCTATAATGCTATGAATACGGCAAGGAGTGCCGTTACTGCATATCTATGGAGGAATCAGAATAAAATGTTGTAGGGTTACACCCTTTGGACTGCAGATTTATGAAAGGATATTTCAATTCTAAATCTCTTAGACACAGGTATACAATAATATGGAATGTAAGAGATATGTTATATTGTTTTTTGTTAATGGACTCCTATTACAGTGCTGTCCTTGGCTTGAATTACCATTAAAGAAGTCAAGCTCAGGGGACTGGTTCATGCACAGAGAGTGCAAATATTGCAGAAAGTAAGAATAGACATGATGGAAAGAGCAACAGTTACTGTTGTGTTCTATGTCTATGAATTGCTTAAACAGAGTAGATGTGGAATCACAGGATGTAAGTTGGGGTTTTCAGCATATTCTATGGATCCACGTCTATGTGTGGTATCACATTTACAATGTTAGATTGAAGCTATCAGAACCTTAAAGAGGTTCAGTATTAGCATTTTGGTAGCCACAACGAGCTGCATAAGAAAGTGTCGGTTTAGACTATTTTTAAAATGGCAATAGCATGTGTTGCTTGATGCAGGTATTGATACTGACATATTTAAATCTTATTTCACCAGGGCACCATCAAGATTGACGGCCAAGGAATTGGATGTTCTAATAGAACATATCCTCGTGGCTGCAGTCATAAGTGAAAGAATTCACAAGTATTACCATAAGGAGATTATAATACATGTGGTTATTTGGTGGTGTTATTTTTGGATTTAGTATTAAATATTCCTCTTGTGATAGAGGGGTTACAATTATGGTGATAAATTAACCATTAACTGGTTGCATCCATGTTATGGTTGTGCATTGTTGATTGTTTTATTTATTTAGAGTCAATCAATGCAGTGAGCGCCTAGATTTGAATCTACGGCGTGAAATCACAGAGCTTTGAAATCTTCACGTAGTCACTCAAGTGACTCCGAAGTAAAATAGTAAGATTAAACGAGAACTTACCAGTTTGAAGTTTGATCTTTATTTTATGAGGAGTTACGTTGAGGGACTACGTGCCCTCTGCTCCCACCGTTGTAAAGATCAAGCTGGTAGTTCTAGTCTTTACGTATCTTACTATCATACTTCAGTAATTGTTGTCTGTGATTTCACTCCGCTGCTTTGAAGATTGACGCGTGTGCGGTCTGGACGGGTTCTTCTTCACGTAGTCCCTCAACGTAACTCCTCATAAAATAAAGATCATACTTCAAACTGGTAAGTTCTCATTTAATCTTACTAATTTACTGATATAGCTTTTCCTATCTTGCTGCCCAATAATTGAAACAATACTTGGACTTGGATTCCAGATGTAAGATGAACTGGTTGTGATTACTTCAATGGGTTGTAATCTTCTCTGAGTTAAGAAGTCAGGGTTCGCCTTCTGTGTCAGTTGTCCTCGAGTAATATCACTCCTGGTGTATGATGTTTCCACATCAATCTTCTAGAAGGCTGGGGGTCCTCAAATCCCAAATGAGACAATTGGAAATTGGAGCTTTGATTTGATTGCTCCTGACAATATTCTCACATGGGTATCATAACTAAGTCTTCCTACATTGCTATTTCATCGTTTTAACCTGTACATCTGGTTATTCCTTATTGCTATAGTGATAAAGCCCTTTTTCCTGAGTTTGATGCCTTCGTTACTATCGGATTTTCTTGACTTAATACAACTAAATGGTCACTGTTGTATTTTCACTTCATTTTGCCTCTGAGCCTGGAAACCCTCTGAGAATGATGTTAATATCTGCTTACTGAATAGACTGTTACTCTGCTTTTCCTTCTATCATGAAGATCTGATTACAGTCTGTCCCACATAGTTTAATCGCCATCGATGGCCTTTTGCAACAGTTCCTGATTCTCTATTCTGTGTCAATATTCCTCCAGTTAAATTGTTGTTAATTATTTTGGTCTTCTCGGTAAACTTTGTAGACCATGAGCTGAGCATGTGTCAAGTAATCAAATGGAAAATAATGTCCAGTCTATGTTTCACGTTTGAGACCCTGCATCAGTTTCAATCTGAGACGACTATCCCTTTGGCTCCACAGATCAGCTTGACCTGCTGAGTTCTTCCAGCAGTTTATTTTTTGGTTCCAAATTCCGGCATCTACCATCGCTTGTGACTACCATCTGTTCTGGAATGATTATTTTCAACAATTGTCTCACAATAACTTGCTTTGTAGAAGTTTAGTTGCTAGCCATGTGGTTGCAATAGAGACATACAGCTGCTCATACTTAACTACATTAAACTCCCTTAGCAAGCCCTGAGCACATTTGCTCAGCTGATCAAGACCCTGCCATAGTTCTTGATACGCATGTTCATTGTTTATGAAATTACCTATTTTATCATGCCTTGTACATTATCATCCAAATCTCAAGCAGATGACAAACTGCGATGGACCCCATACTGATCCCTGAGGCACACCACTATTCAAAGACCACCAGTCCAAAAAGCAACCTTCTACCACCTTCTTCCTACCATGAAGCCAATTTTGTTTCCAGTTAGCTATCTCTCCCTGGATCCCGAGCGGTCTACTCTTCCAGAGCAGACGATTATTGGTTAACCTGCTACAAAGGCCTTGATAAAGTCTATATAGTCTACATCTACAACCCTGTCCTCATTAACCTTCATAGTTGCTTCTTCAAAAAAATAATCAAATTCAGTTGTTTCCATGGAACAGGAGACTGAGTGGTGATTTGAGGTGGATTAAATTATGAAGGCCCTGGAGGAGGAAATAGAAAGAGACTCTTTTCCTAGCAGACCATAAAAATGTAAATGAGTTACTGGAACATTTACTGGATATGTGAAGTTTTGTCACCCAAATGCGCATGAAAAGCTGTGACCTGCCAGGCTTCGGACCTTGTTCTAGAAAACGAGTTTTGCTTGAATTGTGAATAATCTCTGATTATCCTCTAACCTGATGTTTTAGTTGTTAGTTACAGAGTCTGATATTTTAATAAAATCAATTGTTACCAGTAGAAATGTAATTTAACGTAGATCAATTTGGATTTAGATGGATTTGCTAAATTACAGGTTCTATACTATTCAGAAGATGACATTTGAAGCTAAAATTGTGGAAGCTACGTTAATTGTGTTGGGCTAGGTTGGATAAGTAGATTATTTGTATGACTTTCTTAGACTGTCCTTTGTATGCATTTTATATTGACACAGTGACTTAATGAATGGTATTAACATTTGCAGTAAAGTCAACATCAACATGCCCATATTACCCTGTGCCATGGGTTATATAATCGTAGAGCCGTCACCTCAACCAAGTAAGATCATTTTCAATCTTGTCTAAAAAAATTATGGTCTAGTGTATTGGAGGAAATAATAATAGAACAGTGAAGCAGTTCCTCGCTATAAATATGCAGACCTTACAAACAAAATATAACTTTACAGCATATGTAGTTCTTTCTTGAATTTGAAGAACATTTAAGTTATAATTTATTCAGCAAAATGTATAAGTTCCAGGGCTAGTATTGATTCAATATTATGCACCTGTCACTTCTCAACCAATACAATCCATTTATTCTTATAGGAGATATGGTTGCCAATTGTATTTTTATAATTTTAATAGATGGTTGAAAATATAATCTAAGATAAAACTGCATTTTTCTGGGACTAAACCCTCTTTCCTGGTGTGGACCATCAGTAGTGGAGGCAGATCATCACCCAACATACATCTAGTCAGTGCAGCTCTTCCATTGAGTTCACCGAGCCAGATCTCAACAGCAACTGTACCAATAAATGAAGGTGTTAACTTTTTGAACAGTAAAGGTATGGGCTTGAAGTACTATTGGTTAACGTGCTACTAATCACTTTGGTGATATGAAATTTTAAAGTAGCAATTCCGTGACCTCCTCTGGCAGTTCATTCCAGAGTGAAAAATATGCCTCTGAGATCTTTCTCTAACTTTAGAATCCTCTAAGTTGGGATAAATACTGGGTGTTCACTTTATTGCTGCCTCTCATAATTTGATATACTTTATTAAAGTAACTCCATCTGCAACATTTTACAAGGTTCTACTATTTACTGTGCAAGTCCTGCCCTGGTTGACATACCAAAATGCAATGTATCACACTTATCAGTTAAATTCCATTGGCCAGTCCTTAGCTCACCTTCCCAACTGCTCTATTCTGTTATGTACTTCAATATTACTGTGAGGTTTGAGAGAGCATAGGGTAAGAAGGATCTCGGGCATCATTTTCACTCTAGAATGAGCTGCCAGATAAGGCTACAGAAGAAGATACAATTGCTACTTTAATAAAGATAGAAATTGATCGGAACGGTTATAGGCTAAATGTGGGCAAATGGGACTAGCTCAGAATCCCAGAATGATCAACATGGACAAAGTAGTCTGATGAATCTGTTTCCATGCTCTAAAGCTCTGTGATTCAGTAGAATATGGAGAAAATGAGCTCTGTTGTGTAAGTATTACTCACTGTCCACCATATCAGCTATTTAGGTGTAAATTTACTAACAATGTTATATAACAGCATTGGATCCACAATGACCCCAGGCAACTGGTCACAGGCCTTCAATCAGAAAAACAACCTCTACAAATACCCTTTGTCCTCCAAACCAATTTTGAATCCAATGTCTAGCCTACCTTGGAATCCATATGATCTGATCTTGCAAACAAGCTTACCAATGTGTGATCTTGTTAAAGGCTTTGCTAAAGTCCATAAAGAGAATATTCATTGCCCTTACCTCATCAGTCATTTGTTGACATCGAAAAAAACCTGCCAGATTCATGAGACACGATTTCCCACAACCAAAGCCTTACTGACTATTCTCACCAATTCTGTCCCTTAGAATCCCTTCCAACAACTCTCCCACCACTGGCAGCTGGCTCGCTGGCCTGTAGTTCCCTGATTTATCTTAGAGCCTTTCTCAAATAATGGTGCAACATTAGCCACCCTCCCAGCTTACAGAAATTCATTTCTGGCTAATGGATCTTAACAAAGGAACCATTCACCCAGCTGGCCTGGTGCCAACCCAATTGACATAACATTGTTCACGTACTGCTCAGATTAGTTTACTTTGTACATTCTGTCCATGGAAATTATACCTAACCACTCAAATATGTGTTGATACCCAAAGGCAAAATGTTTCTCTTTAGATATGTTAAGGGAAAAAGAATAGCAAAGTCAAATGTGGTTCCCTTGAAGGCAGACACGGGTGAAATTATTATGGGCAATAAGGAAATGGCAGAAGAGTTGAATAGGTACTTCGGATCTGTCTTCACTAAGGAAGACACAAACAATCTCTCAGATGTACTGGAAGACAGAGGATCTAAGGGGGTAGAGGAACTGAAAGAAATTTTCATTAGGCGAGAAATAGTATGGGACTGAAGGATGATAAATCCCCTGGGCCTGATGGTCTGCATCCCAGGGTCCTCAGGGAGGTGGCTCTAGAAATAGTGGACGCATTAGTGATCATTTTCCAATGTTCAATAGATTCAGGATCAGTTCCTGTGGATTGGAGGATAGCTAATGTTATCCCACTTTTCCAGAAAGGAGCGAGAGAGAAAACGGGGAATTACAGACCAGTTAGCCTGATTTCGGTGGTGGGAAAGATGCTGGAGTCAATTGTTAAAGAAGTAATAATGGGGCATTTGGATAGCAGTAAAAGGATAAGTCCAAGTCAACATGGATTTATGAAAGGGAAATCATGCTTGACTAATCTTCTGGAATTTTTTGAGGATGTGACAAGTAAAATGGATGAAGGGGTGCCAGTGGATGTAGTGTATCTAGACTTTCAGAAAGCCTTTGATAAGGTCCCGCACGGGAGACTGGTGACTAAAATTAGAGCGCATGGTATTGGCGGTAGGGTGTTGACATGGATAGAAAATTGGTTGGCAGACCGGAAGCAAAGAGTAGGAGTGAATGAATCCTTTCCAGAATGGCAGGCAGTGGCGAGTGGAGTGCCGCAAGGCTCGGTGTTGGGGCCGCAACTGTTTACCATATATATTAATGATTTGGAAGAGGGAATTAGGAGCAACACTAGCAAGTTTGTGGATGACACAAAGCTGGGTGGCAGTGTGAACTGTGAAGAGGATGTTAGGATGTTGCAGTGTGACATGGACAGGTTGAGTGAGTGGGCAGATGTGTGGCAGATGCAGTATAGTATAGATAAATGTGAGGTTATCCACATTGGCGGCAAAAACAAGAGGGCAGATTATTATCTCAATGGGGTAAGGTTAGGTAAGGGGGAGGTGCAGCGAGACCTGGGTGTCCTTGGAAGTTGGCTTACAGGTACAGCAGGCAGTGAAGAAAACTAATGGTATGTTGGCCTTCATAACAAGAGGATTTCAGTATAGGAGTAAAGAGGTTCTTCTGCAGTTGTATACGGCTCTGGTGAGACCACATCTCTAGTATTATGTACAGTTTTGGTCTCCTAATTTGAGGAAGGACATCCTTGTGATTGAGGCAGTGCAGCGTAGGTTCACGAGATTGATCCCTGGGATGGCGGGACTATCATATGAGGAAAGATTGAAAAGACTAGGCTTGTATTCACTGAAGTTTAGAATGATGAGGGGGAATCTTATAGAAACATATAAAATTAGAAAAGGATTGGACAAGCTTTTTTTTTTTTTTTAATATTTTTATTTTATTAGAAGTAAGTACAATTGTATACAATCATATTTTCATAATACCTTTTATGTACAGCTTCTTATTTTTTAAATTTTTTGAAATAAAGAAGAAAAAGAAAAAAGTTAGATAATGAAAAATAGAAAAATGTGAGATATATAGTGTGTGAAAAAGAAAAATAAAGAATGAAATAAGAAAGTTGAGACATAGAAAATAGAAGAAAGAGAATAAATGAAAAAAAAAGAAGAAAAGAAAATAGAAGGAGATCATTTATAATCTTGACCATCCGCAGTCACGGATTAGCTTTTACACCTGTTTTGCACCATACGTTTCCAAAAAGACGACAAATGGAGACCAACTCGTTATGAATTGGTCAAATTTATCTATTAGGAGGAATCGCATTTCCTCAAGATGTGCGGTATCCAACATACTTGCAATCCACATTTTGAGCGTTGGTATTGGTGTATTTTTCCAAAATTTCAATATTAATTTTTTTTGCTATTATTAAACCATAATTAAAAATTGACTTTTGAGATGAGCTCAATTTGTTCCCGTCTTCCATTACCCCAAATATAATCAATTCATTATTGGGTTCCATTTTTGTCTTAAATAATTTTGTAAATATTTCGAAAATATCACTCCAAAATCCATGAAGTTTTATACAAGAAACAAAAGAGTGTGTTATAGTTGCTTCTTGGATTAAACATTTATCGCAAATGGGCGATATATTTGGATAAAATTTATTTAATCTTGTTTTTGAGTAATATAATCTATGTAAAATTTTAAATTGGATTAGATTATGTCTTGCGTTAATCGAACACTTGTGAATGTATGTCAAATACTTTTCCCATGTAGCCTTCGTAATTTTTATCAATAATTCCCGTTCCCACTCTTCTCTAATTACCTCGGTCACAGGTAAATCTATATTTAAGATACTATTATATAAATATGCTATTAATTTTTGTGTATCAGCTTTTATATTCATTACTTCTTCTAGTAAATCAGGAGTTATTTTTTGATATCCCTGTATGTATGTCTTCAAAAAATTACAAATCTGAAAATATTTAAAATAATGAGTGTTTTTCAGTTTAAATTTTAATTGTAATTGTTGAAATGATAATAAATCTCCCATTTCATACATATCCCCGATCCTTTTAATTCCTAAACTTTCCCATTGATTATATATTTTATCCATCATAGATGGTTTAAATAAAGGATTATTCGCTATCGGTGTTAACAATGATAGGTTTCTTAATTTTAAGGATAGTTTTATTTGTTTCCATATTCTTATTGTATCTTGTATAATTGGGTTTTTCTTATATATTGTATTGTTCATTTTTTTCGGGGAGAAGAGGATTGCTCCTATATTACAAGGATAACAATCCTCTTTCTCCATTTTTATCCATTCTGTCTGTTGAGTTGAACTATCCAACCAGTAAATTATATTCTTAATATGTATTGCCCAATAGTAATACAAAAAATTAGGCTTGTATTCACTGAAGTTTAGAATGATGAGGGGAATCTTATAGAAACATATAAATTTAGAAAAGGATTGGACAAGCTAGATGCAGGAAAAATGTTCCCAATGTTGGGCGAGTCCAGAACCAGGGGCCACAGTCTTAGAAAAAAGGGGAGGTCATTTAAGACGGAGGTGAGGACTTCCGGTGGCGCCATGGAGCACTGAACAGGCGCAGCATTTAGCTCCGCTTCCGAAAAATGTGATAATTCGCTTAAAAAGCCGGTTTGGAAGACGTGACCAATTTAGAGCTGCCTGACGTCATCAGAAATCACCACGAAAATAACGGTGGTTTACGGTACTTTTAAATGAGAAAATTGATTCCTCCCCAAAGTCCACACAGACCCATTACAAGACTTCTTTGAAAGAACAGAAAGCATCTCAAGAAGCATCTGAAGAATTACCCTCTGAAATGGCTACAAAGTTCTCAAAGGCTGAAATGGCTACAAAGGGGAAAGAGCTGGAAGAAATAAAGCAGTCGGTAAGAGAGTCGTTAATGAAAGATTATGCTGTTATATTACATGGTGAGATTGCTGAAGGGAATGAAAGTATGAAGGAGAACATTAATCGTGAGAATCAGAAAATTATTGACTCAATAAATATTTTAAGTAAACGAATTGATGATGTTGAAGAGGATTTCATTGTGAGAATTGATCGGGTGGAAAAAGATTGTGAGGAGAAGTTTGACTCTATTCTCCAAACTACCACAGCATATAAGACTGCTGTGAAAGATATGGAAACATCGTTGAAAGAAATGTCTGAAAATATGCAGAGAATGAAGAAAGATCAGGAGCGAGTCTCGGGGCAACTGGCTAAAATGACTGATAAATGCCTTGATTTGGAAGCACGTTCAAGACGGCAGAATTTAAGAATAGTTGGAGTGACATAAGGAAAGGAGGGGAAGGATACTCGCGAGTTCGCTGCCAATTTACAAGTATTCAATCTGCCTGTCAAACCGATAATAGACGTGGCACATCGGGTGCGAAGAGTTCAAAGGGAAGGAGCCCCCCCCCGCCCCGAGACAGATCATAGTGAAATTTATGACATTTCGGCTTTGGAAGATATTATGAAAAAAATCCAAATTGTAATCTCCCAAAATTTAATCTGCTGGAACAAGAGGAATTAGGAGCTCAGGTTTCAATTAAGGAAATAGAAGAAACAATAAACAATAAACTCACTGAAGAATGGTAAAACACCAGGACCGGATGGATTTATTAATGAATTTTATAAAAGATTCTACGAGATAATCTCACCACGGTAATATAAAATGTATACATACGCTTTCAAAGAACAAACATTACCAGAAACATTAGCGGAATCAACGATTACACATACCAAAAAAATATAAAGATTTAGAAGACCCTGGATCATACAGAGCCATCGCACTGTTAAATACAGATTTAAATTATTAGCGAAAACTTTAGCAAGAAGACTGAGTAAATATGTTAGCAAATTAATAAATGCGGATTAAACGGGGTTTATACCCAAGAATTACCCATGCAATAACTTGAGATGTCTGTTTAATATAATGCACTCATACAAAACTGAAGAGCAAGACTTATCAATTATTTCACTGGACGCAAAAAAAGCATTCGATCAAGTGGAATGGGATTACCTCGCTGAAGTATTGCAAACATTTCAAATGGGAGAGAATTTTATTTCATGGGTGAAATTATTATATGACAAGCCGACTGCTAGAATATTAACTAATAACATGCTGTCTCCGAAATTTCAACTATCCAGGGGCAATAGACAGGGATGTTCATTGTCACCACTGCTATTTGCTCTTGTAATACAACCCCGAGCTGAAATCATAAGAACACATCCGAATATCCATGGTTATAATACAAAATACTCAAATAATAAAATATCATTATACGCAGATGATGTATTATTGTATATTACAAAATCACAAATCAGTATACCAAATATACTAAATTTAATAGAGGAATTTGGATCCTTCTCAGGATATAGAATAAATTGGAATAAAAGTGAAATTATGGCGATAAAACCTCAAGACTCACCACACCTTTTAAAATTCCCTTTTAAAATTGCTACAGAAAAATTTAAATACTTGGGAATTGAAATCACAAGAAAATATAAATCTTTATTCAGTGCAAATTATATGCCCCTACTTACCTAATTAAATGCCCTGATCAAATTTTGGAAAACACTTCCGATGTCCTTAATGGGCAGAATAAACGCTATAAAAATGATCTTCCTACCACAAATTTTAGATTTATTTCAATCAATACCAATATATTTACCTACAAAGTTTTTCAAAAAATTGGATTCTGATATCACAAATTTTATATGGGACTATAATCCCACAGTAATCAAAGAAGTCATTTGTGTAAATCTAAAGAATTTGGTGGATTAACACTCCCTAATTTTTTGTATTATTATTGGGCAGTAAATGTCAAAAATGTAATTCACCTGTTGGACAATTCTGCCCAGCGGGTGGATTGGATTGTAATGGAGAGAGAGGATTGTTCCCCTTTTAATATCGGAGCGATCCTTCTCTCACCAATAAAATTGAATAACACAATATATAAGAAAAATCAAATTATTCATAGTACTATTAGAATTTGGAAACAGGTAAAATTAACCTTTAAATTAAGAAACCTATCGCTTCTCTCTCCTATAGCTAATAATCCGTCGTTTAAACCATCCATTATTGATAAATCACTTACACATTGGGAAGGAATAGGTATTAAAACGTTCGAAGACATGTATGAAACTGGAAATGTTTTATCATTCCAACAACTACAATTTAAATACAATCTGAGAAGTAATATTTTCAAATCCGTGGTTATTTGAAAAAAAAAACACAAGAATACCAAAATTTGACTCCAGACCTATTAGATGAAGCTTTGAACAGAAAGGCGGACTCAACTAACTTAATATCATACTTGTATAATACCATCCTAAAGATAGAAATACCATCATCCGATAGAATTAGAAGAGATTGGGAACAAGAACTATCTATAAAAAATTCGAAAGAGAGTTGGGATAAATATTTGCTATATGTGCATAAATGCTCGATCAATGTAAGACATATTCTAATCCAATTTAAAATCCTACACAGATTATAATATTCGAAAACTAAAATCTTTCCAAATGTTTCCCCCACTTGTGATAAATGTTTAGCTCAAGATGCTACTATAGCACATTCCTTTGTTTTTTGCATAAAAATCCAAAAATTCTGGAATGAAATCTTTGAAGTTTTTACAAAATTATTCAAAATAAAATTGAAACCGAACGCAGAATTGATTATTTTTGGAACAATGGAAGTCGGCTTTGAGCTGACTTAGTTCCAAAAGAATTTCCTTAATTATGGCCTAATAACGGCAAAAAAACTCATAGTTAAATTCTGGAAAAATGCTCCCACACCAACGGTAAAAATGTGGATTTCAAATATGTCCGAAACGTTACACCTTGAAGACATGAGATTTGTCCTAGCAGGCAAATCTGACCAATTCTTAAGGATTTGGTCTCCATTTATCAACTTATTACAAGCATAGGGTGTGACATAACCTCAGGACCTGGTGAGGGGTGTGTAAAGATATGAAGTAGGAACATGCCTTTTACCTTATCTTAGTTTACTTTCTTAGATTTTCCATTTTTATATTTTTCTTTTTCTTTTTTTTCTTCATTCTACTTTGCGTACTTTGTCTTTACGGGCTATTTCTTTTCACTTTCTCACGCACTTACTATCTTATCTAACCCTCTATTTCTCTTTCCTTTTTTCGGTTACTCTCCTATTATTAAAGTTTAAAACAAGAAGTGGTACATGAAATGTATGATGTTATTTCGGGCATGTATTATTGTACTGTACATTACTTCTAATAAAAATAAATAAAAAATAAAAAAAAGACTGAGGTGAGAACAAACTTTTTGACCCAGAGAGTTGTGAATTTATGGAATTCCCTGATACATTTGAATTTGAATTTTGAATTTTATTTTTGTCATTCAGACCTTTCGGTCTGAACGAAATTTCGTTGCCTTGCAGTCATACATATAATAAAAATGACAAAAACACACAATAAACACAAATTTAACATCCTCCACAGTGAGTTCACCAGGCACCTCCTCACTGTGATGGAAGGCAAAAGGCTTCACGTCTTTGTCTCTTCCCTCCTTGTTCTCCCTCTGTGCCGAGGCGATCCAGGCGATGGTAAGTAATGTCAGTCTCGCGGCTGAATCAAGCTGAATGGGCCGGTTCAAACTCCGCGGCCCAAGGTGGTCGAAGCTGCCGAAGCTGCCGCCCTCCAGTCCAGCAGCTGTTGCGGGAGCTCCAGAAAAACAGGTCACCAACTTGTGACCTGCGAGCTCCCGACGATGTCGTCCACTGGACCCGCGGCCGAGCCTCCGAGCTCGGACCGCCGCCGGAACGCCGCCATGCCGCCACAGCTCCGAGGTCGGGTCAGGTCACCGCTGCCACCGGAACGCTGCCACAGCTCCGAGGCCAAGTTGCCGGAACACCGCCACAGCCCCGAGGCCGCCATTAGGCCTCGGCGCAGACAGGGAATACGACAAAAAAAGTCGCATGCCCCCGAAGGAAGAGACCAACAACATGTTTCTCCCCCCCACCCACACACATACACAACCTAATGAAACAAAATTAACTAAAACAGGAAAAAAGAACAACAACAACAACAACAAAAAAAGAAAGGAAAGAACAGACGGGCTGCAGGCGAGCGGCAGCTGCTAAGGTAGTGCTGCCATCTTTGAAGGCAGTGGAGGCCAAATCACTGGATGGATTTAAGAGAGAGTTAGATAGAGCTCTAGGGGCTAGTGGAGTCAAGGGATATGGGGAGAAGGCAGGCATGGGTTATTGATAGGGGAGGATCAGCCATGATCGCAATGAACGGCGGTGCTGGCTCGAAGGGCCGAATGGCTTACTGCACCTATTTATTATGTTTCTATGTTTCCCCTTATTTTCAGCCACAGTTCTTGACGAATGCGTCCGGGGAAAACCAATGTCTACACCACCTGGCTTTTATTATAAGGACCAGTGGATGTCACTGACCTGCAATATTAGTCGCTTCAACACTCCTGCAAAAGTTACCGAGTGCCTTCGAAGGAAAAAAGTTCATCTGTTTGGAGATTCCACTATGCGTCAGTGGTTTCTATACTTGACTGCATTTGTTCCAGGTTAGTGTGATTCATCACTCTATACAGATTTGTCTGGCTTATTTGTCTATCCGTTTTATATCCAAATACAAAACTGAAATAAGGAAAAGAGTTAAATGAGAAAGGAAATGAGAAATGTCAGCAATTGTGTGAGTAGCCAGTCTTAAATGTGGTACTAAAAGAGAGCAAGTAGATCAGTTAAATGAACCAAAGTAATTGTAGACAATCATCTTACTGAAATAGTGTGGAACAGGGCGGAGATGGGTGTAGAAGTGATTTCCAGAAGTGCAATGCCAAGGACCCTGACGCAATGGTGTCGAACGTTATATGACCTCAGGAGCATAGTCAAGGTCAGATAGACAATAGACAATAGGTGCAGGAGTAGGCCATTCGGCCCTTCGAGTAAGTACCGCCATTCAATGTGATCATGGCTGATCATCCCCAATCAGTACCCCGTTCCTGCCTTCTCCCCATATCCCCTGACCACTATTTTTAAGAGCCCTATCAAGCTCTCTCTTGAAAGTGTCCAGAGAACCAGCCTCCACCGCCCTCTGAGGCAGAGAATTCCACAGAGGATTTCCTCATCTCCGTTCTAAATGCTTTACCCCTTTTTCTTGGCCCTTGGTTCAAGACCCCCCCCCCCCCCAACATCGGGAAAATGTTTCCTGCCTCTCGCGTGTCCAAACCCTTAATAATCTTACATGTTTCAATAAGTTACCCTCTCATCCTTCTAAATTCCAGAGTATACACGCCCAGCCGCTCCATTCCCTCAGCATATGACAACCCCGCTATCCCAGGAATGTCCCACTTGCCTTCTAATTCCTAATCATGTCATTCCTAATTGTTCAGTTCACATCCCACTTGATCCTCAACCTACAACTTCTTTTAATTTACAATGGTATAGATGGTTCCCCAGTAGAAACCTCCTTTTTCTATTATTGGACAGCTAAGAAGTCAAGGCTAGCCAAGGCTAGACAGCTGAGATGGATTCACACCGCCACTTGATCTTTCATTCACTGTCACCAGTTTAAATACCGTAGATGTGTGAGTTAGATGTGGTATTTGCATCTAGCAAGTCACCAGGCATACAGTATGTAGTTTGCAGCCAGACAGGGAGAAATGGTAGCCAGGAGACAGCTTACTGCAGAGGACCTTGCTGAAGACAACAGTTGGGCAGCTTATGGAAGTGCAGAAGAAGATGGCAAAGTGCAAAGTGCTGGCATAACGCAGTGGGCCAGGCAGCATCTCTGGTGAAAAAGGGTGAGTGACATTCCGAGTGGGGACCCTTCTTCAGACTGAGAGTAGGGGTAGGTGTTATGAAGACCTGGAGCCAAGAAAAGACCAGGACCGATCAGGGCTGGCTACAAATGACTCTCAGACAGGGCGGTACCCTGGTAGGCCCACTGTTGGCTAGGGAAGGTGTGATCTCAAGAGGGAAGCAATGTGGAGACTGGGGAACTGGTTAAATGACTAGGTTGAGGAAGCAGGGGAGAGGGGAGTGGAGTGAAGTATAAGTATAAGTTACTTAAAATTAGCGAATCATCATTCATACCACTGGGATGTAAGCTACCCAAGTGAAATATGAGGTGCTGTTCCTCCAATTTGCGAGTGGCCTCACTCTGGCAATGGAGGAGGCCCAGGACGGAAAGGTCATTGTGGGAATGGGAGGGGTGTTGAAATAGTTGGCAATAGTAAGATTAAATGAGAACTTACCAGTTTGAAGTTTGATCTTTATTTTATGAGGAGTTACATTGGTGATTAAGTGAAGAAGCCCTGCCAGTCGGCATGCGCGTCAATCTTCAAAGCAGCGGTGTGAAATCACAGGTAACAGTAATTGAAGTAACATAGTAAGATCAGAAACCTAGAACTACCAGATGACCTTTGTGAGAGAGAGTTGGGAGTGGAGGGCACGTAATCACCAATGTAACTCCTCATAAAATAAAGATCAAACTTCAAACTGGTAAGGCCTCGTTTAATCTTACTATTTTACTTCGGAGTCACGTGAGTGATTCCGTGAAGATTTCAAAGCTCTGTGATTTCATGCCGTGAGAAACGAGTCAACACAACCACAACTGCTTCATTGACAGATGAGGGAAACATTGATAATGCATACAGACATGACATAGATTTAAAACATGCTGATGCTGTTTAATGAACAAGTAATAATAATAGTAACCCCTCTCACCCGGAGGGAAACTATAAATAGAACCTAAAATAGAGTTGACAAATACCACTGGTCTGGCAATGGGTTATTATGAAATGTTTGGAAGTTCGTTCGTTTGACCATGCTGCAGCCGTTAGGATGTGGTGCAGCGGAACGTAAATAACCTTTGCTGCTGACGTTGTAGCAGCCCTGGTGGAGTGAGATTTGGAAATCAGTATCTACTCCTGCATAAATCAAACCCCGTTTTATCACCTGGAGAAGGTCTGAACGGATACCTTCTTATAAAGTTTTTTGTAGCTAACAAGCATTGCTAGTTCAGAGCCTCGAAGGCTCTTGGTGATCTTGATGTATTGTTGTATATGTGTGCCCTCACATAACCGAAGGTCCCTGGGTATGCCATGAAACTAGTTTGAGACCTGACGCCCCTTCTGCTCTGCTTAATTAAATCATAAAAATGATCTTGATGACTTTATTTGAAGACCCGACTGATGAGGCAAAATGGAAGAAGACATAAAAGAACATTCCTCCTCCTTCTAGCGAGAATGTATCTCTCGCCACTGTTATGCCACATATTTTTGCAACCGGTGAATAAGCATGAAAACAACATATCAATATTCAGTGTTCCATCGAACCAGAATTTCATAAATACTGTGTGATCCAACACCCATTCTGTGTTGTCATTGATCTGTACTTGATGATACACCAGTGGCAAATGAGATTAGGTGAACTATTACAGGATACTTTTACTTGATTGCACCCATGTGACTAACACATGCCACCACCATAGTGTATCAACTTGAAGTTGAGCATGCAGATTATGCAGATTCACTCAAACACTCTTTAACCCATAGAATGCATGTAGTGTCGATAGATAGTTGATACCAATAACTGAAGAATTGGTAACTCATGTAAATGTCCTCCACCTCCAAACTAGAGATGACATTCGCAATTTTCCATGTTAGAGCCCTTAGCATGAGTTTGCAATATAACTGAAATTTTACTGACCAAACTACTGGAGCAATGCTGAATACTGTTTGTCCATCATTGTGACGTTGGAAGGACATTATTGCCATAGAGGGTGTGCAGAGAAGGTTCACCAGACTGATTCCTGGGATATCAGGACTGTCTTATGAAGAAAGACTGGATAGACTTGGTTTATACTCTCTAGAATTTAGGAGATTGAGAGGGGATCTTATAGAAACTTACAAAATTCTTAAGGGGTTGGGCAGGCTAGATGCAGGAAGATTGCTCCCGATGTTGGGGAAGTCCAGGACAAGGGGTCACAGCTTAAGGATAAGGGGGAAATCTTTTAAAACCGAGATGAGAAGAACTTTTTTCACACAGAGAGTGGTGAATCTCTGGAACTCTCTGCCACAGAGGGTAGTCGAGGCCAGTTCATTGGCTATATTTAATAGGGAGTTAGATGTGGCCCTTGTGGCTAAAGGGATCAGAGGGTATGGAGAGAAGGCAGGTACGGGATACTGAGTTGGATGATGAGCCATGATCATATTGAATGGCGGTGCAGGCTCGAAGGGCCGAATGGCCTACTCCTGCACCTAATTTCTATGTTTCAATGTTTCTATGTTTCAGCTGGTAATAGCATCGGTGTGTTAACAATTACCTACATGGCACTTGAGAGGTTGCCACTTTGCACAATGTCAGTTCTCCCACTTGCACAGCTGAATCACAGCTACTATATTGCCAATTACTCTTGATGAATAGAAGGTTGCTTTATAACAACAAGGCTGTTACAGGTTTCTATTAACTCCAATCTCTTGCCCCAGGGCGGAGTCATGGGCTAATTAATAGTTAAAGGTAAATCCCAATGACCAACAAGTCTATTTGGTAACAACTTAAATTTAACTGGATGTAGGAGCCCAATTTCTCAAATATAGTTTGAGGCTGAAACAGTTGATTTTAGCAAAATACAGCGTTAAAATATAATCCAGTCAAGACATAACAAGTGTTTTTGAACTCTGAGTAGTCAAAGCACAGATTTTAGTAACTTAGTAAATAACCTGGGTAAATAATTATCCCATTTTGCAATGCTTTACTGTTATCATTACTGTTATCATACTGTTATCATTGCCTCATCATACAATTGCCTCCTGATAATTTCAAATAAACCGATGATCGCTGTAAATGGGAACACCCTATGAAATCAGTTGTTAGTCAGTAATGAAGTTTCCTATTCAGAAATGTTTATACTGCACATGCGAGTTAAACGACATTCTCCATCTTTCATAATGAACAGGCCATGTCTGCCATCATTTCGTGCCTGCCTCGAAAGACAACTCTGGCCATAATTCTGAGCCTGCCTCGAAAGACAATTCTGGCCACAATTCTGAGCCTGCCTCGAAAGACAACTCTGCCCACATTTCCGAGCCTGTCTTGAAGGCAATCCTGGCCAAAATACTGAGCCTGCCTCAAAACCCAATTCTGGCCCCAATTCCAAACCTGCTTGGAATGCTACTATTGTCCAGTTTTACATGGTTAGATGCCGCTAAGTAGATAACAATGTCTTAACCATTTGTGTATTGTACAACCAAGTGTAAATATTACCAACTTGTAAGTGGTCCACTTACCCCATGTTTCGGAAGTGCTAGACCTACCTATCTGCCTGGTTACCTTAGTTGTAGAGTAGAACTGGTAGGGTGCGTGGAACATCTGCCCAGCTTTCATGCTGCCACCAGCTTCAGTGAACTGCTTACTGCCAGTGAAGACGTGGGGTGCGTTGTCGCCGAAACGATGAAGCTTTGCTCGTCGTTGGTAACTTGATTGGTCCGACAGCTTTTGCTTCGTCCTCCAGGTTTTGCCTGTTGAATAGGTCTTAAATGAATAGAAGATTCGGCGGCTGACTCTAATGTCCTCCTGATAGCGCTGTTCACTGCCAGCACGCATGTCTCCAGTAAGTTCCACGGACATATTTTAGAATTTGAAGTCAGTTACATACTGACCACTCGCACTCCCCTCCTCAAAGAGGGCGAATCGTAGGCAGCCCTGAAACAGGTGAAGCCGCAGGCCCCTGAAGATACCTGCGCTAATATGGCCCTTCCAACGTACCAATACCAGGATGGAACATATTTTCCCTGATTCTGTTCGGATGGGAAACCTTGTTGCCAGGAATGGTACCTCTGACTCGTGCCCTTCATCCCTTGGGGTATGCACCACGGCTATACCCTCAGATTCGGCGTCAGAATTACACTGACCCGGCATGCTCTCCTCCTCCTAGAGGGAGACATTGAGCAGCCCTGTCCCAGGCGCTGCTGGCGCGGGCTCTCCCATAGGCCGGCGCTGACACAACTCCTGCTGTTGGAGTGTATCTAGGTGGAGCATCCTCTCTATTAGGAGCTCCATCCTGGACAACCGTCCAAATTGCATTACCGGAGGGGAACCCTCCTGGCCCGACTCGTCCGAGTCCATAGGGCTGACCGATTTATTGTTGGTTTTTACCCCATGTCCTGGGGACCACTGCGGTCTGGGAGCAGCTGACCGCACTGTCAGCGACTGTGGTGGTGATACCACCTTCCTCCTGGATTTACCCCTCGACGGGAACCACAGCGGTCTGGAAGCCACTGACCGCATTGTCAGTGACTGGGATCGCGAACCCGACATCCGCCGGCTATCTGCTTCCGCGGTCGGAACCGGAGTGTCCCCACAACCCATAGCCGGTTTTCCCTCGCCGGACTTCACAACAAAATCCAGCAGGAAACCTCTAAGAAGAGGTTCCTGCAAGAGAAACAGAGCCTGGTAAGAAATACAAAACTTACCTGTAGGTTTAAACTTATCGCTGGCAGGGGAGACGCGCCTGCCAGTCCGGTGCTTCGCCATGCGAACGACGATATGATGCGCATGCGGACTGGCGGGGCTTCTTCACGGAATCACTCACGTGACTCCGAAGTAAAATCAGGATATCCTGTCGGTCTCAGTGGACTGAGTGTAAGTATTCAGCAAAATAAGTCTATGTTTCGTCAAGTATAACACGTATGTTAAGTCGCCAAGTCTAAATTTGCTTTCACTGATGTACATTGGAGCCCACATTGGGAACACCAGATGTAGTAGGTGGGGTTAGAAGAAGTACATGTGAACCTCCGCCTCAGATGAAAGGACTGTCGGGGTCCCTGGACAAAGCCAAGTTTGGAGATGCAAGGACATTTGAGGAGATATATATCGGCTATAGGCAGTCGGGATCAAGCAAATCCCTCAGTGAGTATAAGAAGCGCAGGAGTATACTGAAATCAATCAGGAAGGCAAAAAGAGGACATGATCTGGGAGTGAAGATAAAGGCAAATCCAAGAAATTCTACAGGTGTATTAAGAGGAAAAGGGAGGCTAGAGAGAGAATATGTCCCCTTAGGTATTAACATAGCCAACTTTGTGTAGTGCCACAAGAGTTGAGGTAGGTATTAAATGAAAATGTCTAATCAGTTTTTTTACTGAGGAGAAGGTCGTGGAAGCTAAGGAATTGGGACATAGATGTTGATGTCTTGGACCATATATGATTTATCAAAGAGAAGGTATTGATGGTTTTAAAGCACTTAAAGGTGGATAATTCCCAATAGCCTGACCAAGTACATCCTCTATGGAGCCTAGGTGGAATATAGATGCCTCTGGTACAATGGCAGTGTTAGATGGGGAGCATAAAGATGGTTGCATCACTTTTTAGTTTGGTACTTCAAACGCTCAAGAACGAAGGAGGATGCAGTAAGTGGTGGACATTGTTTAGCCCATTACAGATACTGTAACTCTGGTTAAAGGGTGAAACTTCATGTTGTTTTCTTTTCATTGGGCGCTGAGGAATCAGTTAAGGTTTAGTTTTTTAGAGTTTAGAGATACATTTTGGAAACAGGCCCTTCAGCCCACTTAGTCCGCGTCTTGCTCCAATATAATAATGTTTTAAAAGCAATTATGCTGAGAACAGAAGGTCATTCTTAACAGAATAGATTCATAGATTCATAGCATGGACTTGACAACCTCTTTACCGAATATTTACGCCTCCAAGGCTTAATGGATTTCCCAGTTGCTCCACATTTCAACTCTCTTTCCCATTCCCACACTGACCTTTCTTTCCAGGCCTCTTCCACTGCTAGAGTGAGGCCACATGCAAACTGGAGAAATGACACCTCATATTCTGCCTGGGCAGGTCGAAAACCAATGGTATGAATATTAAATTCACCAATTTGAGATAACTAACGCACAAAGCCCCCTTCCCCTTCCCAATTTCCCCCCTCCCCACACTACCCACAGTCCTTCCCCTGAACCCTGGCTATCCTTGTTTCTCCCCTTTCCCTGTCCATTTCTTTGCATCCTTTCTGGCTACACAATTCAAAATGTTTCTATCCCCAAGCTTCACAATTCACAACCATTCATCCCTTTAGAGCTCACATTTGTCTTCATTCTGGCCTTTGTCCAACAATCTGCCTATCAAAGAAAACCATCATCTGTGATAGACAAATCCCCTGAGCCTGAAGATATATATCCAAGGACACTGTGGGAAGCTAGAGCAGAAATTACAGGAGCCCTCTCGGAGATTTCTGAGTCATTGTTAAATACAGGCGAGGTGCCAGAAGACTGGAGGGTGGCAAATGTTGTGCCTCTATTCAAGAAGGGTTGCAGGGAAAATGCTAGAAACTACAGGCCAGTGATCTTAACATCTGTGGTTGGAAAGTTACTAGAGAGCATTCTGAGGGACAGGATATACAGGCATTTCGATGGACAAGGGCTGATTTGGGATAGTCAGCATGGTTTTGTACGGGGGAGGTCGTGTCTCACAAATCTGATTGAGTTTAGAAACATAGAAAATAGGTGCATTACAGATACTGTCCTCCCCACCACCCCCACTGTGAAAATTCTCTCCCTTTATTCAACCTTTACCTTGGGTGGCAGGTAAATTACATTCCAAAGCTCCCTTTGGTGTGATGTTGTTTGGATTGAAGTGCCCATCCCAGTTATTTCAATATTAACATTACCAGTATTGTGTCTTAACAATTTAATTGTTTAGGTATTTTTCTGTTTAGGTATTAGAATGTTTGACCTTGGTAATCCAATAATGACTGGCCCTCTGTGTGCTTTGGACATGCAAAACAACATCATGCTGGAATATTTTACTCATGGCCCGCCAATCCAATTCCGCACCATTTCACGGCAGCATCTACACTACATTTCAAATAAACTGGATGAAATTGTAGGAGGGAAAGACACAGTTATTAGCATTGCTATATGTGCCCATTTCAGCTCTTTCCCAGTGGAAGTGTACATCAGAAGGCTGCAGAATATTCGAAGATCGATTCTACAGCTGCTCAGCAGGAATCCAGATACGGTGGTCGTTATAAAGACTGCGAATGTACGGGCCCTTACACAAATTGTAATTCTTAACTACAGTGACTGGTTCACTTTTCAACTTGATTTAGTGATGAGAAGGATGTTTGCCGGCATCAACGTAGCGTTTGTGGATGCATGGGCAATGACCATAGCCCACTACCTGCCCCATAACATGCACCCTCTGCAAATTATAATAAAGAATGAAATAGATGTGTTTCTTTCACACGTGTGCCCTTCCAAAAAGAGGTAACGACATCTGCTTCCCATGCATCACCACAATTACATTGCAAATCATAGATCTATCTGTCTAAAACTGAATGTAATTTAAAATATTTTGACAATTTTAATTTCTAAGTTTTGAATTCATCTTTGTCACTGTGTCGTTTGATTCGACTCTATTATTTTAATTAGTTATAATTCTTAACTATTACCTAACATTAATAATGTTAGCTTTGATATTAAATCTTTGTTTGTGTGGAAGAAATTAATTTGGAGGAAAATTAAAGGAAAACTAGACTAAGTGGGACCAGTTGGGTCCCAGTCACACGGGAGCCTGGTCCCCCAACGCAAACCATTCCCCAACAGGGGGCGGGGGTATGTGGGGGGGATGGGGGAGGGGTGTGTGTGTGGGGGAGCAGGGGCGTGTGGGAGAGAGGGGGTATGGGGAGGGGGGGTTGTGGCGGAGGGGGGCGTGGGGGAGGGGGCGTATGGAAGAGGGGGAGGCGGGTTGTGGGGGAGGTGGGGAGGGGGGCGTGCGGGAGAGGGGGGCTGTTGGGCGGGTCTGTGGGGGAGGAGGGGGTTGAGGGGGGTGGGGGGGTGTGGGAGGAGGGTGTGGGGTTGTTTGGGAGCAGCGTGTGGGGTAGGTGCTTATGGGGGAGGGGGGTGTGGGAGGAGGAGGGTGGGGGAGGGTGTGGGGGAGGGGTGGTGTGGGCGTAGGGGTGTGTGTGGGGTGAGAGGGGGAGAGGTGGGTGGGGGAGAGGGGTGTGGGGGTAGGGTGTGTGTGTGGGGGAAGAGGGGGTTGGGGGGTGTGTGGGGGAGGGGTGGTGTGAGGGTAGGGGGTGTGTGTGGGGGAAGAGGGGGTTGGGGGGTAGGTGGGGGAAGGGGGGGGTGGGGGAAGAGGGGGAAGCTGTCAACATGATCTAAGACCTTTCCCACCCAAGCCATTCATTCTTATCCTCACTCGGGCAGAAGATACAGAAGGTTGAAAGCGCTCACCACCATTCTCACGAACAGCTTCTTATCCTTTGGTATCAGGAAAAACCTGAAAAAACAGGAAAAATCGGCTAGGGTACTGTCTAATTCCCCTCTACCTCATTGCAAACATTAAACCTTGTCTCTGGAACGGGTGCACTACAATGCTGAAAACTATATTCTGCTCTGGATTTTTCCCTTCACTTTACCTATTGTATTGAGTTTGGTTTGATGGTATTGACATGTAATATTATCTGATTTAATTGGACAGCATGCAAAATAAAGCTTTGCACTGTACCTTGGTACATGTGACAATAATGAACCTCGCCTAACCTGATGGCATACTTTGCAATTCTGTAATGGTACAGTATGTGAAGGAACATGGATGATGGCCATTTAGTAGCAGTCAAGGTCTTGGTCACTGGGTAGTGTTGAATGTTGTTCCTACTGTGGTGTACTGCTTAAGTACTGCTGCCTTTCAGTAAACAATACAATTTATTAATTACCTATACTGCACTGTAACTTCTATTCCGGGTTTTATTCTATTTTAAATATTTTATTTGATTGCTTTTAATTTGGTAATTATTTTATCTGAATAATCTAATAATCATTTTACATCTAAATGTCATTTTATATGTGTTTCTTTCAAATGCTTTAAATGTTTTATGTAAAGCACTTTGAATTACCTTGTTGTTGAAAGGTGCTATACAAATAAACTTGCCTTGCCTTGCCTTGCCTTGCCTTAATGACTGCACTCTATCCCAGTGCCATAAAGAATTTCTCCAGGCCTCTGAGCATTTCTTCTGTAGTTCCTCAAAATGACACACGTCTCATTGAAATCACCTTTTAATGTGTAATCTCCAGCCATACCCAGTCGTAACCCTGATGAGTCTTTCATCCCATTTATTTCAGATGTAGAATTAAATTGTAGCTCATAAGGAGCGGGACAGCACGATGCCAACCAATAAACATTTAACAGGGTGGTTCTCAAAGTGGCAGCTGCATCCCTGGCAGGCAGGATACAAGTGGGAGTGAAAGAGGAGGGGGAGTTGTTTTATTGATTGAGAAGAACATCAAGGCAGTTGTCCAAAGCGACATTACCGTGAGGCTTTCTGGGTGGAGCTGAGAAATAAGAAGGGAATGATCACCTAGCTGGGAGTTGTACTTTTGACACCCGAATAGTCAACATGAATTAGAGGGGAAAATGTGCAGGAGAGATGGCATGGTTAGTACGTTTGCAGATGACACTAAAGCAGGTGGTATTAGAGTACTTGAAAGAAATCCATATGGTCGTGTGGAGTATGGTCAAACTCTAACCAGAGATGAGGTGTGGATTGTTGGAACAGGGAGACAACTGCATTATCTTGCTAGTTGGCAGCTATTCCACCAGCTGGCTAGCTTGGTGAGCTGGAGATACATGGGAGGTCACAAACTTTTGTTTTGTATGCGCAACATGTGCAGATGTTCTTGGAAACAAAAATGTCACTGGGATCCTGGGAGGAGACGCAAGCTACATCAGAGGCCAAATGTGATAAGTGAAAAACAAGACTATCTGAATCAGTAAGACTGGAGATGTGTATCGTGCTGGTGAATCTATCAATACCACAAACTAAGGGCAAGGCCTTTTTTATAAGAATCTTGCAAAACCTTTGATGTGAGATTTAATAGAGAGATTAAATGAGAACTTACCAGTTTGAAGTTTGATCTTTATTTTATGATAAGTTGCGATGAGGAATTACGTGAAGAAGCCCGCCAGACCGCATGCGCGTCAATCTTCAAAGTAGCTGTATGAACCCACAGAATAGTTGCTGAACTAAGCTATAGAGAGATTGAAGGCTAAAACTACCGAATGATCTTTATGAGAATAGGGTTGGGAGTGGAGTGCACGTAATCCCTCATCACAACTTCTCATAAAATAAAGATCAAACATCAAACTGGTAAGTTCTCGTTTAATCTTTCTATTTTATTTTGAAGTCCCGTGAGTGACTACGTGAAGATTTCAAAGCTCTGTGGTTTCATACTGTGACATAATCTGTGTGTGAAACACTAAACAGATAAACCATTAATGGCAGGAAAACATGAGGTATTAATATCACGACGCTAACTTGCATGCAAGGCCATTGCTCTAAACTGGCCTGTAGTTCCAATAAACTTTTGAGTTAGACAATAACTTATGCAACAATGTGCATAAATCTATCTGGAAACATCCAGACATATTCCACCGAATTTTATAATGTATTAAGCAGCATTATGTAAACCTCATGCTGTATGATGAAAGGGAACCCATTGTATTGGCTGCTAATGAGCCATCAGTAATATATTGAGAGTATTGAAAGAAAAGAAAAGAAAAGAAAAGAACTATCTTTCATATCATAGGCACTAGCAGCAGAGTGCACTTGTATACCTAATGACATCCCTGATCTCTGCTGTGGTGGGTATGCTGTCAACCTCAAATCCACACAATCCTGGTCATTTGCTTATGAGATTATTTCTATAACAAGCTACCCTAATGTCAGTATGACGTGGAGACAAAGCCAGAGATTGAGCAAGGATGTGTTCTTAATGCTGAGATCAGCTGCTGAAAGCATAATCATCTTAAGATACTGGTCCCATTAGGAAAAGTTTTGAGGCATATTTACATAACGTTATAACTGATATGCATCACACATTACAATGAGTGTAGGCTATTAGAGTGGTTAAATGAAAGACACCCTGCATAACGTTGGAGAATAGTGGGTGAAGAACTAATCATTTATGTCCCACTTATGGTATTGCAGAAATGATAAAGCAGCACAAGCAATGGAAATTGTGCTGTCCCATAAAGTTTCTCTAGGATCAAACTGGAAGCCACACAAACCTCTGTTACTTCCGTATAGAATTGACTCACATATGTTGTTCACAAGCTTCTCATACAATCGTGCAGAGCTACCTGGCCGAGAAGACAGGCTGTCCCAGCCGTCACACATGAAGTAGTAAATAATTGATTCAGCCGTCTACCATGGCGTGACTGAATAGGTAAACTGGTACTGTTAAATTCCATGTTGTCTTAAATGTAATATAGCCAAAATATCTACTGACAACGCATAAGATTTATCATTTCCAATTTTGCATAATACCCAAATATCGGTGACATAATGCCCTTAATCTGAGAAGGGCAGCATAGGCTTTCACCACTAGCTTTGTTATAAAACAGCAGAAACTGTGCCTATGTGTATTGATATGACAGAGTATGCAACTACAAGATCGATTCTCTGAGTTAGTTAAATTGCAGACACCCAATCATCCATCTTAAACTGGGTAAGTGAACCCACAATTTGATTAGCTTAATGCTAACCCGATTAGGCCTGCAGCATATTTCTGTAATCTTGAGAAATATACCCATCTAGTCATTGGTCAGACCACACATCCTCGAAATATAATTCAACACCCTCAGAGATTTTCATGAGTTTCACATCTGGCATTCACTACCAGAACTTAAAGAAATGGTTAGTGACTCGAAGGTCATGCTGAAAACTCTGGTTAAAGGGTGCAACTTCAAGTTGTTTTCTTTTCATTGGGCGCTGAGGAATCAGTTAAGGTTTAGTTTTTTAGAGTTTAGAGAAACATTTTGGAAACGTGCCCTTCAGCCTACTTAGTCCGCGCCTTGCTCCAATATAATAATGTTTTAAAAGCAATTATGCTGAGAACAGAAGGTCATTCTTAACATAATAGATTCATAGATTCATAGCATGGACTTGACAACCTCTTTACCGAATATTTACGCCTCCAAGGCTTAATGGATCTCCCAGTTGCTCCACATTTCAACTCTCTTTCCCATTCCCACACTGACCTTTCTTTCCAGGCTTCTTCCACTGCTAGAGTGAGGCCACATGCAAACTGGAGAAACGACACCTCATATTCTGCCTGGGCAGGTCGAAAACCATTGGTATGAATATTAAATTCACCTATTTGAGATAACTAACCCACAAAGCCCCCTTCCCCTTCTCCATTTACCCCCTCCCCACACTACCCACACTCCTTCCCCTGAACCCTGGCTATACTTGTTTCTCCCCTTTCCCTGTCCATTTCTTTGCATCCCTTCTGGCTACACAATTCAAAATGTTTCTATCCCCAAGCTTCACAATTCACAACCATGCATCCCTTTAGAGCTCACATATGTCTTCATTCTGGCCTTTCTCCAACAATCTGCCTATCAAAGAAAACCACCATCTGTGATAGACAAATCCCCTGAGCCTGAAGATATATATCCAAGGACACTGTGGGAAGCTAGAGCAGAAATTACAAGAGCCCTCTCGGAGTTTTCTGAGTCATTGTTAAATACAGGCGAGGTGCCAGAAGACTGGAGGGTGGCAAATGTTGTGCCTCTATTCAAGAAGGGTTGCACGGATAATGCTAGAAACTATAGGCCAGTGAGCTTAACATCTGAGGTTGGAAAGTTACTAGAGAGCATTCTGAGGGACAGGATAGACAGGCATTTCGATGGACAAGGGCTGATTTGGGATAGTCAACATGGTTTTGTACGTGGGAGGTCGTGTCTCACAAATCTGATTGAGTTTAGAAACATAGAAAATAGGTGCAGGAGTAGGCCATTCGGCCCTTCAAGCCAGCACTGCCATTCAATATGATCATGGCTGATCATCTAGAATCAGTACCCCGTTCCTGCTTTCTCCACATATCCCTTGATTCCATTTTTTGAAGACGTGACCAAAAAGGTTGATGAGGGCAGAGCTGCGGATGTTGTATACATGGACTTCAGCAAAGCATTTGACAAGGTTCTGCATGGTAGGCTGCTCTGGAAGATTAGATCCCATGGGATTCAAGGAGAGATGGCAGTATGGATAGAAAATTGGCTTCATGGAAGGAAGCAGAGGATGATGGCGGAAGGTTGCTTTATGGACAGGAGGCCTGTGACTAGTGGTGACCTCAGGGTTTGGTGCTGGGCCCATTACTGTTTGTCATCTATAGCAGTGATTTGGATGAGAACGTACAAGGCATGGTTAGCAAGTTTGCAGATGACACAAAAGTGGGTGGTATTGTGGATAATAAAGAAGGATGGCAAAAATTGCCACAGGATCTTGATCAGTTCAGCTGCTGGGCTGAGGAATGGTTGATGGAATTTAATACAGAGAAATGTGAGGTGTTACACTTTGTTCAGAAACTGCCTGTAGTTATTATCAGACTCATATCATCCATTCTGGAACGTTATAGTATCAATGTTTAGTTTAGTTTAGAGATACAGCGCGGAAACAGGCCCTTTGGTCCACTGAGTCCGCACCGACCAGCGATCCCCACAAATTAACACTATCCTACACATAATCGGCACCATTTATTATTTTACCAAGCCAATTAACCTATATACCTGTACGTCTTTGGAGTGTGGGAGGAAGCCGAAGATCCCGGAGAAAACCCACAGGGAGAACGTGCAAAACTCTGTACAGACAGCACCCATAGTCGGGATCGAACCTGGGTCTCCAATGCTGCAAGAGTTGTAAGCCAAAAACTCTACTGCTGCGCCACTGTGCTGGTTTGTGTGGAAATTACTGAGCTAGCTTGTGATAATTGCATTCATTGAACGGGCTGTAAAGTGCATTCATTTCTCTGAAGTTGTTTAATTTGTTAGAATGAGCAGTGCCAACGATTTCATCCTGTTGCTCTTCTGTGTGGAAACTGGGATTGGATCGGTTTGCACCATCTTGTATTAATTCATAGTTCTAACAGCAAAGCAAATTGAAAATCCCAGAAACAAAGTGAAAGGAAACTCCTAGCTCATATTTCCAGTAATTGATCCAAAATTAATGTCAGTGTTTCAGCGATTCCAACAGTTCGGAACAAGGGTCCCAACTTGAAACGTTGCCTATCTATTCCCTCCAGAGATGCTGTCTCACCCGCTGATTTACTCCAGCACTATTGTGTTTTGCTCATAATCCCAGCATCTGTAGTTCCTTGTGTCTCCATTCCAGCAGTTTGAAATTACCTTTGACAATGCCTGAATAAACATTTAGAATGGGATATAGGTATCTGGACTATTGTTTGTGTTTATTTATGTGGAGTGTTAGCATTGGAGGGTCGTGTTATTTGGAGGGTTATGTTATTTATATGTTAATAATGAAACAGATTAGTGTTTTTTTGTGATGGTTTGTGGTGATATAATGTTCCCCTAAAACATTGAAAACTACATTTTCAATTAAAACAAAACATTAGAAAAAGATTACTAAAGTTTAAAAAATATATATTTAAAATTAAATGAGGCAATCAGGCCCTTAAACAGCTTTAACAGCAAGTAACGCCACCTGTATCTGTACCTTTTTGTCTTTAAAAAAAGCACTGATTTCATCCCGTTTCTTCTCATAGTGATAAAATGAATGCCATCCAAGACTGTTCTATCCAAGAATAAAAATGAAATTATGTCATTACAGCCCCAGAAAGCGAATCATCTATTAAAATTTACATTTAAAATTGCAACGGAAAAATTTAAGTATTTAGGTATTCAAGTTACTAGAAGATATAAATCATTATTTAATGCTAATTTTAGTCCTTTATTAAATAAATTGAAAGCTCTGATTAAATTTTGGAAAACGCTCCCACTATCATTAATTGGCAGAATAAATGCTATAAAAATGATAGTTCTACCACAAATAATTTATTTATTTCAATCCATACCAATATATATACACCATCTTGGAGGAACCGCCATCTTGGAGGAACGGCTGCTAAACAGCAGCCGTCCGTCAAATTCACTCTTTCTTTAGTTTTTGTGTTTTTTATTTCTTTGTTTGTTTGGGGGGTTTTGACTTTTAATGTGGGGGGGTAAGGGGGACACTATTTCTAGGTCCCTACCTGGTCGGTGAGCCAGCTTTTTCTCCAGGCTGCCTCGTCGATCCGTCCTCGTGGCCTACCAGCGGGCATGGAGCGCCGTTTCCTGACGGGGACCGCCCAGCACCTTCAGCTTCGTTGGCGGCACAGCGCTGGAGCGCTATCGGAGAGCGTAGCGGGCGATGCCTTGCCTGGGTCGCCGCGCTGGATCGCCGCGCTGGAGCTCCAGAATGCGCTGACCGCCGACATCAACACGTCCGGGCTGTGGGACTGCGGAGCGACCAGCCGCGGGCGGCGGCGCCGACTCCAAAATCGGGAGCCTCGTGGCTCCAAATCGGCGCGGCCCTGTCGGCTTCAGGTGACATCGACTCCGCTGGGAAACCAGCCGTTCCAGCCGCTGTGAGGACTCTCCCGACGGCCAGGAACATTGGGCCTCCGTAGAGGCAACTGTGGTGGCCTCGATGGGCCTGACTCTGGGGAGAACTGGGTTGGGGACTGGACATTGTGCCTTTCCCCACAGTGGTGGTGATTGTGGGGGGATGATTTCTGTGTGCTGTGCCTGTTAGTCCGTGTACAAGATGGCGGTCGGAGGGGAGAGTGGACGCTGGCGCGAATTGGTCGCCGCTGCTCTCTCCTCAAATTGTGTTTCTTATTTTCTTTTGGTACTCTTGAAATTGAATTATGTCCTTGATTTGTGTACTGTGGTGTTTTTATATTTAATTTATTCCGATTATGTGTTTTGTATTTTTTTTGTTGTGATTCTATGCATTGTAAGGTGTCCTTGGGTTTTAGAAAGGCGCCAGTAAATAAAATGATGATTATTATTATTATTATAAAATATTTTTAAAAAACTAGACTCTAATATTACTCATTTTATTTGGGACTACAAAGCACATAGAATTAAAAGAAATCATTTGTGTAAACCTAAAGATGAGGGGGACTTGCACTGCCTAATTTTTAATATTATTATTGGGCAGTGCATATAAAGAATATCATTTATTGCTTGGACTGTCCTTCTCAACAGATAGAATGGAGAAGAATGGAGAAAGAGGATTGTTTTCCGTACGATTTAGGAGCGATCCTCTTCTCCCCGATAAAATTGAATAATACATTATATAAGAAGAATCCAATTATACACAATATAATTCGAATTTGGAAACAAATAAAATTAACTTTAAAATTAAGAAACATCATCATTAACACCAATAGTGAATAATCCGGTATTTAAACCATCTTTTATGGATAAAACATATAGACAATGGGAAAGATTGGGAATTAAAAAGGTGGGTGACATGTATGAAATGGGAAATTTATTATCATTTCAACAATTAAAATCGAAATTTAATCTGAATAATAACCAATACTTTAAATATTTACAGATATGCGACTTGATAAAAAAATATATACCAAGACTACAGAGCATAATGATAGACCCACTGGAAGAAGCAATGAATATTAAGGCGGACTCACAAAAATTAATATCATATTTATATAATAGTATTCTTAATAGAGAATTGCCATCAACAGAGGCAATTAGAGAAGACTGGGAAAAATAATTAGTGACAAAAATTTCTAAAGAAACATGGGAGAGGTATTTGATATATATACATAAATGTTCGATTAACGCTAGACATCATTTAATTCAATTTAAAATATTACATAAATATATTATTCAAAAGTTAGATTGAATACATTTTATTCAAATATTTCTCCCATCTGTGATAAATGTCTTTCTCAAAATGCCAATATCACACATTCTTTCGTTTTTTGCACAAAACTTCATGGATTTTGGTGTGATATATTTGATATATTCACTAGTTTATTTAAGATAAAAATGGAACCTAACATGGAAATGATTATCTTTGGAGTAATAGGAGATGGAAACAAATTAAATATATCCCAAATTTCATTTTTTAATTATGGTTTAATAACAGCAAAAAAACTCATACTTAAATTTTGGAAAAATGCTACTATACCAACACTCAAAATGTGGATTGGTAATATGTTGGAAACTGCCCACTTGGAAGAAATGAGACTCCTCCTAATAGATAAACAAGACCAATTCTTAACGAGTTGGTCTCCATTTATTGACCTTGTGGATGCATGTGGGGCAATAGTATCGTAAAATTAAAAATTCTGGGTTTGGGCGAAAAATGATTAAGAATATAAAAAAGCATCGACTTGTGGCGAGGGAGAATCTCCTTTCTGCTTCACTTTCTTACTTATTTATTTTCTTTACCTCACACTCACTAGACTTCCCTTTACTCTTCACCACTTCTTTCTTTCTCATTTCTTTCTAAAAAAAAAAAAAAGGAAGTTGTACAAAGAATGTTTTAATAATTCTGGGAACCTGTAAAAAGGTACCATCAAAGTGTAATGTACTTACTTCTAATAAATATAATAAATAAATACATTAAAAATAAAAAAAATAAAAAAATAAAAAGACTGTTCAAGGAACTATTTGGCTATTGGGGATTTCTGTGTTTTTCTTGGAAATATCTAAACATTTCCTAATATTCCAGTCAACGTGCTGTTCAATTGCCAAAGGACTCTTCAGTGCAAATTTCCCATCTTCATTAAACTGGCATTAACAAAGTTCTGTGGTGAAATCACTCCCAGTTGCTATGAAAACACCATTTTGTTTCTGTGAAATATTCCAGTCATCATAAAACTGTTATTAATAATGGTCTCCGGTTGCAGTTGCGGTGGTGGGTTTCCAGCTCACAGGAAAAAATTGTGATGTATTTTCCAGATTTGCAAAGTCACCTAACTGGGAATCACTTTTGTACCATTCTTGTTCGTCCTCCTCTCATGTAAAATGTACCAGAAAGCTGGAAGGTTGTGAATGAGGAACACAGTCATTCTTAATGGTCTACCCAAACTACCTATGATCATGATCAACACAGGTGTGCCTGGATTGACTTCAAATTGATGGAGAAAACAAAGAGGGAATGACAGCGAAATACTGTTGAAAGGACCTGCAGATGCTGGTTTAGATTGAGGATAGACTCAAAATGCTGGAGTAACTCAGCAGGACAGGTAGCATCTCCAGATAGAAGGAATGGGTAACGTTTCAGGTCAAGACCCTTCTTTAGACTCGAAGAATGGTCTGAAGAAGGGTCTCGACCTGAAACGTCACCCATTCAACAGACCCATGTTGACTGACCCACTGAGTTACTACTGCATTTTGTCTTTTCCCTTGGGAACACAATCTACCAGTTTCCTTAGTTGATTCTCACCATTTTGATCTAGAAATGCACTTTGTGTACATTCCATTAATTCATCTTCCGCCATGTTACAGCAAATTTGTTTTGTCCAGTCCATGTAAAGGTTAAAGTCTCCCATAATTACTGTATTTCACACATCACATTTGCCATATCGACTATATATATGCCATATATTTTCCATATCATCTATACCTCTCGTTTCCCTTTTCCCTAACTAGTCTGAGGAAGGGTTGCGACCCGAATCGTTACCCATTCCTTCTCTCCAGAGATGCTGCCTGTCCCGCTGAGTTACTCCAGCTCTTTGTGTCTATCCAGCTTAAACCAGCATCTGCAGTTGCTTCCTACACAGAGTAACTTGGTTATGGTGTTCCTTTTAACAGAAACCAAGTTTTATTGCTGGGTTTTATTGACTTTTTAAATGAGGTCTGGTTGGTCTGCTCTGTGATGCTTTTGGCAGGTTCAGGCTGAACTAGATGAACATCTAAAATAAAACAGTGGATGGGTGTTCTACCTCTGCTGAACTGGCAATGATTTGGTCAACAGTGGTGACATTGATGAATTTGCAGAAGGCATTGGAGATGTTGACTTATGGAGTCCAATGAGCTAACACTTTCCCTACACAGATGCCAAGTGTCTGTTCTCATTTATCAGTTTACAGATACATCAATTTTCCATTGCAGAGACAATCGGTTTGTTCACAAATTCACAGCTGGTGTGGATAGTCTATTCTGCATTGTCTTAAAGGCTACAGTTTTTTGGTTCAGATTCTTCTTTTAAGCTTTAAGATCTGCCACCGAGAATGGAATTAAATTTGCTGCAGAAAACTGCACAGTGGCTCCCTCTGTGGGTTGTCTACAGATGCAGTTAACATCTTTACAGGGGCTGCAGGCGTGTTGGAGGGTCAGCGATCGAAAGTCAATGACAACACTGTGATGTGTTAAGGCATTGCAGTATCTTGCCAAAGTCAAAGCAGATGTGACTTTTGTACAAGAGTGTGGGCTGCTACTCCTCTGCAGGTGTTGGAGGTGATCGTGATGGTGTCCACATGGATCGGCATTATGGTCGGGAGCCAATGACATTCTTGCTTCCGCCCTGGGGATCCTGTAATTTCTCAATCACAAAATCGGGGAGGTAGTTGGGGGGATGTCTACTTGTGATGGATGTAGTGCACTGTGACTCTCCGCTGGGGCTGATCAATGTGCACACCTTGCCCGCGTGGGGCGAGCGGCTGGCCATCCTCCAGCAGCTCTCACTGCTGTTGGCGACGTCCCAGTCGCTCGTTCCACCCAGTGACTTCACCTGCACCGTCGATGCGATGGATGATCCGCTGGTGCCCACAACAGATTGGACTGCACCTCCAGGCTCCTGATGGAGATGATCAATGACGCAAAACTGTGTGATGCTTTCAGCAACCCCTGCAGGCAGAGCATGGCTGCAATTCACCTGGTTGAGACCGGACAGACTTCCACTTCATGTCGAAGGCCCTCACGGTCAGACATACCAACACCACGCCATTGGTCATCTCTTACCACTGCTTCCATTGGGCTTCCAGTCACCTACAGCAGAACCACAGGGTTTGGAGGGAGAGATAGATCAGCCATAATTGAATGACGGAGTAGGCTTTATGGGCCGAATGGCCTAATTCTGCTCCTGTCACATAAGACCTTATAACCCGAGGGCAGGCAGGGTGATGTGGAAGTTAAATGTCAAACCGCTGACCCTATAGAATGTCGAGGAACAAAAGAGGGACGACACAGGTTGGAGAACTCTGAAGCCCTTTTTGACTGCCCGATACACTAGTGGGAAGCACTAAGGTGAACATCAAGGTGTTCTCCTTTCTCTAGGAATGTATGATGGGGTCAGAGGGAATTGTACCAACTCCAGACAAACTTGCAGCAACTCCACCTTCTGCAGTCGAGGGGAGGGTAAATGTGAGGAACAGAGAGCCGATAAGCCACAGATTTTGCCTCAGAATTCTCCAAAATCATCTTACAACCCAAAGTCAACTCCATGGAGCAGGGAGAGATGTGTCACTGGGTTCACCAAAGGTTGACTGGGGGTGGGGGCGCCCTGTACTCCACAGTCATAAGGAAGAGAACACCTAAGTAATATCCCCACAGACAGACATATTGATAATCTGCAGATCTTCTCTGCTGGTCTGAATGACAGAAAGGTCGCAGCCTCCCATCCTCTATCATGGAGATCTTGGAGGACAGCAAATGGGAGAGTTCGGCCCAACCACTGACCCTGGAAGAGCTGATTAGCTCTCTCGATTCCTTTGCCTCAAAATTGTCAGAAGTGATGGCTGGCCAATTGGGCCTGGACCTGCTAGAAGTGAACAATGCTATTATGTAAGGGCTAAGGGTGGTGCAGTGGTAGAGTTGCTGCCTTACAGCACTTGCAGCACCAGAGGCCTGGGTTCGATCCTGACTATGGGTGCATGTCTGTATGGAGTTTGTACGTTCTCCCTGTGACCTGCGTGGGTTTTCTTCGGGATCTTGTTTTCTCCCTCAATCCAAAGATGTACAGGTTTGTAGGCTAATTGGCTTGGTATAAATGTAAATTGTCCCTAATGTGTGTAGGATAGTGTTAGTGTGCGGGAATCGTTGGTCGGTGACGACTCGATGGGAGAAAGGGTCTGTTTCCGCGCTGTATCTCTAAACTAAATTAAACTAAAAAATGTATTTATTACAAAGAAAAATGTCAGACTCCATGGGAAAGGGCATTATCACCCTCATCTACAAATCAAACGGGGAGAAGGATGATATAAGAAACTGGTGATTGGCAAAGGTGTTTTGTTTAAAGACAAGTGCAAACACTATTCTGTATGACACTGTTGAATGTATAATACTGAGAATGTATGAAGAGTTTTTGGACAGATTTAGTTTTGGATTTAATTTTTATTCTGCTACAATCTGTCTGAAGCAAAGTCCCAACCCAAATTTCACCAGTCTATTCCCTCCACAGATGCTGCCCGACCTGATGCTACAACAAATTTCTTTGTGTTTTGCAGGACATTGTTAAATCATGTTAAAATTGTGTTTTGCAGCATATTGTTAAATCACAGATTATTCTCAACTTTAAAGTAATTGTTTGGTCTGTAGAATTGTCCATGGAAACGGCTTTTATGTTGTTAGAGCAAATGGAAAGGCCATGTGGAGTTGCTGTTCAAAGTAACGGGTGATTTATTAAAACTGGTGCTTACCAGGAGACTAGTCAAAGCAGGTCTCCTGAGCACAACTTTTGTACAGCTTTTACATTTGCTTTTACAGCTTCTGACAAGAATGCATAGACAATTGATTAACAGTCAAACTCGTTCTTGATTCCAGAATGGAGCTTACAGAAAGACTTAATTATGTGACAAACTAGGTCTCGATATCAGAATAAAATGATTATCCACAGATCTAACTTAGTTGACAGTAGATCCAATTTTCTGTTACAATGATGGGTCCACGCCATAATATAATCAATTAATTTCTTGAAACGGGTGTTATCACTGCTGCATTCCATGTCGCTATTTTCAGGCTTTGTCTGTGGTTCCGTCACCATATTAGGACAGTCCACATCGTAATTTACTAGTAATTAGCCCTTACTCTTCTTTCCCTTGCAACATATGCATTTGCACATCCCATCAATCATGTTTAACCAACTTTAGTTTTAGATTAAAGATACATCGCGGAAACAGGTCCTTCAGTCCACTGAGTCCATGCCGACCAGCAATCCCAGAACACTAACACTATCGTACACACACTAGGGACAATTTACAATTTTACCAAGCCAATTACCCAACAAACCTTTGGAGTGTGGGAGGAAACCGAGGCACCCAGAGAAAATCCACACAGGTCACAGGGATAATGTACAAACACAATGTACAGACAGTACCCACCATCAGGATTTAATGCAGGTCTCTGGCACTGTAAGGCTACAACTCTACCACTGCGCCACCGTGCTGCAAAAGTCTTTCCATTTTCGGTTGGACATTCAGCCTGCAAAGTTTTCTCCCTATCCAGATATTCAATCCATAACTAGACTGAAATATTCAAGGAATATTAAGTTTCAATCATGTATACTGTGACGCGCTCCCCCTCCTGGTCAATGTTATGTATTAACCTTTCTCTGTTTCCTTCCTGAGTGCAGGCCTTGTGGATGAGTCGGGACAACAAGGGGTTAAAAGGCTCCTGTACCCGATTGGCCAAGCTGCGTCAGGTGACGGCTGACTCATCTGAAGTATAAATAGCAGATTTCCCAGAATCCTTTCTCTTTCGACGACGACCCTGCCTCATGAGCTTGTGCTGGTGTGAACTGTGGAAGGCCTGACCACATGGCATAGAACTTCGAGTAATTTCAACATTACGTAGTACCAAATATTGAATTGGGCTGTCCTTAGACGTTTTCGGTCTTTTGTTTCAGGGATAGCTTTCTTTTAGGCAGGTTTAGAGACTCGGGTTCGACGGTCCATCGCATGGCTGGCCTGAGCACTTTGAGTTGTTTGTTAATCCATTCATATTCTTGTCTGGGTTGTTTAAATCAGGTTGGAGTTTTGGTGTGTATTAAATAATTAAACTATTTTTTAACTTAAACCTGGCTTTTGAACTGTGTTACGCGGCTCTGGATTGCCTGCTTTCGGGGAGTCGTAACATACTATGACAAAATTACTAATGGAAGCACAATAAACTAAATCAATGAAAATCAATTTACTCTTCGTAAACTCTGCTGACCCATACTCCTTAATCTAATCATAAATTCATTCAGATACAGGTTCAATCTTTATTGTCATTGTGCAGTGTACAAGTACAGAGACAACGAAATGCAGTTAGCATCTCACCCAGAAGAGCGAACATAGAATAATGGAACAGTATAATATATATATGTACAAACATTAGCAGTAGTGCAATTTTTCTGGGGGAAGGAGTGTCCAGGGGGGGGGGGGGGTGATTGGCAATCACCGAGGTGCAGAGTTCAGTAGTGTAACAGCCGCAGGGAAGAAGCTGTTCCTGAACCTGCTGGTCCGGCAACGGAGAGACCTGTAGCGCCTCCCGGATGGTAGGAGGGTAAACAGTCTGTGGCTGGGGTGAGAGCAGTCCATGACGATGCTGAGCGCCCTTCGCAGACATCGCTTGCTTTGGACAGACTCAATGGAGGGGAGTGAGGAACCGGTGATGCGTTGGGCAGTTTTCACCACCCTCTGCAGTGCTTTCCGGTCGGAGACAGAGCAGTTGCCATGCCATACTGTGATACAGTTGGTAAGGATGCTCTCGATGGTGCAGCGGTAGAAGTTCACTAGAATATGGCGTCGCGTGCACAACGCGAGGCTCTGCGTCTCCGTAGTTTTTGTAGTTTAGTTATTTTTCTGTTAATAATTACCTTAGTTTTCGCCCGGAGCACCCGAGCGAAGACTCTATACGGCCGTCAGGAGCTATTAGAGCTCGGCCGTCTCTGCGTAACGAGCCCCAGAAGCGACTTTCAACTGCCGCCGGAGATCGCCAGGACACCGTGGTCTAGCGGGCCAGCTCCCCCGACAGGAAGTGCCCGGAGGCGGCGCAGGGACGGCAAACAAAGACGTGGGAAGCGGGGAGGACATCTAGCTAGGCTGAAATTAAATCCTCACCAGCCAGCTCTGCCCAGCATTTTCCTCGCGAATGTCCGGTCCCTGGTGAGTAAAATCGATGAACTAAGGCTGCGGATCACCACACACAGTGGATCGCCGACTGCAACGCCATGGTCTTTACTGAAACATGGCTCAACGGCAACATCCCGGACAACGCCATCGAGCTGGAGGGGCGCACTGTCTTCAGGGCCGACAGAACAGCGGAGGACTCCGGTAAGACCAAGGGCAGCGGACTGTGTATCTATGTAAATAACACATGGTGCACGGACGTTGTTAGGATTGGTAGTCACTGCTCTGCTGACCTGGAATACCTGATGTTAAAGTGCAGGCCCTTCTATTTGCCCAGAGAATTCACATCGACTGTTATCACGGCAGTCTATGTACCCCCGGACGCTAATGCCAGGCTAGCAATGGAAGAGCTGCAAGCTGCTATCAGCAACATCTATCTGCTCACCCTGAGGGGGCATTTATTGTTGCGGGTGATTTCAACCACTCCGACCTTAAAACTGTACTCCCCAGGTTCCATCAGCATGTTTCCTGCCCAACCAGAGGAAACAATATTCTGGACTTAGTTTACACTAATATTACTGAAGCCTACAAAGCCCTCCCCCTCCCCCACCTTGGTCAGTCTGACCACCTCTCTCTGTTCCTGCTCCCCAAATACACACCTCTGATCAGACGTGTGAAACCTACCACGAGGACAGTGAAGGTCTGGCCTGAGGGGGCTGTCTCTGTTTTACAGCAGCAGTTTCAGCAGACAGACTGGTGTCTGTTTGCTACTCAGTCCACCTTCAATTCACAAGTGGACATCAACTCATACACCTCAACAGTTATGGACTATATAAAATTCTGCACCGATAATGTCACTACCCACAAAGAAATAAAGACCTTCCCTAACCAGAAGCCGTGGATGAGCAGGGAGGTCAGACTCCTACTGAAGGCTCGCGATGCCGCTTTCAGATCTGGCGACGCTGAGGGATACAGCTCATCCAGGGCCAATCTGAAAATGGGAATTAGGAATGCCAAACTCAATCACAAACGGTGGATTGAGGAGCACTTCCAAAACAAATCTGACCCCAGGCGGATGTGGCAAGGAATCAAATCCCTTGCCGATTACCAGAAAGTTAACACCCCTCCCCCAGACAACGCCACCCTTCCTGACGAACTAAACCATTTCTATGCTCGCTACAAAACCCCAGCCATCAAAGTTGCTCCACCCCTAAATGAACAACCCCTCAGTCTCTCCACCTCTGCTGTACAAGATGCACTGAGCAAGGTGAATGAGCGCAAAGCTGCCGGCCCCGATGGCATCCCTGGCCGGGTGCTTAGGGCATGTGCTGGACAACTATCCCCAGTCTTTACCGACATTTTCAATCTCTCACTGGCCCAGGGTGTTGTCCCCACTTGCCTCAAGACATCAACCATCGTGCCAGTGCCCAAACAGTCAGCCACAGGGAGCCTCAACGATTTCCGCCCAGTGGCACTCACCCCTGTCATTGCTAAGTGCTTTGAGCGGCTGATCTTGGCTCACCTCAAAGCCAGCCTCCCCCCCACACTGGACCCCCATCAGTTTGCCTACCGGGCCAACAGGTCTACAGAGGACGCCATATCGGCGGCCCTACACTCTGCCCTGACCCACCTGGACAACAACAACTCCTACATCAGGTTGCTGTTCATTGATTTCAGCTCCGCTTTTAACACTGTCATCCCCGCCAGCTTGATCACCAAACTCAGCGGGCTTGGCATCTCCACCTCCCTCTGCAACTGGACACTGGATTTCCTCACCAACAGACCACAGTCTGTTAGGGTCAACAACCTCACCTCCTCCACTATAACACTGAACTGTCCTCTCCTCTACTCCCTCTTCACCCACGACTGCATCCCTAAGTACGGATCCAACGCCATAATTAAGTTTGCTGACGACACCACGGTGGTAGGACTGATCAGTGACAACGATGAGTCAGCCTACAGAGAGGAGGTCCAGCACCTGACAACCTGGTGTGCCAACAATAACCTCGTCCTCAACTCCAAGAAGACGAAGGAAATTATTGTTGACTTCAGGAAGGTCAGAGGGGGCAGACATACCCCCATCCATATAAACGGGACTGAGGTGGAGCGCGTCTCCAGCTACAAATTCCTCGGGGTACACATCTCGGAGGATTTGTCCTGGTCCCTCAACACCTCCAAGCTGATCAAAAAGGCACAGCAGCGCCTTTACTTCCTGAGGAGGCTCAAGAAAGCCCACCTGTCCCCCAGATCCTGACCAACTTCTACCGGTGTACCATCGAGAGTATCCTGACCACCTGCTTCACGGTATGGTACAGCAGCTGCACTGTTGCGGACAGGAAGGCACTACAACGGGTGGTGAAAACCGCGCAGCACATCATCGGTGCCCCGCTCCCTGCCATCGATGCCCTCCACCGAAAACGGTGTCTGAAACGGGCTGGGAAGATCATTAAAGACCCCTCCCACCCCAACCATGGACTGTTTGCCCTCCTCCCATCAGGGAGGCGGTACAGGAGCCTCAGGTCTCGTACCAGTAGGATGAGGAACAGCTTCTACAATTATACCGTCGCATGGCTGAACTCGGAGTCCCGCCGATAGATTCCTCCGGTCCCTCCGTCCCCATTGTTAATTATTCTGTATTTTTGATTATTCTGTATCCTCTTTTTTTTTAAATTTCTATATTGCACTACTACTACGGACTGACGCAAAACTGCATTTCGTTGTACCCATACTCAGTATTTGTGCAATGACATTAAAGTTGAATTGAATTGAATTGAATTGAATTGAGAATCTGAGGAGACAGATGGACCTTCTTTAGTCTCCTCAGGAAGAAGAGACGCTGGTGAGCCTTCTTGACCAGTGTTGATGTATTGTGGGTCCAAGAGAGGTCATCAGAGATGTTGACCCCCAGAAACCTGAAGCTGGAAACACGTTCCACCTCCGTCCCGTTAATATGGATGGGGGTGTGCGTGCCGCCCCTAGACCTTCTGTAGTCCACAATGAGCTCCTTGGTCTTGGAGTTAAGGGCCAGGTAGTTGTCAGCGCACCATGCTGCTAGGAGCTAGACCTCCTCCCTATAGGCTGACTCATCGTTGCCGCTGATGAGGCCATTACCGTTGTATCATCTGCATACTTGATGATGGTGTTAGAGCCATGTACAGGTGTGCAGTCGTAGGTGAAGAGGGAGTAGAGGAGGGGGCTCAGTACACAGCCCTGTGGAACGCCGGTGTTCAGGGTGAGGGTTGAAGAGGTGTGCTTGTCTGACCTAACAGACTGGGGTCTGTTAGTTTGGAACTCCAGTAACCAGTTGCAGAGGGAGGAGTCGATGCCCAGGTCAATGAGCTTGGTGATCAGTTTTGAGGGGGATAATGGTGTTAAATGCTGAGCTATAGTCGATGAACAGCATTCTCACGTAGGTGTCTCTGTTGTCGAGGTGGGAGAGGGCGGAGTGAAGTGTCGTTGAGATGGCATCCTCCGTACTCCTGTTCTTGCGCTAGGCGAACTGATGGGGGTCCAGTGTGGGAGGTAGGCAGCCTTTGAGGTGTGCCAGGACCAGCCTCTCGAAGCACTTGGTGATGATGGGGGTGGGACTAGAAAGAGGGAGAGGAGGAGTGAGAAGGGAAGGACGAGAGAAGAAGGGGCTGGAGGAGAAGACAAAAGACAACTGACAATAGGTGCGGGAGTTGGCCATTCAGCCCTTCGAGCCAGCATCGCCATTGCATGTGATCATGGCTGATCATCCACAATCAGTACCCCATTCCGGCCTTCTCCCCATATCCCTGGACTACCTTTAAGAGCCCTATACAACTCTCTCTTGAAAGCATCCAGAATAGAGGAGAGGGAGAGGTAAGGGGGAGAGGGAGAGGAGAGGAGTGGAAAGGAAAGGAGAGGAGAAGGGAGAAAAGCAGGGGAGATGAAGGGAGTAAATGAGTGGAGACGGTGAGAAGAGATGAGAGGAGGTGTGGGGTGGGAAGGGGAGGAGGGGAGGAGGGGAGCGAGGAGAGGAGAGAAAGGAGGCGAGGAGAGGAGAGTAGAGGAGAAGGGAGGGGAGAGCGGGGAGGAGAGAGGTGGGAGAGGGAGGGGAGCCGAGAGTAGGAGAGGGGGGAGATGGGAGGAGGGACAAGGAGAGCAGAGGAGAGGAGGGGAGTGGAGGG